>CM069134.1:134360107-134634655 GCA_035221665.1 Okamejei kenojei | reverse complement strand
ACTTACTCTCCCAGTACATTCAGCACTCCATAATAAAAGAAGAAGGGTCTCGAACCGTGAAAAGTTTCGCTATCTCCTTCGCCTCCCTCAGATGCTGCTTGGCAGCCGCTGGGTTTGGGTTTTCTCCAGCCTCTGTGTGCCCCATCACTGAGCGAGTGACAGCCGTTCAGCAGTTTCTTGCCTGGCTCATCAAACGCTGCAGAAATCAAGGCAATTTTTGCATTATTTATTGCATCGAGTCCGTCGTATTTTGCACATATAACAGAAGACTGTTTTTTTTTACCATATTGGCTCTCAGCCGAGCACACCTGTGCTCTGTGCCCACAATGCCATCCCAGTCTGTTGTCGGGCTGCCCATCTCTCAGCCTTTATTAAAGATTCTTTACATTTTCAACGGTGTATTTTTTCTTTTTTTTAAAAGCAGCAGGTGGGTTGACATTAGCACTAATCAACCCTGGGGGGCACACGACAGTGGATGAACAGTCTGGGATGGAGGCAGCTGGGAGAGTTCGGATCTGTGGGTGGGGGGAGGGTGGTGTGCGACGACTTGTGAGAGACAGGAGATTAATTCTACACATGGAGGGAAGTCCCCCCCCCCCCCCCCCCCCCCCTCCCCACCCCCCCCCCCCCCCCCCCCCCCCCACACAACACAAACACCACCATTTGTAAAAAGTGAGAATAGGGTGTAATGTGTAGCCAGAGCCTAACATCACTCTGTTACAGAGGATTTGCAGGATAGAGGGTTGTGAGCTACAGGAGAGGTATGAGTGGATGGGTCACCATCCATGGAGTGGAGTAGGAGGATGAGGGGACGATCTTATAGAGGTGTATAATCATGAGAGGAATAGATTCGGGTAGATGCACGAGTCTCTTGCCAGAGAAGGGAATCGAGAGGACCAGAGGACATAGGTGTAAGGTGAAGGGGAGACAGATCAAATAGGAATCTGGAGTGGAGTCAGGGGAATATGGGGACGATACGGCAGGAACGGGGTGGTTATGTCTGAGATGGTCAGCCATGACTCACAGTTGAATGCGTGGCTGCTGGCTACAAGAAGGCGAATGGCCTCCTCCGGCACCTGTTGTCTATTGAGGTGGTTGGGTGCATTGAGAAAGTTTTTAGAAACAGTTTGACGTGGTACAATGGATTAGGACAGGTTTCGAGGTGATGTGTGCCAAAACACAGGCAAGGTGGACTGGTGTGCATGGGCACGCTAGGCAAGTTCTGATTTC
Organism: Okamejei kenojei; assembly: GCA_035221665.1. Classification (NCBI taxonomy): domain Eukaryota; kingdom Metazoa; phylum Chordata; class Chondrichthyes; order Rajiformes; family Rajidae; genus Okamejei; species Okamejei kenojei. The sequence continues at coordinate 134,633,425 of CM069134.1, read as the reverse complement.
CACGATAAATGAACATGAGGCAGGTCACTCATAACAGACATTTAAAAGACATTTGGAAGGTACTATGGATACGAATTGGAAACATTGTGAGCTAATTTTGGGCCCATATCTGCAAGGCTCTGGGGAGGCATCGGGGGTGGGGGAGGGTCCAGAGGAGGTTTACGAGAATGATCCCAGGACATGGAGTGGGCTTAATCCTATGATGAGCGATGTCGGCTGGGCCTTGTACTCCGGGCTGAGAGTTTATGAAAGATAGAGGGGGACCTTCATTGAAACACAGCTTAGTAGTAATGCCCATGGATAGAGTGGATGTGGATGAGGATGGTTCACTGGTGGGAGAGTCTAGGACAGAGGTCACAGCCTCAGAATTAAAGGAAAGTATCTTCGGAAGGAGATTAGGCAGGAATTTCTTTTAGTCAGAGGGTGGTGAATCTGTGGAATTCTTTGCCGCGGACGGCTGTGGAGGCCAAGTCAGTGGATATATTTAAAGCAGAGATAGATAGATTGTTGATTAGTACGGGTGTCAGGGGTTATGGGGAGAAGGCAGGAGAATGGGGTTAGGAGGGAGAGATAGATCAGCCTTGATTGAATGGCGTAGACTCGATGGGCCGAATGGCCTAATTCTGCTCCTGTCACTTATGACCATGAAAGTGACACAGTTATGGTGGCTCGGTGGCGCAGCGGTAGAGTTGCTGCCTCACAGCGCCAGAGACCCGGGTTCGATCCCGACTACGGGCGCTGTCTGTACGGTTACCTACGGTTTCCTTCCCACACTCCAAAGACGTGCAGGTTTGTAGGTTAATCGGCTTCGTATAAATGTGAAAAAAAATGGGTGGTCCCTCGTGATGTGGGATAGTGTTGAGTGTGCGGGGATCGCTAGTCGGTGCTGAAGGGCCCGTCATTCCAGCTGTGTCTCTAAACTAAACACAAGAGAGTCTTTTGTGAGTCTGTGGAATTCTTAGAGCTAGATAGGGCTCTTAAAGATAGCGGAGTCAGGGGATGTGGGGAGAAGGCAGAACGGGGTACTGATTGGGGATGATCAGCCGTGATCACAATGAATGGTGGTGCTGGCTCGAAGGGCCGAATGGCCTACTCCTGCCACCTATTGTCTATTGATGGAAGAAGAACTCATGCGGGTCTTGGCAACATCTTTGGATGGGAAACGGTCAGACAACGTTTCAAGTCGGGGACCATTCCTTCCAGACTGATCCCAGATAGGGAGGAGGAAAGTTGGAAAGAGGTGGGGGCGGGCTTTCGAGGCCTGCCAACTTACCTCCAGAAAGCTGACACCCGTCAGTTACTCCACAGTTGGTGTCGGTTCTGGCATTTATAGACCAATAGGTGCAGGAGTAGGCCATTCATCCCTTCGGGCCCCACCGCATTCAATGTGTCATGGCTGATCATCCCCAATCAGAGCCACTCTTCTTCCCCTAGACTCCGCTATCTTTAGAGCCCTAACTAGCTCTCTTGAAAGTATCCAGAGAACTGAACCTCCCACCGCCTTCTGTGGCAGAAATTCCAGACTCTCAACTCTATGTGAGAAAAAAGTGTTTTCCTCGTCTCCGTTCAAAATGGCTTACCCTTGTTCTTTGAGGCCCCTGGTTCTGGATGGGTAAATGGATTTCCCCTGCCTCCAAACCCTTAACAATCGCTCATGCCTCTCATCCTTCTAAACTCAGAGTGTGCCAGCCGCTCCACTCCCTTCAGCGTATGGACAGTCCCGCATCCGGGAATGTAACCTGGTGAACCTACGCTGGGCACCCTCAATAGCAAGATGTCCTTCCTCAAATTAGGGGACCCAAACTGCACACAATACTCCAGTGGTCTCAACTAGGTGCACTGTACAAACTGCAGAAGGCTCATCCCTTGTTATAAGGCCAACATGCATTTGCTTTCCTTCACTGCCTGCTGTACTGCACGCTTACTTTCATCGTGATAGGTGGATACGGGGCGGGGGGGGGTGGTGGTTTGGGAGATGGGTGGTGTCCAGTGGCAAAGGGGTAGAGTGAAAATGGTCGAAAGGGTGTCGTGATGAAGTTTAAACCGGTGGCTTGATGATTCCATGGGGGGACATGGGGGATAGGACAACATTGAGGGGGAGGAGGGGGATGAAGTTATACTGAGGAATGGAGAAATAGTGCACAATGGGGAGGTGTGGGGGGGGGGGTGCAAAAAGAGATGGATGTACAGTCTGGAGGCTGGATAAAAGAGGAACCTCACCTCCACGTAAAGAGATGGAAAAAGGGGAAATTAGTTCAATGGGATGGTGAGGTGGATATCATGGATATAGATACAAAAAAGCTGGAGTAATTCAGCGGATCAGACAGCATCTCTGGAGGGACCACTTCATCCTCAGTAACAATCCGTACGGGAGCACCTCAAGGCAGCGTGCTCAGCCCCCTGCTGTACTCACTCTATACTCATGACTGCGCAGCCGGACATAGTCAAACTCCATCATCAAGTTCGCCGACGTCACCACTGTGGTTGGACGAATCACAGATGGGGACGAGTCAGAGTATAGAAGTGAGATCGACCGACTGACCAAATGGTGCCAGCACACAACCTGGCTCTCAACATCAGTAAGACCAAGGAACTGATTGTGGACTTTAGTAGGGGAAGGGTGAGGACCCACAATCCTGCTCATAACAATGGGACGATGGCGGAGAGAGTCACAGAACTTCAAAAATTCCTGGGCTTGCATATATCAGAAGATCTTCCTGGGCCCAGCTCACCGACGCAATTGTAAAGAAGGCACATCAGCGCCTCTACTTCATGAGAAGATTACGGAGATTCGCATGTTATTCCATGTCGCCACAAGATTCTCCTAGACTTCTACAGTGGTTGGTGCACGGTCGAGAGCTTTTCTGACTGGTTGCATCGTGGCCTGGTTCGGCAACTTGAACGTCCAGGAGCGGAAAAGACAACAAAATTTGTTTGACCACTGCCCAGTCATCACGCCGACTCTGACCTCTCCGCCGTCGAAGGGATCTAGCGTAGTCACTGCCTCAAAAAGCAGCCAACATCATCAAGGACCCACACCATCCTGCCCACACACTCATCTCACCCCTGCCATCGGGAAGAAGGTGCAGGAGCCTGAAAACTGTAACGTCCAGGTTCAGGAACAGCTTCTTCCCCACAGCCATCAGGCTGTTAAACACAATAACGAATAAGCTCTGAACTGCAAAAGACTATGTTATTATCGCACTATATCTGTTATTTATCGAACTTTTTCTTTTTTTAATCTTTCCCCATTTTGTACTGTTTACATATTCACGGAGAGGAGAGCTCTTCAGCGGGTCATCCACAGAGCGCAGAAGATAATTGGTCCACAGCTACCAGATTTTAGGGCATCTACAATACACGGTGCCTCAGGAAGGCCGTCAGCATCCACAAAGACTCCTCACACTCTTGCAATAGTCTGTTCGAACTTCTACCTTCCGGCAGACGTTACAAGGCCTTCTACGCCCGCACCTCCAGACTCAGGAACAGCTTCATCCCCAGAGCTATAGCTGCTCTGAAACCCTGCTGAGTGCACCCCCCCCCCCCCCCCCCCACCCCCATGAACTGTCTCCCCCGGATGGTCACGTCGCACATCGACCCCGCACAGACATATTTGCACTTTATACTGTTTTAACAGTTTTTTAAATCTTGTTTCTCTGGGTGTCTACATTTTTAGCTAATTAAGTTATTTACATCGGAAGCAAGCTGCATTACAAATCTCGTACCTCTGTGCAATGACAAGAAAATATATTAATATTATTATTATTATATTCTGTTGTGCTGCAGCAAGTAAGAATTTCATTGTCCCATCTGGGACACATGGCAATAAAACACTCTTGACTCTTGAAAAGGAATAGGTGACATTTCGGGTCGAGACCAAATGCCCATGATGTCGGGTGGTGGGCGTACAGATCGAGCTGCTGGAGGACGTAGTTGAGGCAGGGACTATCGCAACGTTTAAGGGACAGTGAAACAGGGACATGGTTAGGGCAGGTTTGGGGGGATATGGGCCAAAGGCAGGCAGGTGGTACGAGTGTAGATGGGACATGTGGGACAGTTGGGCCGAAGGGCCTGTTTTCACGCTGTGTGACGCTCGGTGTAAACCTGGGAAAGAGAATCTCTGCGGGGTGGCGCAGCGGGTAGAGCTGCTGCCTCACAGCGCCTGAGACCCGGGTTCCATCCTGACTGTGGGTGCGGTCAGTACGGAGTTTGCACGTTCTCCCCGTGACCTGCGTGGGTTTTCTCCGGGCGCTCCGGTTTCCTCCCACGCTCCAAAGACGTGGAGGTTTGTAGGTTAATTGGCTTTGATAAAATTGTAAATTGTGTGTGTGTGTAGGATAGTGCACGCATCCAGGGTGCTCGAAGGGCCTGTTTCCGCGCCATAACCCATAAACTAAACAACACCAAACTCCCAAACAGAAACCGTGGAACTTGTGCAGTCCTTTACTTTAAAATACGGTATGTACAACGAAAATCACTCCCACGCCCCACTTGATTGATTCCGGCAGGGATTTCAAGCGGGATTGTGCAGCCGCCATTACCCAGCAGCAAGCAAGGCTCTCGGTGGAGAGAGGCCCTCGCCTCCTCACTGCGCCATTTCTTCCCCTATGGCTTTGCTCATTTTGTCCTTCAGGTACGCAACCTTCTGCCACTCGGACTTCAGTTCAAGCCAGTCGTAGTACGGGACCTGTGGGGAGAGGGGGGAGGAGGGGGGAGAGAGAGGGGGGGAGAGGGGGGGATGTAGGGAGAGGGAGAGGGGACGAGAGAAGGAGAGGGGAGGGGGGAGAGAGAGGGGAGAGGGGAGAGAGGGTAGGGGGGGGGGGGGAGAGCGGGAGGGGGAGAGGGGGCGGAGAGGTGAGGGGTGGGATGAGGGGGGGAGGGGAGGGGATTGTGCATTGGGGAGAGGGAGATGGGAGAGATAGTGGGGGAGGGAGGGGGGGGCGAGAGGGGGAGAGGGGGAGATAGGGGGAGAGAGGGGAGAGGGAGAGGGGGCTTTGAGGAGAGGGGAGAAGGGGAGAGAGAGAGGGGGGAGGGGGAGATGAGGGAGAGATTGCTCGCTAGGAGAGAGGTCTTACTCCTCCTTTCAATCATAGAGAGTCTTTCTTGAGAGGGCTCTTGTCGAGAGGGGGAGATGAGAGAGGAGAAGGAGAGGGGGAGAGGGGGAGAGGGGGGGAGGGAGAGAGAGAGATTAGACCGGGCGTTGGATGGAGAACAACAAGCAGAAACATCAATCTTCCAACAGCAAGTTATGGGCCTGTCCCACTTAAGCCACTCTTTAGGAGACTGCAGGGGACTAGTTTTAATGGAATTCACCTGGCGACAACTTACGACAGCAAAAATTGTCTCCGCTGTCCCTGAAATTTTTTTGCCATGTTTGCCTGTAGTCGCCCAAGAAAATGGCCTTAGTGGGACAGGCCCTTGCCGGCACCCGTCATAGGCGCAGCAGGTGAGAATGTTGAAAATCCAGCGGCGACCAGAACAAGGTGCGACTCTTTGGGCGACTACTCACGACCGTACTGGCTTCACCCCGCGACGTGTCGCCTGTAGGGTCGTGAGTCGTCGCCCAAAGAGTACCTTGTTCTGGTCGCCGCTGGATTTTCAACGTGTTGAATATTTTCGCCGACCTGCAACGACCTTTGACAGTCGCCAAAAAAGTAGCGTAAGTGGGACAGGCCCATAAGGAGTTCATTGTTCTATCTGGGACATACGACAATAAAACACCTTTATCTTGCCAGGTCTAATTTAGCTCAAGGCCGGCAGCGTTATCAAGGACAATTAAGTCTCACCCCGGCCACTCCCTCTTCTCCCCTCTCCCATCGGGCAGAAGGTACAGAAGTGTGAAAACGCACACCTCCAGATTCAGGGACAGTTTCTTCCCAGCTGTTATCAGGCAACTCTGCCATGCAGAATAAGTACTTGAGTTTAGTATCTTCCAATTCAATTCAATAATTAGAAACATAGAAAATAGGTGCAGGAGTTGGCCATTCGGCCCTTCGAGCCAGCACCGCCACTCAACACTATCTTCACAACCAGTGTCCTTGCCAAACGTCCTCCAGCTACGATAAACACAGAATGCTGGAGCAACTCAGCGGGACAGGCAGCATCTCTGTCTGTACGGAGTTTGTACGTTCTCCCCGTGACCAGTGTGGGTTTTCCCGGGTGCTCCCGGTTTCCTCCCATGCTCCAACAGGTTTGTTGGCTAATTGGCTTCGGTAAAATTGTAAATATTGGTGTGTGTGTGTGTGTGTGTGTGTTAGTGTATGGGTGTGGTGATCGAGCTAATCGGAACGGTTGGCCGAAGGGCCAGGTTTCTGCACTTGTATCTCTAATACTGAAACTACCTAGAAAAAAAAAAACATGGAAAAATTAGGTGCGGCAGAAGGCCATTCGGACCCTTTGCGCCAGCACCACTATTCAATATGATCATGGCTGATCATCTAATCACCCGCACCTCCTCCAACCTCATCTATTGCATCCGCTGCTCTAGGTGTCAGCTGCTCTACATCGGTGAGACCAATAGGCTTGGCGATCGCTTCGCTCAACACCTCCGCTCAGTCCGTCTTAAGCAACCTGATCTCCCGGGGGCTCAGCACTTCAACTCCCCCTCCCATTCCCACACTGACCTTTCTGTCCTGGGCCTCCTCCATTGTCAGATTGAGGCAAATTTTTTTGTCTACCTCTGATTTTTCCGCATCTGCAGTTCTTTCTTTAAAAAAAAAACAGTACCCCGTTCCTGCTCTCTCCCCATATCCCTGGATTGCTGCCGGCAGCATATCGGTGCCTCTGCCTCCAGTGGGGTTTGGGATGTGCTGGGATGGGTGGCCATCGCTTCAGTAATGGGGGGGGGGGGTTGGAGACTTACGTCCACTACCAGGAACCCCGCGGCCTGCAGGTGCCGACGGGACATGGCAAAGCGGCCCAGCAGCTCCTTGCTCCGAGACGTGTAATTGGGAAACTCCCTCGTCACCAGTGCCAACCTGTGGATTTAAACGCATGTTCAGATGTTCAGACGGGCAACGAGAAATGTGGATATGACAACGCACAACGGAAAAAACAAACCCGCGCAGAAATGGGCCTCTCTGCGTGCGGTTCTAGCAGAGGGTCTGTCTTACTCGCGCAGAATGCGATGGAGAAACAAGGAACAGCAGGCGCTGGTTTATACTGAAGAGGGGACAGACCATCGAAGGGATCTACAGGAGTCGCTGCCTGAAAAAGGCAGCCAGCATCATCAGAGACCCACACCACCCTGGCCACGCTCTCATCTCACCCCTGCCATTGGGGAGAAGGTACAGGAGCCGGAAAACTGTAACGTCCAGGTTCAGGAACAGCTTCTTCCCTTCAGCCATCAGGCTCCTGAACACCACAACCTCCACTAAACTCTGAACGACATAGACTTGGGGGCATTGAATTTGTCTGTTTGCACTATTATGGTTTGTGTGCGTGTGTGTGTGCGTGTGCCTGTGTGTGTGTGTGTGTGCGTGTGTGTGTGCGTGCCTGTGTGTGCGTGCCTGTGTGTGTGCGCGTGTGTGTGTGCGTGTGTGCCTGTGTGTGTGTGTGCGTGTGTGTGTGCGTGCCTGTGTGTGCGTGCCTGTGTGTGCGTGCCTGTATGTGTGTGCGTGTGCGCCTGTGTGTGCGTGCCTGTGTGTGCGTGCCTGTGTGTGTGTGCGTGTGCGTGTGCGCCTGTGCGTGTGTGCCTGTGTGTGTGTGCCTGTGTGTGCGTGTGTGTGCGTGCCTGTGTGTGCGTGCCTGTGTGTGCGTGCCTGTGTGTGTGCGTGTGCGTGTGTGTGCGTGCCTGTGTGTGCGTGTGCGTGCCTGTGCGTGCCTGTGTGTGCGTGTGTGCCTGTGTGTGCGTGTGTGTGTGTGCCTGTGTGTGCGTGCCTGTGTATGTGTGTGTGTGTGTGTGTGTGTGTGTGTGTGTGTGTGTGTGTGTGTGTGTGTGTGTGTGTATCTGTGTGTGTGTGTGTGTGTGTGTGTGTGTGTGTGCGTGCCTGTGTGTGCCTGTGTGTGCGTGCCTGTGTGTGTGCGTGTGCGCGCCTGTGTGTGGCGTGCTGTGTGTGCGTGTGCGTGTGTGCGTGCCTGTGTGTGCGTGTGTGCCTGTGTGTGCGTGTGTGTGTGTGCCTGTGTGTGCGTGCCTGTGTAATGTGTGTGGTGTGTGTGTGTGTGTGTGTGTGGGTGTGTGTGTGTGTGTGTGTGTGTGTGTGTGTGTGTATGTGTGTGTGTGTGTGTGAGTGTGTGTGTGTGTATCTGTGTGTGTGTGTGTGTGTGTGTGTGTGTGTGGTGTGTTGTGTGTGTGTGTGTGTATCTGTGTGTGTGTGTGTGTGTGTGTGTGTGTGTGTGTATCTGTGTGTGATGTGTGTGTGTGTTGTGTGTATCTGTGTGTGTGTATCTGTGTGGTGTTGTGTGTGTGTGTGTATCTGTGTGTGTATCTTGTGTGTGTGTGTATCTGTGTGTGTGTGTGTGTGTGTATCTGTGTGTGTGTTATCTTGTGTGTGTGTGTGTGTATCTGTGTGTGTGTGTGTGTGTGTGTATCTGTGTGTGTGTGTGTGTGTGTGTGTGTGTGTGTGTGTGTATGTGTGTGTATCTGTGTGTGTGTATGTGTGTGTGTATCTGTGTGTGTGTATCTGTGTGTGTTGTGTGTGTGTGTGTGTGTGTGTGTGTGTGTGTGTGTGTGTGTGTGTGTGTGTGTGTGTGTGTGCGTGCCTGTGTGTGTGTGTGTGTGTGTGTGTGTGTGTGTGTGTGTGTGTGTGTGTGTGTGTGTGTGTGTGTGTGTGTGTGTGTGTGTGTCCATCCAGTCCATCGAAGTTGGTGGAACATGGGAGAAAAAGTTACTCCTATTAAATCTATTCACTTTCACCTTGAACCTATGTCCTCTGGTCCTCGATTCCCCTACTCTGGGCAAGAGACTCTGAGCGTCTACCCGATCTATTCCTCTCATGATTTTGTACACCTCTATAAGATCACCCCTCATCCTCCTGCGCTCCAAGGAATAGAGACCCAGCCTACTCAACCTCTCCCTGTAGCTCACACCCTCTAGTTCTGGTAACAACATCGTGAATCTTCTCTGAACCCTTTCCAGCTTGACAGTATCTTTCCTGTAATACGGTGCCCAGAACTGAACACAATATTCTAAATGCGGTATTCACAATATTCTACAACATGACCTCCCAACTTCTTTGTTTAAGCTGGAAAATCGAAGGTGGACAAAAGTGCTGGAGGAACTCAGCGGGTGAGGCAGCATCAATGGAGCGAAGGAAATAGGCGATGTATCGGGTCTCTACCTCATTGGTGACCCTTGGACTATCTATAGGGAAACAAAAATGCTGGAGAAACTCAGGGGGTGACCCAAAACGTCACCTATTCCTTCGCTCCATAGATGCTGCCTCACCCGCTGAGTTTCCCCAGCATTTTTTGTCTACCTCCCAACTTCTATACACTGTGCTGGAGGAACTCAGCGGTTCAGGCAGCATCTGGTGAGGGTAACGGACAATGGTTTGGGTCCCAGCCCGAAACGTCGCCTGTCCATTCCCCCCACAGACGGTGCCTGACCCGTTGAGTTCCTGCAGCGATGTGTATCAGACGTAATGCATGCAGCCAACATTGTTTGTGTGTGTGTGTGTGTGTGTGGGGGGTGTGGACGGGGGACATTGTTCTCACTGGCATTTCTAGTAACAGGCTTTTCTAGTAACAGGCTTTTCTTGAAACAGCTAGTCTGGTAACTGTAACATTCTTGTAACCTTGCACCGAATGTTATTCCTTTATCATGCATCCCCCATGCACTGTCGAGCGGCTCGATTGCAATCATGTATCGTCTCTCCGCTGACTGGGATAGCGCGCAACCAAAGCTTCTCACTGCGCACGTGACGATAAACCAAAAGCTGCACGTCTCAAAAACCCATGAGATGAACAAAAGTGCTGGATGAACTCAGCGGGTGCAGCAGCATCTGTGGAGCGAGGGAAATAGGCAACGTTTCGGGCCGAAACCCATCTTCAGAACGTTGCCTATTTCCTTCGCTCCATACACGCTGCCTCACCCGCTGAGTTTCTCCAGCACTTTTGTCTACCTTCGATTTCCCAGCATCTGCAGTTCCTTCTTAAACCCCATGAGATGAACATATGGGATGGCGGGACTGTCATATGAGGAAAGATTGAAAAGACTAGGCTTGTATTCACTGGAGTTTAGAAGGATCAGGGGATATCTTATAGAAACATATAAAATTATAAAAGGACTGGACAAGCTAGATGCAGGAAAAATGTTCCCAATGTTTGGCGAGTCCAGAACCAGGGGCCACAGTCTTAGAATAAAGGGGAGGTCATTTAAGACTGAGCTGAGAAAAAACGTTTTCACCCAGAGAGTTGTGAATTTGTGGAATTCCCTGCCACAGAGGGCAGTGGAGGCCAAATCACTGGATGGATTTAAGAGAGAGTTGGATAGAGCTCTAGGGGCTCGTGGAGTCAAGGGATATGGGGAGAAGGCAGGCACGGGTTATTGATAGCGGACGATCAGTCATGATCACAATGAATGGCGGTGCTGGCTCGAAGGGCCGAATGGCCTCCTCCCGCACCTATTGTCTATGTTTCTGTGTACACGACTGCGATGCCTGGTGCAAATTTGAGTGCGTTATTCAACTTATAACAGGGGTTGGTGTTAAATTGCTATTTAGATTACTATCTAAATGGCGTCATCAGATTACTATCTAAATGCTATGAGAATGCAGGGTGACTTGGACAGGTTGGGGGAGTGGGCAGAAGCATGGCAGATGCAGTTTAATGCGGAGAAATGTGATTATCCACTTTGGTAGCAAAAACAGGAAGGCAGATTATTATCTAAATGGTGTCAAGTTGGGAAAAGGGGAAGTACAGCGGGATCTGGGGGTCCTTGTTCATCAGTTATTAAAAGTAAGCATGCAGGTGCAGCAGGCAGTGAAGAAAGCGAATAGCATGTTGGTCTTTATAACAAGAGGAATCAAATATAGGAGCAAAGGGGTCCTTCTGCAGTTGTACAGAGCCATAGTGAGACCACACTGGAGTATTGTGTACAGTTTTGGTTCCCTAATTTGAGGAAGGACATTCTTGCTATGGAGGGGGTGCAGCGTAGGTTTACAAGGTTAATTCCCGGGATGGTGGGACTGTCATATGCTGAGAGAATAGAGCAGCTGGGCTTTGTATACTCTGGAGTTTAGAAGGATGAGAGGATATCTTATTGAAACATATAAGGTTGTTAAGGGTTTGGACACGCTAGAGGCAGGAAACGTGTTCCCGATGTTGGGGGAGTCCAGAACCAGGGGCCACAGTTTAAGAATAAGGGGTAAGCCATTTAGAACGGAGATGAGGAAACACTTTTCCTCACAGAGAGTGGTGAGTCTGTGGAATTCTCTGCCTCAGAGGGCGGTGGAGGCCGGTTCTCTGGATACTTTCAAGAGAGAGCTAGATAGGGCTCTTAAAGATAGCGGAGTCAGGGGATATGGGGAGAAGGCAGGAACGGGGTACTGATTGGGGATGATCAGCCATGATCACATTGAATGGCGGTGCTGGCTCGAGGGGCTGAATGGCCTACTCCTGCACCTATTGTCTATTAAATGAACAAGAGCTTCCCCCAGAAGTCGCACAAAATCAAGGACGCATAAAGGGAGGCGCCTGTATTAACCTGAGAAATGTTCTTTGCATTAACCAGGTGCACAGTAACTTCAAACCAACCTTCACAAAAGGTGCTTCAGTATGGGCCTGTCCACTTAGGCGAGTTTTTTTGGGTGACTACAAGCGACTGTCGCAACATTTTCAACATGTTGGCATTTTTTCAACAATAGTGGCGACAATTTTGGCTGTCGGAGGTTGCCGCCAGGTGTCGTAGGTGAATTCCATTAAAACTGGTCCCTGGCAGTCGCCTAAAGAGTCGCCTCAGTGGGACAGGCCGATTACTGATAAAGCGCCTTTTCTTTTAGAGATACAGCGTGGGAACATAGGAAAGAACTGCAGATGCTGGTTTAAATCGAAGGTAGGCACAAAATACAGGAGTAACTCAGCGGGACAGGCAGCATCTCTGGAGAGAAGGAATGGGTGACGTTTCGGGTCAGTTTAGTTTATGTCTTTGGATTTTGGGTGTGGAGAGCTTTTGTTCAGTTTAGTTTATTGTCACGTGTACCGAGGTACAGTGAAAAGCTGTTGTTGCGCGCTATCCAGTCGGCGGAAAGACAATACATGATTACAGTCGAGCCATTCACAGTGTACAGATACATGAATAAGGAAATAATGTTTAGTGCAAGGTAAAGCCAGCAAAGTCCGATCAAAGATAGTCCGAGGGTAGGATGATTCAGTTTTAGTTTAGAGATACAGCGCGGAAACAGGCCCTTCGGCCCACCGGGTCCGCGCCGACCAGCGATCCCCGAACATTAACACTATCCTACACCCACTAGGGACAATTTTTACACTCACCAAGCCAATTAACCTACAAACCTGTACGTCTTTGGAGTGTGGGAGGGAACTAAAGATCTTGGAGATAACCCACGCGGTCACGGGGAGAACGTGCAAACTCCGTACAGACAGCGCCCGTAGTCGGGATGGAACCCGGGTCTCCGGCGCTGCATTCGCTGTCAGGCGGCAACTCTACCGCTGTGCCCCCGTGACCGCTGTGGGGTGATACATTATCTGCCGATGGAATATCTAGATTTTCCCCGTCGTGTAGCAATGGGGATGAACGTAGGCAGCCAGAGGAACAGCGCTGCCTCCGTTTAGTACTCTAATGCAGGCACAATTGGACCACTGCAACAAATTAAGATAACACCATTTTCTTCCTGGTGCCCAGTCTACCGAGGAACACACAAAGCTCTTCCGTTGCACCTACATATAAGGTACAAAGATATCAACAGACTGCTCTAGGGGAGATCTGACTGAAGGACCTGCAATCTAGGCTTGGATTATTTACTCTCCAACGCAGGAGGTTGAGGAGAGATGGGATAGATGGATAAGAGGCAACGGTGGAAGCATTTAGAGGGCACGGTGGCGCAGCGGTCGAGATGCTGCCTCACGGCGCCAGACACCCGGGTTCCATCCTGACGATGGGTACTGTCTGTACGGAGTCTGTACGTTCTCCCCGTGACCTGCGTGGGTCTTCTCCAAGATCATTTGGTTTCCACCCACACTCCGACAACATACAGGGTTAGTAGGTTAATTGGCTCACTGTAAATTGTCCCTAGTCAGTGCATGATAGCGTTAGTGTGCTGGTCAATAGACAATAGGTGCAGGAGTAGGCCATTCGGCCCTTCGAGCCAGCACCGCCATTCATTGTGATTATGGCTGATCATCCCCAATCAGTACCCCGTTCCTGCCTTCTCCCCATATCCCCTGACTCCGCTCTTTAAGAGCCCTATCTAGCTCTCTCTTGAAAGTATTCGGTAAACCTGCCTCCACCGCCCTCTGAGGCAGAGAATTCCACAGACTCACAACTCTCTGGGTGAAAACGTTTTCCCTCGTCTCTGTTCTGAATGGCCTAGGCCTTATTCTTAAACTGTGGCCCATGGTTCTGGACTCCCCCAACATCGGGAACATGTTTCCTGCCTCTAGTGTGTCCAAACCCTTAACAATCTTATATGTTTCAATAAGATCCCCTCTTATCCTTCTAAACTCCAGAGTGTACAAGCCCAGCCGCTCCATTCTCTCAGCGCATGACTTTCCAATCAGTCAGAGAAAGCAGACTTTCTTATCAGTCAGGGGGGGAAGGATAGTCCTTCACAGTTGTGTCTGGGTTCTTATCTGTTGCAATCTTGCATTGCAGCTGCTCTTGGTCATTATGTTTAGCAGCCAGGTCCTGTAAAGGTGAACCAATTGCCACTTTTACAAGTGCCTTTTACAAGGTCGGCGCGGACCCGGTGGGCCGAAGGGCCTGATTCCGCTCTATCTCTAAATTAAACCTGGCGGGGTAAACAGTCAGAACTTTACTTCGCAGGGCGAAAATGACTAGAGGGCAGAGCTTTAAGATGAGAGGGGCACGCTCAAAGGAGATGTGCTGGGCAAGTATTTTTACACAGAGGGCGGTGGGTGCCTGGAGCACACTTGCCCGGGGGGGTGGTGGAGGCAGGTACGATAGTGGCAGTGAGGAGGCTTTCGGATTGGCACATGGATATAGACAATAGATAACAGGTGCAGGAGTAGGCCATTCGGCCCTTCGAGCCAGCACCGCCATTCAATGTGATCATGGCTGATCATCCCCAATCAGTACCCCGTTCCTGCCTTCTCCCCATATCCCCTGATTATTTTTAAGAGCCCTATCTAACTCTCCCTTGAAAACATCGAGAGAATTGGCCTTCCGAGACAGAGAATTCCACAGACTCACAACTCTCTGGGTGAAAAAGTTTTTCCTCATCTCCGTCCTAAAAGGCCTATCCCTAAATCTTAAACTGTGTGTGGCCCCTAGTTCTGGACTCCCCCAACATCGGGAACATGTTCACTCAGACTATCTGAAGAAGGGTCTCGACCCGAAACGTCACCTATTCCGTTGCTCCGTAGATGCTGCCTCACCCGCTGAGTTTTTCTGGGATTTTTGTCGACCTTCGATTTTTCCAGCATCTGCAGTTCTTTCTTAAACATCCTGGGACTATCCCATCGTTTAAGAAACAGTTCGACAGGTACATGGATAGGACAGGCTTGGAGGGATATGGACCAAACGCGGGTAGGTGGGACTCTGATCTCAACACCTTATTAAATGCCGCTCTTTAAGAGTAGCTGGGTACAGATTTAAAAGAATTTGCTGAAGTACGGGAGGTGACATGAGGACAAAATCATATTCACACAGCAAGTCTGGTCTGCTCTGCCAGATGGAAAGAAAGTCAATTATGATTTTTACAGGGAGGTGGATGCCAGGAGTCAGTGGGGCCACAATCCAACTCACTCTTAAATATAGCAATGCTGGCGTGGCAGAGAGTTCCAGGACTCACCACTCTCTGTGTGGGTGGTGTCCAGACTTCCCCAACAGGCAGTAAGGCTAAACCGAGTCTATTCCAGTCTTTCTTCATAAGACCATCCCAGGATCAGTCTGGTGAACCTTCTCTGCACTCCCTCTATGGCAGTCAATTTGGAGACCAAAACTGCACGCATCCAGGTGTGGTCTCACAAGAGACAATGAAGTAGGTGTACTCAGGCTAAATACCATTCGCTTTTTTTCACTGCCTGCTGCCACCTGCATGCCCTTCATGACACCAGGTCTCGCTGCATCTCCCCTTTTCTAATCGGCCATTTAAATAATAGCACCAAAGTGGATAACTCTCCATCTTCAATGTGATCATGGCTGATCATCCCCAATCAGTACCCCGTTCCTGCCTTCTCCCCATATCCCCTGACTCCGCTATCTTTAAGGGCCCCATCTAGGCCAGTTCATTGGCTATATTTAAGAGGGAGTTAGACGTGGCCCTTGTGGCTAAAGGGATCAGGGGTTATAGTGAGAAGGCAGGTACAGGATACTGAGTTGGATGATCAGCCATGATCATATTGAATGGCGGTGCAGGCTCGAAGGGCCGAATGGCCTACTCCTGCACCTATTTTCTATGTTTTAGCTCTCTCTTGAAAGTATCCAGAGAACAGGCCTCCACCGCCCTCTGAGGCAGAGAATTCCACAGGCTCACAACTCTCAGTGTGAAAAAGTGTTTCCTCATCTCCGTTCTAAATGGCTTAGTCCTTATTGATTGGGGACGATCAGCCATGATCACAATGAATGGCGGTGCTGGCTCGAAGGGCCAAAAGGAACGTTCTTTAATTCTGAGGCTGAGGCCCCTAGTCCTAGACTCTCCCACGAGTGGAAACATCACTGAGTGGAAAGTAATAGAGTGGCCACCACCCATCCGTACTGTAACACTGCAGTTTACAGCGGGAGAGCTGCTGCCTTTTCACACGGAGAGTGGTGAGTCTGTGAATTCTCTGCCTCAGAGGGCAGTGGAGGCCGGTTCTCTGGATACTTTCAAGAAAGAGCTTAAGAGGGCTCTTAAAGATAGCTGTCTGCATGTAGTTTGTACGTTCTCCCCGTGACCCACGTGGGTTTTCTCAGAGATCTTCGGTTTCCTCCCACGCTCTAAAGACGTACAGGTTTGCAGGTGCACTGGCTTGGTATAAATGTAAATAGTCGTGTGTGTGTGTGTGTGTGTGCGTGTAGGATGGATAGTGTTAGTGTGTGGGGATCGCTGGTCAATAAAACATAGAAAGGAGGAGGCCATTCGGCCCTTCGAGCCAGCACGGCCATTCATTGTGATCATGGCTGATCGTTCCCTATCAATAACCCGTGCCTGCCTTTTCCCATATCCCTTGACTCCACTAGCCCCTAGAGCTCTATCTAACCCTCTCTTAAATCCATCCAGTGACTTGGCCTCCACTGCCCTCTGTGGCAGGGAATTCCATAAATTCACAACTCTCTGGGTGAAAACGTTTTTCTCACCTCAGTTTTAATTGGCCTCCCCTTTATTATAAGACTGTGGCCCCTGGTTCTGGATTCGCCCAACATTGGGAACATTTTTCCTGCATCTAGCTCGTCCAGTCCTTTTATAATTTTATATGTTTCTATAAGATCCTCCCTCATCCTTCTAAACCCCAGTGAATACAAGCCTAGTCTTTTTAATCTTTCCTCATTTGACAGTCCCGCCATCCCAGGGATCAATCTCGTGAACCTACGCTGCACTGCCTCAATCACAAGGGGGCAAATTAGGGGACAGTGCGGACTCGGTGGGCCAAAGGGCCTGTTTCCAAGCTGTATCTCTAATAATTTCAGTAATTCCACTTTAATTTTTGAGAGCATGAAAGGTGCAGGCTCTCACTGTCATGGCCAGCGTGTTTACCTCCTTACCTCTTGGCCCCAGGGGGAAGGGGCGTTGTCCCGCGGGGCTGCAGTGCGTGTGAGGCTGTGTAGTCCTGGACGGCAAGAGGCTTGCTCTCAGAATCCATCAGGACCTCCCCATCTGCAGACAAAGAGAGAAACTCTAACCATTAAACGGTGGTAGCGATCTGGTCACAGGCCACTGCGGAGTGAAGGGCATGCAGACCGTAAACTCCCAGTAGGTTACAGAAAGGCATTTTAGTTTAACACAGACACAAAATGCTGGAGTCACTCAGACATTTTGGGTCGAGAGCCTTCGTCAGACTGAGATTCGGGGGAGAGGGAGACACAGAGATATGGAAGGGCAAGGTGTAAAAATGAGACATCAAAGGGGACAAAGCTCAAGGAAAATGTAGAATGGTTCATTGTTAGTTGAGGGGAAGGTGACAACGAGGCATGCAATCAGTAAAATTTAATCAGGAGGACGGTCAAACTGCTCGGAGAACTAGGATGGGGAGAGATAGGGAAAGCAAGGGTTACTTAAAGTTAGAGAGGTCAACATTCATGCCGCTGGGGTGAAAGCTGCCCAAGCAAAATATGAGATGCTGTTCGTCCAATTCATGCTGGGCATCACTCTGACAATGGAGGAGGCCCAGGACAGAAAGGTCCGTGTGGGAATGGGAGGGGGAGCAACCGGGAGATCAGGTAAGTCTAAGTGGAGGCGTTCAGTGAAACGATCGCCAAACCTGCGCTTGGCCTTGCCGATTTAGTCGATTGTCACGTGTCTCGGTACACGTGACGACAAATAAACTGAACTATGTTGGGAGTCCCTCCTTGCCCAAACGTCTGGAGTCTGCGGAGATTTTAGTTTAGTTTCGAGATACGGCGTGAAAACAGGCCTTTCGGCCCACCAAGTCCAAGCCGACCAGCGATCACAGTGATCCCGACCTGGATCTAGGCCAAAGGCAGGCAGGTTGGACTAGTGTAGCTGGGACATTTTGGTCAGCACGGGCAGGTTGGGAGGGACGGCCGGTTTCCACGCCCTTCGGCCCACTGAGTCCGCACTGACCAGCGATCCCCGCACATCCTACACACTAGGGATCATTTTACAAATTACAGAAGCCAATTAACCTGTACGTCTTTGGAGTGTGGGAGGAAACTGGAGCAGCCGGGGTCAGCCCACGCAGGTCACGGGGGGAACGTACAAACTCCGTACAGACTGTACCCGTCATCGGGATCGAACCCGGTTCTCTGGCGCTGCGAGGCAGCAACTCTACCGCTGCGCCACCGTGCCGCCCTGCCAGAGGGCAGTGCTGCCACGTGCTGCGTCTCCGATGGTCGGCATTTGCAGAGAAGGGTCTCGGCCCGAAAAGTCACCCATTCCTTCTCTCCCGAGACGCTGCCGGTCCCGCTGGAGTTACTCCAGCACTTTGTCTATCTTCGCTGTTGAGAGTCAACAATAGCCATGGGCTGCTCCTCAAAGTTAAAGCCCTGTCCCACGGTACGAGTTCATTCCAAGAACTCTCCCGAGTTTGCCCTGATTCGAACTCGGAGATTTACGGTAATGGCCGCTCGTCGGTACTCGGGGCTCTCATGGACATTTTTCATCGTGTTGAAAAATCTTCATGAGTCTTCCCGTGCTTACCTGCCGTTAGCGAGTCTTCCCGAGTACCTGCCGTTAGCGTTACGAGCCGCTAAGAGACGTCCCCGAGCTCCGACGTACCCGCCATGTTCATTCTCTGTGCTTACCACGAGTTTGATTTTTTTTTAAACTCTTGGAATGAACTCACACCGTGGGACAGGGCCATTACCCCTCGGCCTTGACGTAACTCCCTTACCCCGCGCGCTTTAAATCGGGCGGGCAGGAATGAAAGCCAATTGTTAGCCACTCACCGATCACCCAGCCGTACACAGTGTCCACGTCACAGCGATATTTGGCCGGGTCCCCGAGGGCCGACTGCAAAGCCTCACGCACGCCAGCACTCATTGCACTCGACTTCTTCTTGCCTCCCGAGACCCAGGTATACAGGCACTGGCGTGGCAAGAAGGGGCCTCCGTACTCCGGACATTGAAGGCAGGCCGTGGCATTGATATGCACCAACTTCAGTTTGTAGTTCTCCCTTCTCTGCGACTGAGTCCCTTCTGAGACCAACGGGGAAATAGCAGTTCATGTTTATGGTACATTCTTTGTCACCTGTACCGAGGTTCAGTACAGGAATCGCTGCACATTAACAATTAGAAACATCTTGGACTAAGCATAGAAACATAGAAAACAGGTGCAGGAGGAGGCCGTTTGGCCCTTCGAGCCTGGACCGCCATTTATTGTGATCGTGGCTGATCGTCCACAATCAATAACCCGTGCCTGCCTTCTCCCCGTATCCCTCGACTCCACTTGCCCCTGGAGCTCTTGTTTTTTTTTTTACCTGTTTTTTTAATTAATCCAGTGAATTGGCCTCCACTGCCCTCTGTGGCAGGGAATTCGATAAATTCACAACTCTTTGGGGGAAAAGGAATTTTCTCATCTTAGTTTTAAATTGCCTCCCTTTTATTCTTAGACTGTGGCCCCTGGCTCTGGACTCGCCCAACATTGGGAACATTTTTCAAGCATCTAGCTTCTCCAGTCCTTTTATAATGTTATACGTTTCTATAAGATCCCCCTCATCCTTCAAAATTCCAGTGAATACAAGCCCAGTCTTTTCAATCTTTCCTCACATGACAGTCCCGCATCTCAGTCCCGCATCTTTTATTATTAATGTTTAATGTTTTATGTGTCACTCCTAACTGTCACTGTATGTCATGTTGTCACTAGCGGGCGGAACACCAAGGCAAATTCCTTGTATGTGAATAAATGGCCAATAAACGTATTAATTCATTCAGATACAGCACAAGTATACAGTAGTCGTGCACTGAGACAGTGTACAGAGTCTTAAAGAAGGAACTGCAGATTCTGGAGAATCGAGGGTACACAAAAAGCTGGAGAAACTCAGCGGGTGCAGCAGCATCTAAGGAGCGAAGGAGATAGGCGACGTTTCGGGTCGAGACCCTTCTTCAGACTCGCCAGTTTGGGGCCATTCCCAAGCCCCAGTTGTTGTAAGTGCAGGGTCTTGACCTGACCGTGAAGGCCCGTTGTCATGGCGAAGTTGCAGGGCCGGCCTGGCCAGGCCTGGCCGCGGTGTCCTCCACCGCTGCAGGCCCGTGCTCTCCCTCCCGCAGCCAAGTGAGCGAGTCACAACAAACTGCACCCACCGCCTGACAGGTAAACCATTCCTCGCAGCCCACAGATGATGCACGTCAAACACTTCTCACGGAGATCCCCACAACAAATTACTTCTGCAGCACATTCCGAGAGATTAGGCTGTCAATAATCTGCTTTCCACAAGCAACATGACAAAACCAACATTCATTTTCATGTCAACATTTCTGTCAGTTGCTGGAATATTGTTACCCACGACACCAAGTTCCCTTCTCTTGCAAGGATTGAACTGAAAGATTTAGTGCACCATCTGAAAGCATTCTGGGCTCCCCAGCCACTCCCTCTTCTCCCCTCCCCCATCGGGCAAAAGGTACAGAAGTGTGAAAACGACCACCTCCAGATGCAGTCGACAAAAATGCTGGAGAAACTCAGCGGGTGAGGCAGCGTCTATGGAGCGAAGGAATAGGTGATGTTTCGGAGTGAGACCCTTCTTCAGGCTTTTGTTGTGTCTGAAGAAGGGTGTCGACCCGAAACGTCACCTATTCCTACGCTCCGTAGATGCTGCCTCACCCGCTGAGTTTCGCCAGCATTTTTGTCGACCTTCGACTTCCAGCATCTGCAGTTCTTTCTTGAACACCTCCAGATTCAGGGACAGTTTCATCCCAGCTGTTATCAGGCAACTGAACCATCCTACCACAACTAGAGAGCGGTCCTGAACTACTATCTACCTCATTGGTGAATCTCAGACTATCTTTGATCAGACTTTGCTGGCTTTACCTTGCACTAAACGGAATTTCATTTAGTTTAGAGATAACATAACCGTATTCCCTTATGTATCTGTACACTGTGAACGGCTCGATTGTAATCATGTATTGTCTCTCCGCTGGCTGGATAGCACGCAACAACAGCTTTTCACTGTACCTCGGTACACGTGGCAATAAACTAAACTGAGCTGTAATATAACCCACATAGTAGAAATAAGGAACAGAGGTTGCTGGTTTACCAAGAAGCCACAAAGTGCCAGAGTAAATCAGCGGTAGACAAAAATGCTGGAGAAACTCAGCGGGTGAGGCAGCATCTATGGAGAGAAGGAATAGGCGACGTTTCGGTTCGAGACCCTTGGTCCCAGGTGTCAGCTGTTCTACATCGGTGAGACTAAGCGTAGGCTTGGCGATCACTTTGCCCAACACCTCCGCTCAGTTCGCAATAACAAACCTGATTTCCCAGTGGCTCAGCACTTCAACTCCCCCTCCCATTCTGAATCTGACATTTCTGTCCTGGGCCTCCTGCATGGCCAGAGTGAGCACCACCGGAAATTGGAGGAGCAGCACCTCATATTTCGCTTGGGCAGTCTGCACCCTAGCGGCATAAACACTGGCTTCTCCAATTTCCGGTAGTCCTTGTTTCTCCCTCCTTCCCCTCCCCTTCCCAGCTCTCCCACAGCCCACAGTCTCCGCCTCTTCCTTTCTTCTCCCCCCCCCCCCCCACATCAGTCTGAAGAAGGGTTTCGACCCGGAACGTCACCTATTCCTTCGCTCCATAGATGCTGCCTCACCCACTGAGTTTCTCCAGCATTTTTGTACTTTGATTTTTCCAGCACCTTAAAAAGAGTAAATCAGTGGGTCAGGCAGCATCTCTGAGGAACATGGATAGGTGACGTTCTGGGTCAGGGCTCTGAAGAAGGGTCTCAACCCAAAACGTCACCTATCCATGTTCTGCACAGAAGCTGCCTGACCCGCTGAGTTACTCCAGCACTCTGTGAAACGTCACCTATCCATGTTCTCCACAGATGCTGCCTGACCCGCTGAGTTACTCCAGCGCTCTGTTTATTAGGTAATTACAACACAACCTTGATTGGCACAAGAATACTGTCTCAACATTATTTTTGGTTTCCCACTATTATGGTCTGGTTCCCTTTTTAGTTTAAAAATGCAGCATTGCGATTGTATTTATGTATGGTTTATCTAATTTGTTTGGATAGCACTCAAAACAAAGCTTTTCAATGCATAGGAAAGAACTGCAGATGCTGGTTTAAATCGAAGGTGGACACAAAATGCTGGAGTAACTCAGCGGGACAGGCAGCATCTCTGGAGACGATAGAGAATAGACAATGGACAGTAGGTGCAGGAGTAGGCCGTTCGGCCCTTCGAGCCAGCACCGTCAAATTCACACTCAGTACCCCGTTCCTGCCTTCACCCCATGTATCCCCTGACTCTGCTCTTTAATAGCTCTATCCAACTCTCTCTTAAAAGTATCCAGAGAACCGGCCTCCACCGCCCTCTGAGGCAGGGAATTCCACAGACTCACCACTCTCTGTGTTAAAAAGTGTTTCCTCATCTCCGTTCTAAATGGCTTACCCCATATTCTTAAACTGTGGCCCCTGGTGCTGGACTTCCCCCAACATTGGGAACATGTATCCTGCCTCTAGGACTGGATGACGTTTCGTGTCGAGACCCTTCTTCCGACTTCAATGTATGCTAAAGTCATAGTCATAGAGTGACTCATTGTGGAAACAGGCCCTTCGGCCCAACTCGCCCACACCAGCCAACAATGTCCCAGCTACCCTAGTCCTACTTGCCTGTGCTTGGTCCATATCCCTGTAAACCTGTCCTATCCATGTACCTGTCTAACTGTTTCTTAAACTTTGGGATAGTCCCAGCCTCAACTACCCCCTCTGGCAGCTTGTTCCATACACCCACCACCCATTGTGAGAAAGAGTTACCCCTCGGATCCACATTAAATCTTTTCCCCTTCACCTTGAACCTGTGTCCTCTGGTCCTCGATCCCCTCACTTTCTGTGTTTCTTTGTACACACTACAATGATAAATCCCAACCTTCCATCCTGACTACGGGCGCTGTCTGTGATACGTAGCCCTGTGACCTGCGTGGGTTTTCTCCGGGTGTTCCGGTTTCCTCCCACACTCCAAAGAATGACAGGTTCGTAGGTTCATTGGCTTCTGTAAATTGTCCCCAGAGCGGAGGATAGTTTCAGTGTGCAGGGATCGCCGGTCCCGCTGAGAAGGCAGGAACGGGGTACTGATTGGGGATGATCAGCCATGATCACATTGAATGGCGGTGCTTGGTTGGAAAGGCTGAATGGCCTCCTCCTGCACCTATTGTCTATTGTCTATCTCTAAAGTATAGAGTCTGTGCCAACCATCGATCACCAGTTCATACTAGTCCCATCTTATCCCTCTTTCACCAGGAGGAGGCCCACATGGTCACAGGGAAAACGTGCAAACTCCACGCTGACAGCACCTGAGGTCAGGATCGAACCTGGCTCTGATGCAGTGAGACAACAGCTCCACCACCCGAGCCGCTGTCGTCATGATCATCATCGGCGGTCAATCGAGACGAGTATAACTGTCCTCTCCTGAGGACGCCTGTGCGTGACTTTGTTTAACGTGGGGAGACCGGTGCACAGACAGCCACCCCACGGTCCTTGACAGATCTGGGTCAGGATCCAGTGGCATGGAGTCCAAGACGACCGGAGACCCTTTTCTGCCGCAGCCTTCATCCGCCTTCCCAGCCGTTGTGACGCTCCACTAAGGTCAGCCATCGTCCTCCGCCTGTTCCACCGTTGAGGTCTTGGTTGGATCGCTCTTTGTCATAGACCTCCCCCTCGACCTTACCGCCATGGGTGGCCCTACCAGGAGCAGAGCTCCAGACGGCATCGCTCTCAGGATCTCAGGACCACACGAGCTTCTCCACCACGACAAGGTGACAATCCACTGGGAATCCAATCCACTGTGCTGCCCACTGTATCCGGCATTAATGATTTATTCATGTATTGTATTGATCATTGTATATTTGCTTGCAGCGTGACTGTGTTAACGGGCTGCCAAGCTGCAGCAGGTACTGTGCTGCTCTGTTCCTGGTACATTACACAATTAAACACTGTTGTATTTTTGGACAGTTTGGTATCTAACTGCAAAAAATATATTACGCTTTTTTTTCCCACAAAGGGTGGCAAATGCCCACCCTTTGTGGGAAAAAACCGCAGGGAACAATAGACAATAGCAAATAGACAATAGGTGCAGGAGTAGGCCATTCGGCCCTTCAGGCCAGCACTGCCATTCAATGTGATCATGGCTGATCATCCCCAATCAGTACCCCGTTCCTGCCTTCTCCCCATATCCCCTGACTCCGCTATCTTTAAGAGCCCTATCTAGCTCTTTCTTGAAAGCATCCAGAGAACCTGCCTCCACCGCCCTCTGAGGCAGAGAATTCCACAGACTCACCACTCTCTGTGTGAAAAAGTGTTTCCTCGTCTCCGTTCTAAATGGCTTACTCCTTATTCTTAAACTGTGGCCCCTGGTTCTGGACTCCCCCAACATCGGGAGCATGTTTTCTGCCTCTAGTGTGTCCATTGAATGGCGGTGCTGGCTTGAAGGGCCGAATGGCCTACTCCTGCACCTGTTTTCTATTGTCTATCTCTAAAACTAAAAAGTACATAAGCACTGCCTTATCCAATAAGAAGAATGTTAAACCAACTCCAGGAATAAAACGTACCTGTAATTCTTTGGTAGAACTGTGGTTTGAGTGCGTGACTCAGGTAGAGCGGGTTAACCTGCTGTAATATACAGAGGGACCAAACCAAATCGACCAGCAGGAAGGGATCCATCTCCAACAGGGCACCACTGAGCCTATTGTGAATCTAGAGAAGAAAAGAAAACTCATTAATAAGGAGGGTGCACTTAAAGGCAAGGCACTGGCCGCGGTCTCCGGTAGGGATTCGGGACCTCCAAGCCGCGGAGTGAGCTTGACCGTCCAGACGTGGGAGCTTCGATCATCGCGACGAGAGGGCCTGTACGTCGGGCCGTCCGTAGCGGCGACTACGGAGGGTTCACGGCCCCGACCACGGGTGAACAAAGGAGGAGGACTGGCTGAACTTTGTTGTCTTCCGCCTCAGTGAGGAATGCTGTGGTGGATGTTTGTGTTAAATTCTATAGTGTATTGTGTGTACTTTTTTCCAAGAGTATCGCTGCTGGCAAATTCATTTCACTTCACCTTTGGGTGCATGTGACGAATAAATTTGACTTTGACTTTGGCCCCCACAGTCCCGAATGCAACAGCGCCAGTCACAGAGAGTCACCACACGCCACATTCTGCATTTCACTCCACATTCCTCTGGGTGAAGCTGCTTAGGTAAGGGCCTGTCCCACTTGGCCGTCATTTGCGCCTCATTTACACATTATATGTAAATTAGTGGGATGCGACGCGTTGTGCATGGTGAGGCGTGGAATCGTATGCGGTGGCACGCGGCGCACCAGGATTTAGTTCAGAAATGAAATCCTCGCGTGCCACCTGCGTGACGTATCGCGTACGCACGCTGACGCTTTGGCGTTGGCTGTGGACGCGAGATTTGCGCGCGATGTCGCGCATCACAACGCATCTATCTATTTTACATATGACGCGTAAATGAGGTGCAAATGACGGCCAAGTGGGACAGGTCCTTCAGTTAGTTGCGTTTATTATTGTCACTCGCACCGCGGTACAGTGAAAAGCTTTTTGTTTCGTGCTGTCCAGTCAGCGGAGAGACTACAGGTGATTAGCCATGTTGTCC
Organism: Okamejei kenojei; assembly: GCA_035221665.1. NCBI lineage: Eukaryota > Metazoa > Chordata > Chondrichthyes > Rajiformes > Rajidae > Okamejei > Okamejei kenojei. The sequence continues at coordinate 134,607,877 of CM069134.1, read as the reverse complement.
AGTGTACAGATACAGTATAAAGTGCATGCTGACGTCCGATTACAGATGTGTACTGCACCGTCGGGTACAGATAGAGGTTTGGTTGAGTTTAGCGTTACTGTCACGTGTACTGAGGTACAGCGAAAATATGTACCGCTGTCACGTTGCAGACACTATCATGTTGGAGAGACATGATTACAATCGAGCTGTCCACAGTGTACAGATACAGGATAAAGTGAATGACATTTAGTGCAAGGTCAAGTCTAGTAACATCTGGTTAAAGATAGTCCAAAGGACTCCAATGAGGTAGATGGTAGGTCGGGACCGCTCTCTAGTTGGTGGTAGGATGGTTCAGTTGCCTGATAACAGGGGGATCTTATAGAAACATATACAATTATAAAAGGACTGGACAGGCTAGATGCAGGAAAAAAGCTCCCAAAGTTGGACAAGTCCAGAGAACCAGGGGCCACAGACTTAGAATAAAGGGGAGGTCATTTAGGACTGAGGTGAGAAAAACCTTTTTCACCCAGAGAGTTGTGAATTTGTGGAATTCCCTGCCACAGAGGGCAGTGGAGGCCAAGTCACCGGATGGATTTGAGAGAGTTGGATAGAGCTCTAGGGGCTAGTGGAATCAAGGGATATGGGGAGAAGGCAGGCCCGGGTTATTGATTGGGGACGATCAGCCACGATCACAATGAATGGCGGTGCTGGCTCGAAGGGCCAAATGGCCTCTTCCTGCACCTATTTTCTATGTTTCTATGTTTCTAACAGCTGGGAAGAAACTGTCCGTGAATCTGGAGGTGTGCTTTTCACACCTGTACCTCTTGCTCGATGGGAGAGGGGAGAAGAGGGAGAGGGGTGAGACTGGTCCTTGATTGTACTGCTGGCCTTGCCGAGGCAGAGTGAAGTGCAGATGGAGTCAATGGAAGGGAGGTTGGTTTGTGTGATGATCTGGGCTGCGATAACAACTGTGCATTTTTGCAGTCTTGGATGGAGCTGTTCCCAAACCCTGCAGCGATGCCTGCTACTGATACCCGTCACCATTCTTTGGTACATTTTTTAAATTTTTCTTTGTGCAGTTTTGGTCTCCAAATTTGAGGAAGGACATTCTTGCTATTGAGGGAGTGCAGCGTAGGTTCACCAGGTTAATTCCCGGGATGGCGGGACTGTCAGATGCTGAGAGAATGGAGCGGCTGGGCTTGTATACACTCCGGTGTTTAGAGGGATGAGAGGGGATGCCACAAAGTGCTGGAGTACCTCAGCGGTCCAGGCATCATCCCTGGAGAACATGGATAGGTGATGTTTCAGGTTTACTTTTGAGATACAGCGTGGATACAGGCCCTTCGGCCCACCGAGACCGCACCGACCGGTGATCCCCGCACAGTAACACTACCCCACACACACGAGGGACATTTTACATTTACACCAAGCCAATTAACCTACAAATCTGTACATCTTTGGGGTGTGGGAGGAAACCGAAGATCTCGGAGTAAACCCACAAGTCTGATCTTATTGAAACATATAAGATTATTAAAGGATTCGACACGCTAAAGGCAGGAAACACGTTCCCGATGTTGGGGGAGTCCAGAACCAGGGGCCACAGTTTAAGAACATAGAAACATAGAAAATAGGTGCAGGAGGAGACCATTCGGCCCTTCGAGCCAGCACCGCCATTCATTGTGATCATGGCTGATCGTCCCCAATCAATAAGGGCTAAGCCATTTAGAAAGGAGACGAGGAAACACTTTTGCATACAGAGAGTTGTGAGTCTGTGGAATTCTCTGCCTCAGAGGGCGGTGGAGGACAGTTCTCTGGATGCTTTCAAGAGAGAGCTAGATAGGGCTCTTAAAAATAGAGGAGTCGGGGGATTATGGGGAGAAGGCAGGAACGGGGTACTGATTGGTGATGATCAGCCATGATCACATTGAATGGCGGTGCTGGCTAGAAGGGCCGAGTGGCCTGCTCCTGCACCTATTGTCTATTGTCTATTAGGCAATTAGAGAATGTAGGGTTAGTGCAGATTAGTTTATGTTAATTTATTACTTCCGCTATGGGGAAAAAGATTGTCCACCCTATCTATCTATGCCTTTCACAATGTTTATATACGAAACTTTCATAATTTGACATGCCATCGACACTTTATCAAAGGCAGCTATGTGTGGGCAATAATACGTGGCTCTTCCACCAATGCCTGCAGCCAGTGAATAAATAAATAGAATGACATTTGGGTGCCAAACCACCAGGGGCGCTGCACGACTGGCAGCCCCCGCCAACAGCCTTTTTTCCTTTGTTTGTGGGGGGGAATTTGTTAACGTTGAAAGGGCAATGTGTCTGGTTGTTTTGTGTCGGGGGAGGGGGAGGGGGAAGGTGAGGGGAAGGGGTCGGGGGAAACCTACATTTTCATTTTCTTACCGTGCCGGAGATGTGATTTAATTTTCGGATCGCATTCTCCGGTCGCTCTCGGCCTACGGGGGGGGGGGGGGGGCATCGACGGAGCTGGAGGCCTCCTCGTACAAACCTTTGGGTCCCCACCGCGGGGCGGGGTGGACTTAACTCAGAGCCGATCCCTGCCTGGATCGCTCCAACCGTGGCCTGCGGACTTACCATCAAAGCGGGGGGGGGGGGGGGGCGCAGTGTCGGGAGAGGCTAGTCGGGAGCTCTGGACGAACGCATTGAGGCTCAATCAGCCCCGACGCGGGGTCCCGATCGCTGCCGTGACAAAGGCAGGAACGGGGTGGGGGGGGGGGCTGATTGGATGAGCAGCCACAATTGAATGGCGGTGCTGGCTCGGAGCCGCCGAATGGCCTACTCAGGGGGGGGGGGGGGGGGGGCCCCCTATTAATCTAATGTCTAAAATGCTGGAGTAACTCAGCGGGACAGGCTAAAAATAATAATAATATAATATATTGGTATTGTCCATTACACATAAGTGCAACGAGATTTGGTTTGCAACTTCCATCCGATGTCATAACTTTAAACGACTAATAACATTTAGGTTTAGAAACCACCGAGAAGGTTTTTAAAAGAGGGGGGGGGGGACATTAGAACAATAAAAGTCAAAACAGACTAAAGTGCAGATGTGTCTGTGCGACGTGACCATCCGGGGAGACAGTCCATGGGGGTGGGGGGGGTGGTGGGGGGGGGGGGGGGGGGGGGGGGGGCACTCCGCAGGGCCGGTTTCAGAGCCTCAAATAGCTCTGGGAATGAAGCTGTTCCTGACTCCGGAGGTGCGGGCATAGAAGGCTTGTAGCATCTGCCGGAAGGGAGTAGTTCGAAACAGTCCATTACAAGGGTGAGAGGAGTCTCTCTGGAAAGAAGGAATGGGTGACGTTTCGAGTTGAGACCCTTCTTCAGACTGAGAGTCAGGGGAGAGGGAAATGAGAGATTTGGAAGGGAAGTTTCTATAAGATCCCCCCTCAATCTTCTAAATTCCAGTGTGTACAAGCCGAGTCTATCCAGTCTTTCCTTCATATGAAAGACATCCCAGGAACAGTCTGGTGAACCTTCTCTGTACCCCCTTTATGGCAATAATGTCCTACCTCAGATTTGGGACCAAAAATGTACGCAATACTCCAGGTGTGGTCTCACCAAAACCCTGTACAACTGCAGTAAACCTCGCTGCTTTCCTATACTCAAATCCTTTCGCTATGAATGCTAAAACATACCAATTGCTTTCTTCACAGTCCTGCAGCACCTGCAAGAATCATTGTTTAGCTGAGGGGAGGGAGGGGGTCATAGAAACATAGAAATTAGGTGCAGGAGTAGGCCATTCGGCCCTTCGAGCCTGCACCGCCATTCAATATGATCATGGCTGATCATCCAACTCAGTATCCTGTACCTGCCTTCTCTCCATACCCCCTGCTCCCTTCAGCCACAAGGGCCACATCCAACTCCCTCTTACATATGGACAACAAACTGGTCTCAACTACCTTGTGGCAGAGAATTCCACAGATTCACCACAGATTCAACAATCTTCCTGCATCTAGCCTGTCCAACCCCTTAGAATTTTGTAAGTCTCTATGAGATCCCCCCCTCAATCTTCTAAATTCCAGCGAGTACAAGCCGAGTCTATCCAGTCTTTCTTCATATGGAAGTCGTGCCATCCCAGGAATCAGTCTGGTGAACCTTCTCCGTACTCCCTCTATGGCAAGGGTCAAGGAAAGAGCGTTCACGTCGTGGCCCTGTCTCCACCCATCTTTCCACCACCACGCACAAGAAGCGACTAGTCAGACATCCCTCTGGAAGGCGACTCCGGACTGGCAAAGCTGCCACAGCCAGACATAAAAACAGTTTTTTATCCACGAGTAGTTGCTCTGCTCAACAGCCAAAAACCTGTAGCCTCCCTTTGATCTGGTATTGTGTTGGTTCACATGCTTGACCAATGGTGTTTTATCATTAATGTTTTATTATTATTAATGTTTAGTGTTTTCTGAGTCATTCGTAACTGTCACTGTATGTCATGTTGTTACTTGTGGGCGGAGCACCAAGGCAAATTCCTTGTATGTGAATACTTGGCCAATAAACTTACTTACTTAATCATTGTCTACAGATGCCGAGAAGTGAGTTCAGCTCTGGCTGAACAACTTCTAGTCTTGTGTGTGGACTCGATAAGAAGTAGAAGAAGCTGAGGGGATGGTGGCAACGAGGCACGCAATGGGACCTTTAATCAGGAGGACAGTCAGACTGGTCGGAGAACAGGGATGGAGAGAGAGAGAGAGGGAAAGCAAAGGTTATTTGAAGTTAGAGAAGTTAATATTCATACTGCTGGGTTGCAAGCTGCCCAAATATGAGGCGCAGTTCTCCAATTTGCTACGGGCCTCACTCTGACAGAGGAGAAGGCCCAGGACAGAAAGGTCAGTCTGGGAATGGGAGGGAATGGGAATGAACTTTTATTGTAATTATTTAAATATAATCAATGTGGTCTCAGTGGAGGCATCAAGGTTCCTAATGGCCCTGTCCCACGGTGCGAGTTCATTCCAAGAGCTTTCCGAATTTAAAAAAAATCAAACTCGTGGTAAGCACGGAGAATGAATGTAGCGGGTACGTCGGAGCTCGGGGATGTCTCTTAGCGCTAATGGCAGGCACTCGGGAAGACTCGCTAATGGCAGGTAAGCACGGGAAGACTCGTGAAGATTTTTCAGCATGATGAAAAATGTCCACGAGAGCACCGAGTACCGACCGTAAATCTCCGAGTTCGAATCAGGGCAAACTCGGGAGAGGTATTAATGAACTCGTACCGTGGGACAGGGGTTTAGGTTAAAGGGTTTAACGACCGTAATCACGTATGGCCCGCTGACTGGATAGCGCGCAACAAAACGCTTTGCACTCTGCCTCGGTACGCAATAAACTAAACAATGGTAGCGCTGAGTCACGGGGGACATCAACATAAGATGCGCACGATCAGCATCCTTACCTGAGCAAAGAAGGCCTCTCCAGTGGCAGGCTGATAGTTGAGACGGGCAAAGGCCATGATGATGTTGCAGAGCTGTACCTCCGACATCTTGTCACAGTGCTCGTGTACATACTGAACAAGATAACACAACACGTTCAATTATCTGCACCATATCCTGTTCCTTAGAGCAGTGCAAAAAAAAAAAAAACAGAAGACAGGCACAAAAATGCAGGAGTAACTCAGCGGGTCAGGCCGCATCTCCTGAGGAAAGGAATAGGTGACGTTTCAGGTCAAGAAACCTTCTTCAGACTGACTTTAAGAAAGAACTGCAGATGCCGGAAAAATCGAAGGTAGACAAAAATGATGGAGAAACTCAGCGGGTGAGGCAGCATCTATGGAGCGAAGGAAATAGGTGACGTTTCGGGTCAGGACCCCAGTCTGAAGAAGGCTCTCGACCCGAAAAGTCACCTATTCCTTCACTCCGTAGATGCTGCCTCGCCCGCTGAGTTTCTCCAGCATTTTTGTCTACCATCTTCAGACTGAGTGTCAGTGGAAAAGGAAAAACAGAGACCGACTAATGTATTGAGAATTGTATTTAACCACCTTGGGTGTTCGGTTTTCAATAAAACGGGTAGATTTTGCTGATAGGAACCTGAGGGGCAATTTTCTTCACACAGAGGGTGGTGGGTATGTGGACCAAGCTGCCAGAGGAGTTAGTTGAGGCAGGTGCAATACAACATTTAAAAGATGGTCGGGCGGGAACAGGATAGGAAAGGTTTTGAGCAAGGGTTCCCATCCTGGGGTAAAATTAGCCTACCCAGGGGGTAAATTTGTTGATTCTGGATCTGTACATATTTTTCCTCATTGACCGACTGTTCATCATTAGTTGTTCATAAATAAGTGAGATGAAATAAGTGTTTGGCCCATCTCCCTCGAAAGACGGGCAGCTGGGACTCGTGTAGGTGGGACATCTTGGTCGGTATGGGCAAGTTGGGCCAAAGCGCCTGGTTCCATGCTGTATGACTGTTGGGACTCCACAACTTGCTCTCAGATATGGTATTCTGTTAATAAACCATTTGAACAATAACAGCATCCAAACATCTACTATTCTGTCCATCTTTCTTTGTAGAAATCCAGTATCCTCTCCAAAACTATTTGTATTCAATAGACAAGAGACAACATGTGCAGGAGGAGGCCATTCATCAGAAATCCAGCCCCTGATGTACTCGTCTGTGAATAGACCTCTCTTATTCAAATGTTCTAACTGTAGGGTTTCTTAATGACATGGAGGAAAGGTTAGAGTGATTAGTGGCAAGTGTTGGTCGGTGGAACTAGTGTAGATGTAGCACCTTGGTCAGACAAGACAACAGGTGAAGGAGTAGGCCATTCGGCCCTTCGACCCAGCTCCGCCATTCAATGTGATCATGGCTGATCATCCCCAATCAGTACCCCGTTCCTGCCTTCTCCCCATATCCCCTGACTCCGCTATCTTTAAGAGCCCTATCTAGCTCTCCCTTGAAATTACCCAGGGAACCGGCCTCCACTGCCCTCTGAGGCAGAAAATTCCACAGACTCACGACACTCTGAAAAAGAGACCAAAACTGCACACAATACTCCAGGTGTGGTCTCACTGGGGCCCTGTACAATTGCAGAAGGACCTCTTTGCTCCTATACTCAACTCCTCTTGTTATGAAGGCCAACATGCCATTCGCTTTATTCACCACCTGCTGTGAAGGTGGCAAGGTGTGAAATGGAGACATCAAAGGGGATGAAACTCAAGGAAGATGTAGAACGTTAGCCCGGGGAGGGTGAGGATAAAGCATACAAAGATAAAATGTAATGAGGAACACAGTCAGATTCATTGATCCACGTTCTGGACCGCTGAGCTACCCAGGCATTTAGTGTCTCTCTCAGCTCTACAGAGCAAGCTGCGGGTTTTATATTTTGCACGTCACCTGTGCGAGAGCTTCAAACAAAGGTAGATTGAGCCACTTCAGGTAGGCAAAAGACTTTGTGCATCGCATGACGTCGAGCGAACTCAGCTCCGGTACCCTGGGGAGCAGCTCGGAGGCCAGCCGCTGGAAAACCTGCGTCTGCTGGAAGTTCAGCTTTCCTGTGGGAACATGGGAAGCCGGCATTAAACTCAGTGCACCCGCTGTTATCACTGAACTAACAAATACGGTTTGGCATGCAGACCGGTTTATAAATTCTCGGATTATACATTTGGATCGTTGTCTCTGGAACGGTGCAGATGGAGGTATTTGATCGATCGGAAGTATGTGAAATTAAAGCCCTGTCCCACGGTGCGAGTTCATTCCAAGAGCTCTCCCGAGTTTATAAAAAATCAAACTCGTGTTCAGCACGGAGAATGAACGTAGCGGGTACGTTGGAGCTCGGGGACGTCTCTTAGCGGCTCGTAACGCTAACGGCAGGTACTCGGGAAGTCTCGCTAACGGCAGGTAGGCACGGGAAGACTCGTGAAGATTTTTCAACATGTTGAAAAATGTCCACGAGAGCCCCGAGTACCGACGAGTGGCCATTACCGTAAATCTCCGAGTTCGAATCAGGGCAAACTCGGGAGAGCTCTTGGAATGAACTCGTACAGTGGGACAGGGCTATTATGGGATGAACAGTTTGAGGGCGGCAGAGTGGAGCAATGGTGGAGCTGCTGCCTCACAGCGCCAGAGACCCGGGTTCGACCCCGACTCAGGGCGCTGTCTGTATGGAGTTTGTACCTTCTCCCCGTGACCTGCGTGGCTTTTCTCCGCGATCGCTGGTTTCCTCCCCACACTCCAAAGATGTACAGGTTTGTAGGTTAATTGGCTTGATATAAATGTAAATTGGCCCTAGTGTGTGAGATAGTGTTAGTGTGCGGGGATCGCTGGTCGGTGCAGGCTCGGTGGGCCAAAGAGCCTGTTCACGTGCTGTATCTCTAAACTAAACTAAACTAGTGTCTACGATAGAACTAGTGTAGGGGGTGATCGTGGTCGGCAGTGACTCAGTGGGCCGAAAAGGCATGTTTCCACGCTGTATTTGAAAACTAAACTATTTCAACAGATAATCCTCCGACATTTTCGGGATCCCACCGCTGGCCACATCTTCCCATCTCCTCCCCTTTCAGCTCTCCGCTCCCTCCATAACTCCCTGGTCAATTCATCCCTTCCCACCCAAACCTCCCTCTCCCCGGGTACTTTCCCTTGCAACCGCAGGAAATGCTGCACTTGTCGCTTTACCTCCCCCCTCGACTCCATACAAGGACCCAAGCAGTCTTTCCAGGTGCTGCAGAGGTTCACTTGCACCTCCTCCAACCTCATCTATTGCATCCGCTGCTCTAGGTGTCAACTTCTCTACATCGGTGAGACCAAGCGTAGGCTTGGCGATCGCTTCGCCCAACACCTCCGCTCGGTTTGCATTAACCAACCTGATCTCCCGGGGGCTCAGCACTTCAACTCCCCCTCCCATTCTGGATCCGACCTTTCTGTCCTGGGCCTCCTCCATGGCCAGAGTCCCACCTCAAATTGGAGGAGCAGCACCTCATATTTCACTTGGGCAGTTTACACCCCAGCAGAATGAAAATTGACTTCTCCAATTTCAGGTAGTCCTTGCTTTCTCCCTCCTTCCCCTCCCCTTCCCAGCTCTCACACAGCCCACTGTCTCCGCCTCTTCCTTTCTTCTTCCCGCCCCCCCCCCCACATCAGTCTGAAGAAGGGTCTCGACCCGAAACGTCACCTATTCCTTCGCTCCATAGATGCTGCCTCACCCTCTGAGTTTCTCCAGCATTTTTGTCTACCTTCTGTGAGCACGTGATTTGATGCCTGCCATCCGGGGCGGGATGGGGGCGGGATCCATGTGTACACGTGATAGATGTGGCCCGCCATCTGCTCACAGACAAGCATCCCGGCCCCTATACAGAACAAGTATAGGGGCAATGACTTCTGAATCCACTTTATGTACTGTCTGCTCCGAACAGTGAAAGGCCTGGATAGAGTGGATGTGGAGAGGATTGTTCCACTGGTGGAGAGTCTAGGACCAGAGGGCACAGCCTCAGAATTAAAGGATGTACCTTTAGAAAAGTGATCAGGAGGAATTTCTTTAGCTAGAGGGCAGTGAATCTATGGATAGTAGACACAAAATGCTGGAGTAACTCAGCGGGTGAGACAGCATCAATGGAGAGAAGGAATTGGCATCCATTTGGGTCGAGAATTGGCATTGTTTTGGGTCGAGAGTTTGAAAGTCGTCTTGTTGAGTCTCATTGTCTGTAACTCGTTTTCACCGAGCCCACAGATAACAATGACCTGTTTCCTTTATCATCGTTACTTTTTTGCATATCTTTCATTCATTTGTTCTATATCTCCCTACATCACCGTCTATATCTCTCGTTTCCCTTTCCCCTGACTCTCAGTCTGAAGAAGGGTATCAAACCAAAACGTCAGCAATTCCTTTTCTCGAGATGCTGTCTGACCCGCCGAGTTACTCCAGTATTTTGTGTATTATCTTTAGCCTCATAAGGGACATTTCCCTCGTAGGTGGTCTATTTATTTATTTTAATCCATTCTAAAAATGTATTTATTTAATGTTCAAGAAGGAACTGCAGATGTTGGAAAATCGAAGGTAGACCAAAGTGCTGGAGAAACTCAGCGGGTGCGGCAGCATCTATGGAGCGAAGGAAATAGGCAACGTTTCGGAACGAAACACTTCTTCAGACTGATGCTGGGTGAGGGGGTCAGGAATAAGAAAGGAAGAGGTGGAGCCAGAGGGCTGAGTGAGAGCTGAGAAGGGGAGGAGACAGCAAGGGCGACCGGAAATTGGAGAAGTCAATGTTCATACCGCTGGGGTGTAAACTGCCCAAGCGGAATATGAGGTGCTGCTCACTCTGGCCATGGAGGAAGCCCAGGACAGAAAGGTCAGATTGGGAATGGGAGGGGGAGTTGAAGTGCTGAGCCACCGGGAGATCAGGTTGGTTAATGCGGACCGAGCGGAGGTGTTCGGCGAAATGATCGCCAAGCCTCCGCTTGGTCTCACTGATGTAGATCAGCTGTCGCCTACCATGTATTTATTTATTTATTTGTTTTGTTTTCGCGATACAGTGTGGAAACAGGCCCTTCGGCCCACCGAGTCCGCACCGACCAGCGAAACTGCACATTAACACTATCCTATGCACATTAGGGACAATTTACACTTACACCAAGCCAATTAACCTACAAACCTGTACGTCTTTGGAGTGTGGGGGAAAACCCACGCAGGTCACGGGGAGAGCGTACCCGTAGTCGGGATCGAACGCCGGGTCTCCGGCGCTGTAAGTCAGCAGCCCTGCCGCTGCCTCACCGAGGCCGCCCACGTGGAGTTTAGGTGCTGCCCTGCCTGTGGGTTTGCACTCACCATAGGCAAACGCCATGTCAATCAGTACGCCGGTCTTCAGCTCCAGGTGCTTCTGCATGAAGTGGTAGGAGAGGGCGCGGAGCAGGGGTACGGAGCGGCGGCTCTGGGTGGCCAAGGCCAGCATCACTTTCCTTGTGTCATCGGGAGTGAAGTGCTCTGCCAGTTCCAGGCACTGAAACATAAAATGGCAAATATACATGTGCAGTGAAAGGACATATTCTGTGTAGACTTGGGCGGCACAAGTTCACAAGTTATAGGAGTAGAATTAGCCCATTCAGTCCTTGCTCATCAGTCTATGAAAATATACACCGGGTACACAAAATGCTGGAGAACCTCAGTGGGTGCAGCTGCATCTATGGAGCGAAGGAGATAGGCAACGTTTCGGGCCGAAACCCTTCTTCAGACTGAAAGTAAGCATGAAGGTACAGCAGGCAGTGAAGAAAGCAAATGGCATGTTGGCCTTTATAACAAGAGGAGTCGAGTATGGGAGCAAAGAGGTCCTTCTGCAGTTGTGCAGGGCCCTAGTGAAAGCACACGTGGAGTATTGTGTGCAGTTTTGGTCCCCTAATTTGAGGAAGGACATTCTTGCTATTGAGGGAGTGCAGCGTCGGTTTACAAGGTTAATTCCCGGGATGGCGGGACTGTCATGTGCTGAGAGAATTTGGTGGCCAGGCTGGGCTAGAGTCAGAAAACATGTTGGGGGTGTCCAGAACCAGGGGCCACAGTTTAAGAATAAGGGGTAAGGCTATTTAGAACGGAGACGAGGGTCGAAGGCCATGTTTCTGCGCTGTAACTTTAAACTAAACGAAACTAAATATATAGAGAACAAAGAGAGTCATAGTCACAGTCACACAGTGTAGAAACAGCGGCCAATGGGAAGACCACTGTGCTCTTCCTATAGAGCCCTGGGATCTTCACATTCAGCAGAACGTGAGTAGATTGGGCCCAGGAGTGAACAACTCATTGTGTAGGAAGGACCAGCAGATGCTGGTTTATACTGAAGACAGACACAAAATGCTGGAGTAACTCAGCGGGACAGGCAGCATCTCTGGAGAGAAGGAACGGGTGACATTTCGGGTCGAGTCTGAAGAAGGGTCTTGACGCGAAATGTCACCCATTCCTTCTCTCCGGAGATGCTGCCTGTCCCGCTGAGTTACTCCAACATTTTGTGTCCATCTTCATTCAACTTTTTTGCCAGTATTCCAGAATGAAACACCTACATTTCTGGGGTGGGACTTGCGCGGTCTATCACAGGTACCAACCTCCCCGCCGTCGAAGAGATCTATAGCAGGCGCTAGTCAGTTTAGTTTATTGTCACGTGTACAGAGGTACAGCGAATAGCTTTTGTTGTGTCTTAACCTTGCAGATCGTGTCAACTTTTTCACATAGAGGGTTGTGAATCTGTGGAATACTCTGCCTCAGAAGGCAGTGGAGGCCACTTCCCTGTATGCTTTTAAGGGAGAGTTAGATAGAGCTCTTAAAGGTAGCAGAGTCAGGGGATATGGGGAGAAGGCAGGAACCTGCAGTCTACCTGCAGTACCCATTTAGCTTAACTCAGTATGTTATAACTATAACCAGTTACCTTTAAATTGTATCTGCCTGTAATTATGTGGGTGGGATTTATATGTAGTCTAAGGCGTGTTTGCGGCTGGGATTCTCGCGCAGACTCCCTAGTAGTTTTAGTTTAGTTTGAAGAAGCATGGGGCCGTGGTCACAGCTTTTGACCTCAAGTTTGACTACGAGTAAGATCAAAATGCGACCACACATTTCACTGTACCAATTAGTACGTGTGACAAATAAATGTATCTTGTAAAATGTACTTATACAAGAAGAAGTTTGGATGGATATCTCAGGTAGACAAAAATGCTGGAGAAACTCAGCGGGTGAGGCAGCATCTTTGCAGCAAAGGAAATAGGCAACGTTTTGGGTCGAGACCCTTCTTTACACCCGGGATGGCGGGACTGTCATATGCTGAGAGAATGGAGAGGATGGGCTTGTACACTGGAGTTTAGAAGGATGAGAGGGGATCTTATTGAATATCTCACTGTTTTTACCACTAGAATAAAGAAACTATTAATCAAGAGACTGTGTTTGGAAGATTTATCTTTCGACGGCATTGAATGTCTCGTGGAGAGCTCGTGAGTGCGTTTCGATTATCTCCTGATCCCCCGTCTTCAATCATAGCGACCATGTGGACGGTAACATCCGGAGCTCGCAGGTCCCGGGTGGGAGACTGCTTTTCAGAGCTCCCACAACGGCGACTTCTCCTGCCGGAATTGCAGGTTTAAATTACTAGGAGCGGGGCCTAACATCGCCCTGCGCAGCTTAACGGCCGCGGGACTTACCATCGCCCGCCGGGGGCTTTAACATCGGGAGCCCCAGTTGGCCTCGACGCAGCAGTTGGACTGCTGGACTGCGGGAGACTAACAAAGGGAAGAGATAAGACTTTTGCCTTCCATCACAGTGAGGAGGTGTTGGAGATTCAAGATTCAAGAGAGTTTATTGTCATGTGTTCCTGATAGGACAATGACACTCTTGCTTTGCTTCAGCACAACAGAACATAGTAGGCATGAATACAGAACAGATCAGTGTGTCCATATACCATTATATACATAAATACACACATGAATAAATAAACTGATAACGTACAAATAACAGATAATGGGCTATTAATGTTCAAAGTTTTGTCCGAGCCGAGTTTAATAGCCTGATGGCTGTGGAGATTCACTGTGAAGGATGTTTGTGTAAATTGTGTTAAGTGTGGCTCTTGGTTTTTTTGTCATGTTAAGACTGTAGAAATACAACTTTGTTGAAACCAACCTGTTTGAATGACAATAAAAGGCATTCTATTCAATTTTCTATTCTAAAGGAAAGAATTCTTGAAACAATATGAAAATGTGTCACTGCACTACCGTCAATTTTAAAAATAAGCATTGGCAGCTCTTTCCTACACATACCTTGTCCTCCAGTTTGTCCATCAGCGTGAGGGACTGATGTCCGAGTTTGATCATCAGCAAGGCCACGTCCTTGGCGTGGGAGATCTCCGCCCACCGCAGCTCCACGTGCTTGACCAGGTCGCTCAGCAGCAACTTCTGCTGCTCCGACCGTGCGGAGCTGGTGTAGAAGTCGACGAGCGAGATGAGGTTTCTAAAGGTCAGCCGTCTCAGCCGCCAGTGCACCTCGGTCTCCACGGACCGCAGGACCGGGTTGTTGGCATCCAGTCCGATCGCAAAGAGACTCCGCAGCAGGCCGATCAAGTTCCCATTCCACACCACAGATATCTGAAAGAAAAATAACAACATTGCAACCACAGGTGGACAAAAATGCTGGAGAGACTCAGTGGGTGAGGTAGCATCCACGGAGCGAAGGAATAGGTGACGTTTCGGGTCGATACCCTTGGTCTTGACCTGAAACGTCGCCTGTTCCTTCTCTAATACTAATAAAATACCAGAATACAAGGAGGCAACAGACTTTTGGCTGTTGAGTAGAGCTGCTGCTCGTGGGAAAAAAAGCTGTTTTTGAGTCTGGCTGTGGCAGCTTTGACAGTCCGGAGTCGCCTTCCAGAGGGAAGTGATTCAAAGAGTTTGTGGCCAGGGTGAGAGAGGTCAGAGATGATCTTGCCCGCTCGCTTCCTGGCCCTTGCAGTGTACAGTTCATCAATGGAGGGAAGGTTGCAGCCAATTACAATGGTTATTAATTTACAAACACAGGAACTAGGTGCAGGAGGAGGCCAATCGGCCCTTCGAGCCAGCACCGCCATTCAATATGATCATGGCTGACCATCCAAAATCAGTGCCCCGTTCCTGCTTTCTCCCCATATCCCTTGATTCCGTTAGCCCTAAGGGCTACATCTAACTGTCCTGAAAACATCCAGTGAATCGGCCTCCACTGCCTTCTGTGGCAGAGAATTCCACACATTCACAACTCTCTGGGTGAAAAAGTTTTTCTTCATCTCAGTCCTGATTGGACTACCCCTTATAATTTTTCACACAGAGAGTGATGTGGATTCTCTGCCTCAGAGGGCGGTGGAGGCCGGTTCTCTGGACACTTTCAAGAGAGAGCTAGATAGGGCTCTTAAAGATAGCGGAGTCAGGGGATATGGGGAGAAGGCAGGAACGGGGTACTGATTGGGGATGATCAGCCATGATCACATTGAATGACGGTGCTGGCTCGAATGGCCAAATGGCCTACTGCACCTATCGTCTATTGTCTAATCTGTGACCCCTGGTTCTGGACTCCCCCAAAATCGGAAAATTTTTCCTGCATCTAGCCTGTCCAATCCCTTAAGAATGTTATATGTTTCTATAAGATCCGCTCTCATCATTCTAAATTCCAGTGAATTTCGAGTCATAGTCGCAGTGATGCCGTGTGGGAACATGCCCTTGACCAAGATGCCCCATCTACCGAGCAAGGTGTCTGAAGAAGGGCCTCCACCTGAAACGTCACCTATTCCTTTCCTCCAGAGATGCTGTCTGACCCGCTGAGTTACTCCAGCTTTTTGTGTCTATCTTTCCCCTAGTCCCACCTGCCTGCGTGTGGCCCATATATCCCTCTAAATCCCTCCTATTCATGCTAATCCAAAGTCTTATAAATATTTTTATAGAACCGGCATCAACTACGTCCTCTGACAGCTCGATCCATATACCCGCTACTCTCTATGTGAAAAAGTTGCCCCTCAGGTTCCTATTAAATCTTTCGCATATAAACGTAGAAAATATGTGCAGGAGGAGATAATTTGGCCCTTCGAGCCTGCACTACCATTCACTGATCATCCACTCCTCTCAACTTCAACATGTCCTCTGGTTCCTGATTCCCCTACTCTGGGTAAAACGCTCCGTGCATTCACCCAGCCTATTCTCCTCATGATCTTGTACACCTCCAAGATCACACCTCAAGGCACTCCAAGGAATAAAGTTCCAGCCTGCCCGACCTCAATTTATTGAATTGTTGTTTATTAGATATCATCTATATGTATATTATCTACATGATCACATTGAATGGCGGTGCTGGCTGGGACTTGTACCTATTGTCTATTGTCTATCTATTTTCCTCTCTCAACCCCATTCTCCTGCCCTGTCCCCATAACCCCTGCGCCCGTACTAATCAAGAGTCTGCCAATCTCCACTGTAAAAAATACCCAATGAATTCCACAGATTCACCACACTCTAACTCAAGAAATTCATGCTCACCTCCATTCTCTTGTGGGGAAAGTGGGATGCTTTGAAAGAGTGTGAGAGCTCAATATCTGCATGTTCCATGGACAATAGACAATAGGTGCAGGAGGAGGCCATTCGGCCCTTCCAGCCAGCACCGCCATTCAATGTGATCACAGCTGATCAACTCAGTACCCCGTTCCTGCCTTCTCCCCATATCCCTTGATTCCGCTAGCCCTAAGAGCTCTGTCTAACTGTCTTTTGAATGCATCCAGTGAATCGGCCTCCACTGCCTTCTGTGGCGGAGAATTCCACAGATTCACAACTCTCTGTGCAAAAAAGTTTTTCCTCATCTGAGTTCTAAATGGACTACCCTTATTCACCCATTGGAGTGAAGGGCAGGGCAAGCGGGAAAGGAAGCATGGATGACGAAAGATAACACAGCAAAGAGTAGCCGGAAGCCAGAGGATTGGGAAACTTTCATAGAACAACAGAAGGAAACAAAACAGGCAATAGATGAAGTACGAGGGGAAGCTGGCCAGGAATATAAAGGACAGTAAAAGCTTCTTTAGATATGTTAAGGGAAAAAGAGTAGCAAAGTCAAATGTGGGTTCCCTTGAAGGCAGACACGGGTGAAATTATTATGGGTAACAAGGAAATGGCAGAAGAGTTGAATAGGTACTTCGGATCTGTCTTCACTAAGGAGGACACAAACAATCTCCCAGATGTACTGGAGGACAGAGGATCTAAGGGGGTAGAGGAACTGAAATAAATTTTCATTAGGTGAGAAATAGTATTGGGTAGGCTAATGGGACTGTGATGATAAATCCCCTGGGCCTGATGGTCTGCATCCCAGGGTCCTCAGGGAGGTGGCTCTAGAAATAGTGGACGCATTGGTGATCATTTTCCAATGTTCAATAGATTCAGGATCAGTTCCTGTGGACTGGAGGATAGCTAATGTTATCCCACTTTTCAAGAAAGGAGCGAGAGAGGAAAACGGGGAATTACAGACCATTAGCCTGACTTCGGTGGTGGGAAAGATGCTGGAGTCAATTATTAAGGAGGTAATAATGGAGCATTTGGATAGCAGTAAAAGGATTCGTCCAAGTCAACATGGATTTATGAAAGGGAAGTCATGCTTAACTAATCTTCTGGAATTTTTTGAGGATGTGACAAGTAAAATGGATGAAGGGGAGCCTGTGGATGTAGTGTAATCTAGACTTTCAGAAAGTCTTTAATTAGGTCCGCACGGGAGATTGGGAACTAAAATTAGAGCACATGTTATTGGGGGTAGGGTGTTGACATAGATAATTGGTTGGCAGACCGGAAGCAAAGAGTAGGAGTGAATGGGTCCTTTTCAGAATGCAGGCAGTGGCGAGTGGAGTGCCGCAATGGCTCGGTGTTGGGGCCGCAACTGTTTACCATATATATATATATATATATATTAATGATTTGGAAGAGGGAATTAGGAGCAACACTAGCAAGTTTACAGATGACACAAAGTTGGGTGGCAGTGTGAACTGTGAAGAGGATGTTAGGAGGTTGCAGGGGGACCTGGACAGGTTGAGTGAGTGGGCAGATGCGTGGCAGATGCAGTATAATATGGATAAATGTGAGTTATCCACTTTGGCGGCAAAAACAAGGGGCAGATTATTATCTCAATGGGTTAGGTTAGGTTAGGTAAGGGAGAGGTACAGCGAGACCTGGGTGTCCTTGTACACCGTCACTGAAAGTTGGCGTGCAGGTACAGCAGGCAGTGAAGAAAGCTCATGGAATATTGGCCTTCATAGCAAGAGGATTTCAGTACAGGAGTAAAGAGGTTTCTTCTGCAGTTGTATAGGGCTCTGGTGTGACCACATCTGGAGTATTGTGTACAGTTTTGGTCTCCTAATTTGATGAAGGACATCCTTGTGATTGAGGCAGTGCAGCGTAGGTTCACGAGATTGATCCCTGGGATGGCTGGGACTGTCACATGAGGAAAGATTGAAAAGACTAGGCTTGTATTCACTGGAGTTTAGAAGGATGAGGGGGATCTTATAGAAACATATAAAATTATAAAAGAACTGGACAAGCTAGATGCAGGAAAAATGTTTCCCATGTTGGGCGAGTCCAGAACCAGGGGCCACAGTCTTAGAATAAAGGGGAGGCCATTTAAGACTGTGAGAAAAAAACTTTTTCACCCAGAAAGTTGTGAATTTGTGGAATTCCCTGCCACAGAGGGCAGTGGAGGCCAAATCACTGGATGGATTTAAGAGAGAGTTAGATAGAGCTCTAGGGGCTAGTGGAGTCAAGGGATATGGGGAGAAGGCAGGCACGGGTTATTGATAGGGGACGATCAGCCATGATCACAATGAATGGCAGTGCTGGCTCGAAGGGCCGAATGGCCTCCTCCCGCACCTATTTTCTTTGTTTCTATGTAAATCAAGGCCTTATATGGGGCACTGGAGGCATGAGTCAGGCAGATGCAGCTGGCATTAAGGGTATCCCTGGAGGAGTTGGGAGTTCAAAGAGCATACTGAAGAATGAAATCAGGAAGGCCAAAAGGGGACATGAGATAGACTCATAAATCAACAAGAGAATGGGATTAGGAAGGAGAGATAGATCAGCCATGATTGAATGGCGGAGTGGACTTGATGGGCCGAATGGCCTAATTCTGCTCCTATCACTTATGACCTTATGACCCAATAACGGCCTCCAGAGCCTTCTGTGGCGATGAATTGCACAGATTCATCACCCTCTGTATTATGACTGTGAGATTAAATGAAGGATGTATTTTTTGTGTGGAGGTTAATTCTCTATGATTCTCTACCAGGGGAGCCATGGTGCCGACTCGGGGACGAGAGCTCTCCCACAAAGTCACCCAGGCACTTCAACGCCTCGACTTCTTTGGAAGGCTTAGGAAGTTCGTCATGTCTCCGCAACTCTCACCAACTTCTACGGTTGCGCCATAGAAAGCATCTTATCGGGATGCATCCCAGCTTGGTTTGGGAGCAGCTCCATCCAAGACCCGCAAGAAATCGCAGAGAATTGTGGACGCAGCCCAGACCATCACACAAACCAACCTCCCTTCCATTGACTCCATCTACACCTCACGCTGCCTCGGCAAGGCCAGCAGCATCATCAAGGACCAGTCGCACCCCGGCCACTCCCTCTTCTCCCCTCTCCCATCGGGCAAGAGGTACAGAAGTGTGAAAACAAACGCACACCTCCAGATTCAGGGACAGTTTCTTCCCAGCTGTTATCAGGCAACTGAACCATCTTGCCACAACCAGAGAGCAGTCCTGAACTACTATCTACCTCGGACTATCTTGATCAAATCCCTGAAGAACCGAAAATCTCCTTCGCCTTAGATGCTGCTGCAAAGTTTCTCCAGCTTTTTATCTACCTCGGACTATCTTTGATCAAACCATACCTTGCACTAAACGATATTCCTTTATTATGTATCTATACACTGTGAACTACTCGATTGTAATCATGTATTGTCATTCCGCTGACTGGTTAGCACGCAACAACAGCTTTTCACTGTACCTCGGTACACGTGGCAATAAACTAAACTAAACCAAATGGCCTAATTCTACGGTAGACAAAAGTGCTGGAGAAACTCAGCGGGTGCGGCAGCATGTATGGAGCAAAGGAAATAGGCAACGTTGGCGATTCTACTCCAATCATTTATGAAATATGATTTTATACACCTCAATTAGATCACCCCTCATCCTCCTGCGCTCCAAGGAATAGAGACCCAGCCTGCTCAACCTCTCCCTGTAGCTCACACCATCGATTGTTAAGGGTTTGGACACGCTAGAGGCAAGAAACATGTTCCCGATGTTGGGGGAGTCCAGAACCAGGGGCCACAGTTTATGAATAAGGGGTACGCCATTTACAACGGAGACGAGGAAACACTTTTTCACACGCAGAGAGTTGTGAGTGCGTGGAAATCTCAGCCTCAGAGGGCGGTGGAGGCCGGTTCTCTGGATGCTTTCAAGAGAGAGCTAGATAGGACTCTAAATGATAGCAGGGTCAGGGGATATGGGGAGAAGGCAGGAACGGGGTACTGATTGGGGAATGTCAGCCATGATCACATTGAATGATGGCCTACTCCTGCACCTATTGTCTATTATCACCGCTCATCCTCCTGCGCTGCAAGGAATAGAGTCCAAGCCTGCACAACCTCTCCCTGTAGCTCAGACCATGGAGTCCTGCCACTGAATGGCAGCAAGATGCTAAAGCTTGAAGGCAGGCACCACCAGACGCAGAGGCAGCTTCTTCCGGGGTCTGAAGAAGGGTCTCGACCGACCTCGTAACGTGCTAAACTGACCTGGCTGTCGATGGTGTTTAAGAGCTGCTGGAAGCGTGGATCCTGGGTGACAGTGTCCACGAGCGGCTTCTCGCCAACCACCATGCCGCACAGGCGGATGAGCGCGGCGGCCGCTTGGTTGCCGGTGACCTTCTGGCGGTCGGGGAGCTGCAGGAGCTGCTCCACGGTGTCGGCCGACTCGATCAGCTCCTCGGCCTGGGTGCGCTCGGGCCGCCGGGGGCGGTGCCGCTCGGCGGGCGAGGGGTCATTCTGGCGGCGGGCGGCGGACGCGTGCAGACCGGCCGACGGCACACAGGACCAGCGGCGTCCGGGCGCCACCCTCGCGCGGCGGGTGGCCGTGCCGGCACAGGCTGGCAGGGCGAGCAGCGACGCACTGAGGTGCCGGATACACCGGGGAAACAGTCGGGCTGTCATCGTCATTGCAGGACAGGTACACACTTCACACCTCACTCCTCATCCCACCTGAGGCAAAAACACATGTTACTCGCTAGTGTGCTGGATGCAACTGCACCTGCTGGTTTAAACCAGAGCTGGACACAATAAGCTGGAATAACACAACCCTGTGGTCTGAACCCGACCTCCCGGTGGCTCAGCACTTCAACTCCCCCTCCCATTCCACATCCGACCTCTCGGTCCTGGGCCTCCTCCACGGCCAGAGTGAGCAACACCGCAAGCTGAGGAACAGCACCTCATAATCCTTTGGGCTTGGAATTTTCTCAATTCTGTTAACCCTGCTGACCTCTCCCTCATCGCACCAGCTTCTCATTTTCACACCACAAACTACTCACACCACAACATTTATCTTTCACTCACTTTTTTGTGGTCGACCCGAAACTTGCACCCCTGAGTTTCTCCAGCTTTTTGTGTACCCTGTGGTCTGAATATTGATTTCTCTATCTTCAAGTAACCTTTGCATCAAAGATCCTATAGCGAGCAAGATAGATCATTCGACGAAAAAGACGCAGACGGCCATGGGCAGATTCATGGGTTATTTTCGGCCCCATTTCCGTAACCGGCTTCTGTCTCTGCACCAAAGATCCCTTAGGATAATAGTGCGGAGACGGAAGCCGGTTACGGAAACATCCTCGTAAAAATAAAAGTTATTTGGTAAAAATCTTCTCCTCATTTTCAGAATTTTAATTTATTAACACAAACTGTTCCCCCGCAACGTTGATTACACTGCGAGTCGGGTCGGGTTATGGATGAAATGGATGGAAAAAAAGGCCCACGTTCCGCTCCGTTGCGTACTGCACGTCAGCCCATTGCATTTAGCAGGAGTGGTCTATCTTGCTCCGCTATAAGGATCTTTGCTTTGCATCCCCTCTCTCTCTGTCCCTCCCCAACTCTAGTCATAATACCAGCTTCAAAGTCTGAAGAAGGGTCTCGACCCAAAACGTCACCCATTCTTTCTCTC
The DNA here is from genome assembly GCA_035221665.1 of Okamejei kenojei. NCBI lineage: Eukaryota > Metazoa > Chordata > Chondrichthyes > Rajiformes > Rajidae > Okamejei > Okamejei kenojei. The sequence continues at coordinate 134,586,245 of CM069134.1, read as the reverse complement.
CATAGATGCTGCCTCACCCGCTGAGTTACTCCAGCATTTTGTGTCTACCTTCGATTTTCTTCCAGCATCTGCCGTTCTTTGTTACACACTCAAAGACTCATGTTGAGTCTCATTGTCTGCAACTCGTTCTCACCTGGCCCGCAGCTAACTCAGCAGGTCAGGCAGTAGCTCTGGAGAAAAGGAATTGGCGACGTTTCGGCTCCAGACCCTTCTTTACTGTCTGAGAAAAGACCTCGACCCGAAACGTCACCCATTCCTTTTCTCCAAAGATGCTGCCTGACCCGCTGACTTACTCTCAAGAGTATTTTATTGTCATAGGTCCCAAGACAGAACAATGAGATTCTGACTTGCAGCAGCACAACTGATACATAAACATAGTACTCTGCAAGACCCATCATAAACCACAAAAAAGCTCAGTGTGGGTAACTTGGAAAGGTTGGGGGAGTGGGCAGAAGCATGGCAGATGCAGTTTAATGCGGATAAATGTGAGGTTATCCACTTTGGTAGGAAAAACAGGAAGGCAGATTACTATCTAAATGGTGTCAAGTTGGGAAAAGGGGAAGTACAACGGGATCTGGGGGTCCTTGTTCATCAGTCAATGAGAGTAAGCATGCAGGTACAGCAGGCAGTGACGAAAGCGAATGGCATGTTGGCCTTCATAACAACAGGAGTTGAGTATAGGAGCACAGAGGTCCTTCTGCAGTTGTACAAAGCCCGAGTGGGACCACACCTGGAGTATTGTGTGCAGTTTTGGTCCCCTAATTTGAGGAAGGACATTCTTGCTATTGAGGGAGTGCAGCGTAGGTTCACCAGTTTAATTCCCGGGATGGTGGGACTGTCATATGCTGAGAGAATGGAGCGGCTGGGCTTGTATACTCTGGAGTTTAGAAGGATGAGAGGTGATCTTATTGAAACATATAAGATCATTAAGGGTTTGGACACGCTAGAGGGAGGAAACATGTTCCCGATGTTGGGGGAGTCCAGAACCAGATGCCACAGTTTAAGAATAAGGGGTAAGCCATTTAGAACGGAGACGAGGAAACACTTTTTCTCACAGAGAGTTGTGAGTCTGTGGAATTCTCTGCCTCAGAGGGCGGTGGAGGCCGGTTCTCTGGATACTTTCAAGAGAGAGCTAGTTAGGGCTCTTAAAGATAGCGGAGTCAGGGAATATGGGGAGAAGGCAGGAACGGGGTACTGATTGGGGATGATCAGCCATGATCACATTGAGAACAACAGAGGAGGATGACTGAATTTGTTGCCTTCCCTCACAGTGGAAACGTTGATTCTGCTGTGGGGGGATGTTTTATGTTGGACTCTATGGTGTGTTGTGTTTTTTATTTTATTTGTATGGCTGTATGGTGACCACACATTTCACTGTACCAACTGGTACATGTGACAAATAAATGTATCTTGTAGGTACATAAAAAGCTGGAGAAACTCAGCGGGTGCAGCAGCATCTAAGGAGCGAAGGAGATAGGCGACGTTTCGGGCCGAGACCCTTCTTCAGACAAATAAATGTATCTTGTATCTTGAATGGCGGTGCTGGCTCAAAGGGCCGAATGGCCTACTCCGGCACCCATATAACCATATAACCATATAACAATTACAGCACGGAAACAGGCCCTCTCGGCCCTTCCAGTCCGTGCCGACCATTTGTTTTCCCCTAGTCCCATCTACCTGCACTCAGACCATACCCCTCCATTCCCTTCACGTCCATATACCTATCCACTTTACTTTTAAATGTTAAAATCGATCCTGCCTCCACCACTTCTGCTGGAAGCTCATTCCACACAGCCACCACCCTCTGAGTAAAGAAGTTCCCCCTCACGTTACCCCTAAACTTCTGTCCCTTAATTCTCATTTAGACCCATTGTCTAAAAAGCTGGAGTAACTCAGCAGGACAGTGAGCCTGAAGAAGTCTCGACCCGAAATGTCACCTATTCCTCCTCTCCAGAGATGCTGCCTGTCCCGCCATGTTACTCCAGCTTTTTGTGTCTATCTTCAGTTTAAACCAGCAACTACAGTTCCTTCCTACACAAAATGGTCAGTGGATAGACGATACAGTGCATTATTCCTTGTGCACAAATTTCCCTCTCTAGCACACAGATGTTTCCCAATATCCTGGGCTCCCAGGCACCCTTCCGGCATCTCACTCACAGGGTAGGGGGAAGGGGGAGAAGAATGAATGAGGGACGGCCACGGTGGGGCAGCGGTAGAGACGATGCCTTACAGCGCCGGAGACCCGCCTTCGATCCCGACTACGGGTGCTGTCTGTATGGAGTTTGTACGTTCTCCCCGTGACCTGCGTGGGTTTTCTCCGAGATCTTTGGTTTCCTCCCACACTCCAAAGACGTACAGGCTTGTAGGTAAATTGGTTTGGTATAGATGTAAAATGTCCCCAGTGAGTGTACGATAGTGTCAGTGTGCGGGGATCGCTGGTCGGTGTGGACTCAGTGGGCTGTAGGGCCTGTTTCCGCGCTGTATCTCTAAACTAAACATAGTGGGAGAAATGTTTAAGAAGGAACTGCAGATGCTGGAACAATCGAAGATAGACAAAAATGCAGGGGAAACTCAGCGTGTGAGGCAGTATCTATGGAGCGAAGGAAATGGGTGACGTTTCGGGTTGGGGTTTCTATGTTTCTATGACCCTTCTTCAGACTGAAGAAGGCTCTACCCGAAACGTCACCATTCCATCGCTCCACAGATGCTGCCTCACCCGCTGAGTTTCTCCAGCATAGTGGGAGAAATGAGAGATTAGGGTAGGGAGGTGAGGGCAAGGGTCAAGGGTGGGTAAGGTCAGTTGAGGGGTCAGGGTCAGGAGGTGAGGGTGAAGGCAGGGGAGGTTTGGAGCAGATGGGGTTGAGGTGAGTAGGGTTCAGGTCAGTGTTCGGGGGCTGAGGGGTTAGGGGGAGGAGGCGAGGGGTGAGGGTGAGGAGCAGTTGAGGGGGTTAGGGTCAATGATGGGATGCTGAAGGGTTCGCGTTATGGGTGGGGGAGGTCCAGTAGGAGGTAGGGTGGGGGGCTGGCCGAGGGGGTAGAAGGTGAGGGTGGAGACTGTCAGAGGGTCGGGGTGTGGGTGGGGGTGTAGGCCAGGGGTGTGGGAGCAGGATGAGAAGGTGAGGGCGGCCGCTGTCAGGGGATGGGGGATTGGGGGGTTCGGCCCAGCGTTGGGGTGATGCGGGGCCGGGCCGTGGGGGCCGTGGGGGCCGGGGCAGCGTGAGCGGGAGAGAGGGAGCCCCCACTACCCCCCCCCCCACTACCCGCCGCCCCTTCACTCACCCGCCGGCCGCTCCACGTCCGCCCGCCGTCTGACGTCACCCGCAGCGCCGCCCCACGTGCCCCGGCCGCCGCCCTGCGTGTGTCGTCATTGCCCCAACCCCGCCCCTTACACCCGACGCGTCACGTCGCCGCCCCTGGCGTCCCCGTGTGATGTCATGACGCAACCCGGAAGCACCGTTACCCCCCCACGCCACCGCCTGGGGGCGACAAGGTCACAAGGTGGTCTGCAGCCAAGCCTCACAAGGTCACAACCTGGGAGGGACTCACAATACACATTATACAATACACATTACACAATATACAACACACAATATTTTATTCCATGAACCTCAGTGATGCTCAAACGAAACTCCACAGTTTCCACAGCCATACAAACAAACACAATTCCTACAAAACACACAAACAACACAATTCACACAAACATCCATCACAGTGAACCTCCTCCTCACTGTGATGGAAGGCAAAGTCTTTTCTCTCCCCCGTGCACCATTTTTCTCCCGATATTGAAGCCCCAAACGGGCAATGGTGAGTCCCACGGCCATTTAAGGCTGTGCAGGGCGATGTTCGGCCCCACTCCAGGTCCAAATGTCACAAAGTTGTCCACTTCACCATTCAATCAAGGCTGATCTATCTCTTCCTCCTAACCCCATTCTCCTGCTTTCTCCCCATAGCCTCTGACACCAGTACTAATCAAGAATCTTAAAAACATCCATTGACTTGGCCACAGCCTTTTGACCTATTGCAAATATCCGCAATGACCCCAACCCCGGCCTTGGCCAGTCTGAAGAAGGGTTCTGACCCAAAATGTTACCTATTCCTTTTCGCTAGGAGGGTGAACCAAGGGTAATGCCTTCAGTGCCTTTTGGTGTCCAAGCAAGGAGAGGAGAGGGATGTCAGTCCGCGGAGTACATGGAGAGTACGCGGGCCAACCGGACTTTGAATATTGACAATTACAGACAATAGATGTCTGAGGGATAAAGTGATTAAACCCCACTATTGTAAGGGTTCAGGAGAGGATTCTAACCGATAGAGGCCAGGGAGAGGATTCTGACACAGCTGTGGATGAAGTTACCAGAACTGTCCTTGAGTAAGGATTGATGGCATTGTATAGCGGTAGAAGGGGAGTGATGGATGCGACCCTTATCAGTAGAGACTAGTGATGGATGCGACCCTTGTCAGTAGAGGCTAGCTTTTAATTCAGATACAAGAAAACTGAGACAGGTCAGTTGGAGGTGAGCAAACTGGGCCAGGTCATTTACAATTGAGCATGCTTAATGAAATAAATGAATATTACTATCACACCCCTGGTTGAGAAACTGCTAATTACCATGAACATGCGATGTATGATGTGGGAGATACTGGGGGGGCGTACCTATAGACTGTGCACCTCAGTGCTCTGATTGGGAAGAGCCAGAAGGGGAGGTTAAATGTAGAATTGTGTGTATAAAGGGGCTTTACTTTCCTGACTTCGGTGTGTCTCAACTTGGAGAGGCACCCAACTCTGCAGACTCACAAATAAAGCGTTTCTTGTTTCCATGATTTAGTCTCTGAGTAGTGATTGTGAGCACAACCTATATCTCACAGGTGCAGGAGTAGGCCATTCAGCCCTTCCAGCCAGCACCGCCATTCACTGCGATCATGGCTGATCATCCACAATCAGTACCCCGTTCCTGCCTTCTCCCCATATCCCCTTACTCCGCTATCTTTAAGAGCTCTATCTAGCTCTCTCTTGAAAGCATCTAGAGAACCATCCTCCAACGAAGCAGAGAATTCCACAGACTCACAACTCTCTGTGTGAAAATGTGTTCCCTCATCTCTGTTCTAAATGGCTTACCCCTTATTCTTAAACTATGGGCCCTGGTTCTGGACTCCCCCAACATCGGTTTCCTGCCTCTAGCGTGTCTAAACCCTTAATAATCTTATTCAATAAGATCCCCTCTCATCCTTCTAAACTCCAGAGTGTACAAGCCCAGCCGCTCCATTCTCTCAGCATATGACAGTCCCGCCATCCCGGGAATTAACCTTGTAAACCTACACTCCACTCCCGCAATAGCAAGAATGTCCTTCCTCAAATTAGGGGAACAAAACTGCACACAATACTCCAGGTGTGGTCTCACTAGGGCTCTGTACAACCGCAGAAGGACCTCTTTGCTCCTATACTCAGCTCTTCGTGTTATGAAGGTCAACAGGCCATTCGCTTTCTTCACTGCCTGCTGTACCTGCATGCTTACTTTCATTCTTCTCCTTCTTCTTGCGTGTGGCGTGCACAGCCTAAAGTTGTCGGACAACTTGTTCTATTTCATCTTATTTGATTGTGCACGCCGGGTTGATTGTATTTGTCGTAACAGGGCGGACCACGTGAAGGTTGCAATCTCCCACCCCCTTACTTTCATTGACTGATGAACAAGGACCCCCAGACAATAGTGCCAAAAATGGCAGTGCCTGCTTGTGTAATATTCACACTAATGAATGTCTCCGTGCAGTTGCATGTGTGACACATAAAAGAAGCATTGAGATGCTGCCTGACCCACTGAGTTACTCCAGCACTTTGTGTCTTATCTTCTTGCCCATGAGATGGCGATGGTGAGCTGCCTTGTGTCGAGTCAAGAGTGTTTTATCGTCATGTGTCGCATGAAATCCTTACTTGCTGCTGCTTAAGTCTGCAGAAGACCCTTCTTCAGACTTAAAAAGCTTGGCAGCTGTTGATGATATTAGTAGAGTAATTAGTAGAGATATTAGTCTGATTATTAGTAGAGTCTTGCACAATTTACAAGCAATACATGCCTAAAACTGTCAAAGTATTCTCTCCTGTCTGTATGTCTCCTCCGTTGGTGCTAAAAGCCGTAAGCTGATGTGGTTTGCTTTGATCTGTTGTTTTCACGCCTTACCCTTCCATATCTCTGTGCATTCCCCCTTTCTCCGTCCCTCCCCCCACCCTAGCTGTCCTGCAAGTTTCACTGTTCGTATCTGTTATCCGCTCCTCCAGCCAACAACAGACCATTGTGGGCTCGTTGGCCATCAGTGACGGCTCTGATTTGTTCTCAACTTCCTCATCCCTCTGATTTCCCTCTCCCATGTCTCTCAGTCTGAAGAAGGGACCTCGACCCGAAACGTTACCCATTCCTTCTCTCCAGATATGCTGCCTGTCCCGCTGAGTCACTCCAGCTTTTTGTGTCTGTCTGTGGTTTAACAAAAGCTGGTAATTGTGGTGCATTTTACACGCTAAAACGTTTTGCATTTAGGGCGTGCCGAAGGGGGAAATTATTGTTTTGATTTGGCAGCTGGCTTGTCCGGAGAATGAGGTCAACTTTCACGTTAATAGAGCTGAATCATGGCTGATTCAGCCTCTCTCCCTCCTAACCCCATTCTCCTGCCTTCTCCCCATAACCCCTGTGGAAGGTGAAAGAATGAATGCATGATATATTATTGTCACATGTATCGAGGTACAGTGAAAAGTTTTTTTGCAAGCAACCTCGGGCGTCGACACAAAGTTACGAGAGTACCGAACAGTCTTCTCTGTGTAAGAAGGAACTGCAGGTGCTGGTTTACACCAAAGAAAGACACAAAATGCTGGAGTAACTCAGCGGGACAGGCAGCATCCCTGGATAGATGATATTTCCCAAAGCAAACTGTGATAGAAACATAGAAAATAGGTACAGGAGTAGGCCATTCGGCCCCTCAAGCCAGCACCGCCATTCAATATGATCATTGCTGTTCAACCAGAATTAGTACCCCGGTCCTGCTTTTTTCCCATATCACTTGATTCCATTCGCCCAAAGAGCTAAATCTAACTCTCTCTTGAAAACATCCAGTGAATTGGCCTCCACTGCCTTCTGTGGCAGAGAATGCCAAAGATTCTCAACACACTGGGTGAAAAAGTTTCTCATCTCAGTCCTAAATGGCCTACCCCTTATTCTTAAACCCTGACCCCTGGTTCTGGACTCCCCCAACTTGGGGAACATTTTTCCTGCATCTAGCCTGTCCAATCTAAGAATTTTATATGTTTCTATAAGATCCCCTCTCATCCTAAATTCAAGTGAATACAAGCCCAGTCGACCCATTATTTCATCATATTTCCCGCCATCCCGGGAAATAACCTGGTGAACCTACACTGCACTCCCTCGATAGCAAGAATGTCCTTCCTCAAATTACGAGACCAAAATTGCACACAATACTCTGGGTGCGGTCTCACCAGGGCTCTGCAGTACTCTTTCCACAGTGAGATTGTTATGGCTAAGCAAGCTGTGATGCAAGAAGGATGAGATAGGATCTTATAGAAACGTATCAAATTATAAAAGGACTGGACAGGTTAGATGCAGGAAAAAATGTTCCCAATGCTGGGAGAGTCCAGGACCAGGGGCCACAGTCTAAGAATAAAGGGATAGGCCATTTAAAACTGAGATAAGAAAAAACTTTTTCACCCAGAGAGTTGTGAAATTGTGGAATTCTCAGCCACAGAGGGCAGTGGAGGCCAATTGTCTGGATGAATTTAAGAGAGAGTTAGAGCTCTAGGGGCTTGTGGAGTCAGGGGATATGGGGAGAAGGCAGGCACGGGTTACTGATTGTGGATGATCAGCCCTGATCACAATGAATGGTGGTGCTGGCTCGAAGGGCCAAATGGCCTCCTCCTGCACCTATTTTCTATGAATTCAATGAATCTATGCAAGCTGATAGTACGCTTTCCACGGAGCATCTGGATTAGATTGTCACTGCTACTGCGATGTGATGGCCTTCTGTCATGGTCTTCTGGAGCAACTCAGCGGGTCAGGCAGCATCTGTGGAGAACATGGATAGGTGACGTTTCAAGTCAGGACCCATCTTTAGAATTGGTTGATTGTGATAAATGGAAGGCAAATGGTCAAGGGTCTTGACCCAAAACGTTGCCTATTTCCTTCGCTCCATAGATGCTGCCTCACCCGCTGAGTTTCTCCAGCATCTTTGTCTATCTCTGAACGTGGAGGTGGTCGTTTTCACACTTGTTTATCTCCATCCCGGTAAAATCACAGAGCAGACCTACATTTTGATGACCAATTTACAAAGTTAATAGAACAGTCCAACCTGCTGCCTCCTGCCACAGGTGATGGGATGACCAACCTGCTGAAACCTTTAAGCATTGCTTACATTAGACCAGTTACTTAGAGCAAAATTTCAAGTCAGGATTCAGTTCAATAACTCCTGTGGATTTTGTTTGTTCTTTTATCTTCCAATCTTCCCTGTTCCGCCTGCAACTGGTCCAAAACGCCGCAGCGAGACTCCTGACGGGCACCCGAAAAAGGGACCACATCGCCCCGATTCTGGCCTCTCTCCACTGGCTCCCTGTGCAGTTCCGAATAAATTTCAAGATCCTTCTTTATGTTTACAAAGCCCTTAACGGACTTGCCCCCACCTACATCAAAAGTCTGTTTACCCACCACAAGACCTCCAGGTCCCTCAGATCGGCCGACTTGGGGTTACTGAACATCCCGCGGTCTAGGCATAAGCTCAGGGGCGACCGCGCCTTTGCGGTTGCAGCTCCTAGACTGTGGAACAGCATCCCTCTTCCCATCAGAACTGCCCCCTCCATCGACTCTTTTAAGTCGAGGCTTAAAACTCATCTTTACTCTCAAGCCTTTCTTGACGTCCTCTGAGGGAGAGCTATATGTATGTATTTATGTATGTACTTAATCTATGAACCACTGTTGTATAACGTTAGTACCTCCACCAATGGAAAGCACTTTGGCCAACGAAAGTTGTTATTTAAATGTGCTGTAGAAATAAAAGTGACTTGACTTGACTTTATTGTAAATCTGTACAGCAATCCTACAAAGACTGTCAAAACCCCACAAAACTTGGGGATTAAACAAAAGAGAAACCTGCTTAGAAATAACCTAGCAGGACACAAAATGCTGGAGTAACTCGGCAGGTCAAGCAGCATCCCTGCAGAACATGGATAGGTGACGTCTCGGCACGCTTCTTCAGTCTGGTGTCTGAAGAAAGGTCCCGACAATAAACGTCATCTATCCCTGTTCTCCGGGGATGCTGCCGGAGTAATTTTGTATAAACCAGCATCTGCAGTACCTTGTTTCTACCTGATAACCTCACTGTGACTGACGGAAACTGGCAATCACAACATGACTAACTGTCTCAGGTGCACTCACAGACAGACACACACACACACACACAGGCAGGCAGCCACACACACACACACACACACGTACACACAGACAGAGATGCACACAGACTCTCAGACAGACAAACACACACACAAATAGCCACACACGCACGCACACAGGCAGACAGACACACACACACTGGTGCATACAGACACTCAGACAAACGCACACATAGAGATAGCCACATATGCACAGCCGCACACGCACGCACAAAGGGGGACAGGCACACACACACACACACACACACACACACACACACTGGTGCACACGGACACACAAACAGACACATACAGATAGCCACATACACACGCACACACTCAGATACACACGCGCACACACACACAGCCACACACAGATAGCCATACATGCACACACACACACACAGATAGCCACACATGTACACACACACAAATAGCCACACACACACGCACATAAGGGCACACAGATGGACAGGCACACACAGATGCACACACGCAGTTCATGCACAGACAGACACACAGACATTTCAATCAACCGTGTAGGAAGGAACAGCAGATGCTGGTTTAAACTGAAGACAGGCACAAAAAGCTGGAGTAACTCAGTAGGACAGACGGCATCTCTGGAGAGGCGGAATGGTTAACGTTTTGAGGTCGAGACCCTTCTTCGTGCCAGAGACAACCAGGCTTCACTCAGAGTCATAATCCTCCTGCTTCACCGCTCCAACCGCAGACGCCAGGTCCTCCTCATTGTCCTTTAGTTTCTCCCCTGTGGAATGAAAATAAATTATCTTTATTCATGAAGAATGAATATTAATGAGAGAATGTTTCCACTAGCGGGAGAGTCCAGGACCAGAGGCCACAGCCTCTGAATCAGGGGATGGAGATGAGGAGGAATTTCTTCAGTCAGAGGGCGGTGAATCCATGGAATACATTGCCACAGAAGACTCTGGAGGCCAAGTCAATGGATATTTTTTAAGGTGGTAGATTCTTGCTCAGTGCGGGAGTCAGGGGTTATGGGGAGAAGGCAGGAGAATGAGGCTAAGAGGGAGAGATAGATCAGCCATGATTGAATGGTGGAGTAGAATTGATAGGGCCGAATGGCTTAATTGTGCTCCTGGAACTTACGAAGATAGACACAGAGTGCTGGAGTAATTCAGTGGGTTAGGCAGCACCTCTGGATGAAAAGGTTGGGTAACGTTTTGGGTCCGAACCCTACCTTTATCAATTATTAAGTAGCCTTTATGTTTAATATTACCTCAATAATATAATTCCAAATTTTCAAAATTAACTCAAAGCAAACAAACTAATAACCCTTAGATATGGACCCAAAAAGCTGGAGTAACTCAGCGTCTACAGTACCTTCTTAAACAAACCAATGACCCTTGCCAAAATTAATCTAAAAGAGTCTGAAGTAGGGTTTCGACCCGAAACGCCTTCCCTTTGCTGTGCTAATTCTGCATGCAGCATAGACTGAACAGAGAGAAGGTAGACACAAAATTGATTGTGTACTGATTGGGGATGATCAGCCATGATCAAATTGAATGGCGGTGCTGGCTCGAAGGGCCAAATGGCCTACTCCTGCACCTATTGTCTATAAAATGCTGAAGTAACTCAGCGGGTAAGGCTGCGTCTATGGAGAGAAGGAATGGGGTGATGTTTCGGAGTTACTCCAGCATTTTGTGTCTGCCTTCGATTTTATCCAGCACCTGCACGTCTTTCTTACACACCTTTGCCTAACTATTATTTTTTTCTTAAAACTAGTACTTGTTCCCAAACTAGTCATTTAAAATAACACACTTGTAGTATAGTAAGCCCCTCTGAGGAAGGGAAACGGGAATCAGAAGATTCCTCTAATTGCCCATTTACTGGTGCCCACTTCTAATTCCCTATTTACTGGTGCCCTCCCCTAATTCACAGTATATTGCTCCCCACCCCTACTAATGTGGCCTGACCAAACCACACTATCTAAATGGTGGTGTTGCCACTTTCAGGGAGTTATGTACTTGAAGCCCAATGTCCAGTTAAGGGCCTGTCCCACTTGGTGATTTTTTTTGGTGACTGCCGGCATCATTGACTGATGTATCAGGTCAGCGGAAAAGTCGCGGCGTGACGACGTATTGACGCGCTGTGTCTCCTCAAGTGTCGCAACATTTTATTTTTGTCGCCGCTGGATTTTTGAAATGTTCAAAATGTTTCGGCGACCCTGATAAGCGTCAGTCAATGACGCCGACAGTCGGCGAAAAAAACGGCAAGAGGGATTTTTGTGATTTTTTTCGGCAACTGACGCTCTAAAAACTGTCATGTTGTACGACACTCCGCGTCACCGTCACGTCACGCTACGACATTCAGCGTCGCCTGAGTTCACAACACAAGAAGGTTACACCGAAGTATAATAGTCACATTGGAAATGAACTTATTTACAATAAATCTTGGGGCCAATAACTTTTTAATGGATAAGTCGGCGCTTTATATGCCCGCGTTACCGGCCATCACCCGCAGGACAGCTGACGTCAGCGTGGGACAGGGCGCACGACATATACTAATAAGACACCCATAATGTCGCCTGAAGATTTTGAACATTCCAAAATCCAGGGGCGACAGCGAGACACCTCGCGCTCCACATGCGTCACGCCACGTCATACCCCGACCACGCCGCGACAACTTCTTTTCAGGCCGGCGCCAAAAATGTCGTCCGTGGGACTGGCCCTTTAGCGCGAGGTCTGTCCCAGACAACAAGAAGTATCAGCATATCTCGCCACTCGAAGGTTTTTTTCCCATTTACGTCATTAAGGTGTGGATCCTGCAATTTCCATTGAGAAAACTACTTACGGATTAGTTCTGCGATGGCCCTCTGCGTTCTCTTCTCCAGCTTTTCTAGTTTCTTCGCCACATCCCTTTTCAAATCCCTGAACAGAAAAAAAACCCATTGCAAACCACCACTTAACAACGGCAGAAAGTCTACGGTGTGACCGGCAACACCAGAGACGTGGTAGAATAGATAGACAAAAATTGTAGGCGCAGCGGTAGAGCTACTATCTCGCAGCACCTGAGACACCGGTTCGATTCTGACTACGGGTGCTGTCTGTTACAGAGTTTGTACGTTCTCCACGTGACCTGCGTGGGTTTTCTCCGAGATCTTTGGTTTCCACCCACGCTCCAAAGCTGTACAGGTCTGTAGGTTAATTGGCTTGGTGTATGTATGAATTGTCCCTAGAGTGTGTGTGAAGGATAGTGCTACTGTGCGGGGATCGCTGGTCGGCGCGGACAAGGCGGGCCAAAGGCCCTGTTTTCCACTCTGTATCTCTAATCTAAACTAAATTAAATTAGGAACAAATTGGATAACTTTCTTAAGAAATAACATCGTAGTTTAAAAAAAAAGATCACATACCAGTCAGGCTTCCTGGGAGCAAGGTTCACCAAGTCCTACAGAGTGAAAAGGTTGAACAATGATCACATTACAATAAGAATGCAAATTCAACAACTGTACAACCGTTCTGAAACTAGGGAGGAAGCAATCATTCTTGAACATCCTTTCCATAAAGGGCCTTGAAGAACTAGCCGAAACAAGTGCTCAGACTACAGCAAAGCTTATCACAGAAAACCAACGCCTAACTGAACTACTGTGCAAAATAACTGAGAAATGTACTGAATTGGAAGGTCGCCAGAGAAGACAGAACCTAAGAATTGCGGGTATTCCAGAAGGGAAAGAGGCGGATCAAGATCCCCGAGAATTTACTGCAAATTTACTGCAAAAAGTTTTATCTCTGGATCAAAAGCCTTTATTTGCTCGAGCACACAGATGAGATGCCAGACAAGACAAGGTGCTCCCCCAAGACAAATGATAATAAAACTTCAGTACGACTACGTCCTGGAGGAGATAATGCAAAAAATTACAAGAAACAGAAATCTTACATTTGAAGGATACGGGATCAGTATCTATCGAGACTACCCAGCAGAGGTCTCCAGGAAAAGAAAAACCTTTAATGAGACCAAAAGAATCTTGAGGGAAGTGAAGAACTTGAAATATGGTCTGAGGTATCCAGCTACCCTAAGAGTCACTTACAATCAGAATTAACACTTTTTCACCAACCCTGTGGAGGCACTGGACTTTTCCCAGAAGATTAAGGCTAGAGAGGAAACTTGAATAATACTTTTAAAAGTGAACTTCATCATTGAATAAACTGACTTTGCAGGACTGGATGGAACTAAAGTCGTGTCTAAGGAAGCTGGAGAAAGATGTGGATCAGAAACTCTCCCATGGATGCTAATAATTAGTATAACTGCACTACTAATATAAATAACTAATAAATACCAAAACTATAGCGTGGTATTTTTACTAATCAGAGCTAATAATTATCACTAATGACTAATACTAATAATTCAATGTTTAGAGTCAAATATAGAGTTTGATTTCATTTGCCCTCCTTGGAAACCCTTTTTTTCATTTTTAATTAATTTTTATTTTTATTTTTCTTTCTTCCTTTTTTTTTGTTTTTTTATTATATTCTTAAATAAGTTTTAAATATATGTATCCTCACATTCCTGATTATTGGAACCCGAATATTTTAAAATCCAATATCCCCGGTAAAATACTGCTATGGAATAAAAATTTCAAGGAACCAGGGAGCTGGTTACGTTGGTAACATCAACTACGGAAGTCGGTAGATGGTTAGCCATGCTAGTATGGCTAGCACTAACTACACTAATACTAGATTTAGTTTTTTCTTCTTTGTGCACATTATTAATTTCTTAATCTATCCTCTTTTTTCTTCTATTATAATCTATCGTTATTATTTTCAGTTTGAATGGAGTTACAAATTGGATCAAAGGAGATATACACGTGAGAGACATTCAAGGGTCTTAAAATTTGTCTATTCGGAGTTCGGGTGTAAGGTCGGGTCTGTCGAACTGAACCATTGGCTCTATTATAGACCCCCATAGACAAACGATGCAAGATTTAAAAATGAATACGGGAATGAAGGAATAACGTTTTGTAGCTGGAATGTTATTAATGAACCAATTAAGAGAGGTAAAGTACTAGCACATTTAAAAGCAATTAAAGCTGATGTAATTTTTATTCAAGAAACACACTTAAAAAAAGATGCCGAGCATAGGCTGAAATCTAAATGGATAGATAAAACGTATCATTCTTCTTTTACACACAAATCCAGAGGCGTAGCAATATTATTTTGTAAAGGCACTTTATTTAAACATACATCAACTATAACTGACAGTGATGGGAGATACATTATTGTAATAGGAGAATTAAATGCACAAAAAATGATTTTTGTTAATGTTTATGGACCAAACTTTGATAGTCCACTGTTCTTTAAGAAAATATTTAATAATATCCCGGAAATAGCACAACATAACTTAATAATTGGAGGAGATTTAAATTGTACACTAGACTCTTATTTAGATAGATCCACAAGACAAAGGAAAATCAAATCCCATTCCAGTGACTTATTAAATGCATACATGGATACTAGTAATATTAAAGATGTTTGGAGAGTAGAAAATCCAACTGGACGAGTATATTCATTTTACTCACCTGTACATAAAACCTATTCAAGAATAGATTATTTTTTGGTAGACTCTAAACTCATATCACTTACTTACAATTCAAAATACCATAATATTATAATCTCAGATCACGCACCTTTAACATTTATGATTAAAATAAATGGTAAAACGGAAAAACAGGAGATTTAACCCACAAATTTTAAAAGACAAAGTAACTCAGGAATATATTATAGAACAGATCAAGATTTTCTTTGAAATAAATGATAAACCGGAAATATCTTCTTCCCTATTATGGGAAACTTTTTAAAGCATATGCCCGTGGAATTATGATTTCTTCTCAAGCATTTTATAATAAAGAGAATCGGAGGGAACAACAACAGGAATTGGAAAAGGAGATTAAACAATTAGACACAGAGAACGCTGCTAATCCATCCATAACAAAACATAACAAAATCGCTGCACTGAACTATAAATTAAATAAAATATACTCAGATCAAGTTGTAAAACTCTATCAATACACTAAACAATTACAATTTGAATTTGTAGATAAACCTCAAAATTTATTGGCTTGTCAATTACGGAAAATGGAGGGAGAAAAAAAATCCATAGGATTAAATCATACAATGGCGAACCATTAGTACAATCCAAAGATATTAATGAGAGATTTTTGCAATATTATAAAAAATTATATTCAGCTAAAACGACAGAAAACAGGATAGGAATAGAAGCATTTAAAAAAAAATGTAATCTAAATGGGTTGGATTCACAAAATATAGAATCACTAAATGCTGAAATATCAGTAAAAGAAATCGAAGAATCTATCAGATCATTAAAAAATGGTAAAACACCGGGACCAGATGGTATTGGTTCGGAATTTTATAAAACATTTTATGATCTGATTGCACCACGTTTGAAGATACTCTATGAATACATCTATACCCACCAGAAACTACCAGAAACGTTAAATGAATCTATTATAACACTTATACCTAAAATAGACAAAGATCTGGATGACCCAGGATCATATAGAGCTATAGCTCTTTTAAATACTGATCAAAAGATACTAACCAAAATATTAGCACAAAGATTACTATTAGCAAACTATTAGCACAGTTATTAATAAATTAATTCACCCGGATCAAACAGGATTTATACCAAAACGATATTCCTCTTATAACCTGAGACAATTATTCAATATTATATATTCGAAAAGAGGTATTAATAAAGACCTAGTAATTATATCGTTAGATGCGGAGAAAGCCTTTGACCAGGTAGAACGGTCTTACTTGTTTTCAGCTATGGAAACTTTTAAGTTGGGAGAGAAGTTTATTACTTGAATTAAATTATTTTACACTAATCCAACAGCCAGAATACTAACAAATCAAATGCTATCGACTAAATTTAATTTATTCCGAGGCTGCAGACAAGGTTGTCCTTTATCCCCGCTATCGTTTGCACTTGCATTAGAACCATTAGCTCAATGTGTGAGATTACATCCTGAAATATATGGGTATGACACAAGAGATACTGAAAATAAAATCTTATATGCGGATGATGTATTACTTTATATTACAAAGCCGGAAATTAGTATTCCAAATTTACTAAAATTAATAACTGAATTTGGATTATTTTCAGGATATAGTATTAATTGGAATAAAAGTGAACTTATGTCAATAATGATAAATAACTTACATATATCAAATGTATCTGCCATATGTGATAAATGTCAGCACTTAGAAGCTAACTTAATGCACTAATTTACAAATTGTATAAAAATTACTAAATTTTGGACAGAAATATTTAAGATAATTTCGAATGTTGTTAATATGAATCCGATCCCTGACTCAAAATTAATAATATTGGGAATATTAGAAACAGATCAATTAATAACAACGAATCAAAGATTTTTTATTGATCACAGTTTAATAATTGGGAAAAAATTAATATTGAAATTCTGGAAAGGTCCTTCATCCCCCACAACCAAATTGTGGATTACAGGAATGTCGGAGACACTTCATCTGGAAAGATTAAGGCTTGTCCTACTGGACACGTTGGATCTTTTCAGAGGGATATGGTCTCCATTTATTGAATATTTAAAGGGTCAAAATGGCTCGGTGCGAGAGCCTGACTGAACCTGTAAATGGGGAATTAGGGGAGGGCACCTGTAAATGGGGAATTAGGGGAGGGCACCTGTAAATGGGGATTAAAGTCAAATTCGGAACCACCCAAACCGCATTCATTTGAGTTGGACGAACTATTATTCTTTGTATACACACACAGAAATTTGTTTGCGTGCATACAAATATGTGTGTGCGCGCAAAAATCCAAACAATAATTAGTGCCAGGTCAAATAATACCCTCATGTCTATGTAGTTTGGAGTAGTGTTTAATTGCCTGATAGCTACAGGGAAGTCTGCTCCTAAACCTGGTAAATGGATGGGATTAGAGGGTGGTTGAGAAACCTTTTTTGCTAAATAGTAGTGACAATATAGAAGTAAATGCCTGAGAGAGTGGTTAAGGCAGAACCCTGCATGACAACAGACAATAGGTGCAGGAGTAGGCCATTCGGCCCTTCAAGCCAGCACCGCCATTCACTGTAATCATGGCAGATCATCTCCAATCAGTACCCCGTTCCTGCCTTCTCCCCATATCCCCTGACCGCTATTTTTCAGAGTATCTAGCACTCTCTTGAAAGTATCCAGAGAACCGGCCTCCACCGCCCTCTGAGGCAGAGAATTCCACAGACTCACAACTCTCTGTGAGAAAATCTCTGTGAGATATAGAAGACACTTCAACGATTGCATATAGAGCCTTAATCTTCAAGGCAATGCGCATTAGTGATTGGGAATAACTTAAGGAACTGAATTTTTAACTGGCATAGATAGCACAATGGATTCTTGCCTAGAGTAGGGGAATCGAGGACCAAAGGACATAGGTTTAAGGTGAGGGGGAAAAGAATTAATAGGAATCTGAGGGGTAGCGGGGGTATGGAATGAGCTGCCAGAGGAAGTAGTTGAGACACGGACTATAGTAACATTTAAGAAACAGGTAGACAGATACATAGTTCGGACAGCTTTGGAGGGATATGGACCAAACGTAGACAGGTAGGATTAGTGTAGATAGTAGAATAAGTGCTGGAGAAACTCAGCGGGTGCAGCAGCATCTATGGAGCGAAGGAAATAGGCAACGTTTCAGGCCAAAACCCTTCTTAAGACTGATGATGTGGGGGGGGGGGGGGGAAGGGAGAAGAAAGGAGAAAGGAAGAAGAGGACCAGTAGTGTAGATGGGACATGTTGGCCGAAGTGGGCAAGTTTGGCTGAAGGGTCCATTCTGTATCACTCTATGTGAGTATGTGTGTGTATTCTTGCGTATGGCTTGCACAGCGTAAAGTTGTAGGACAACCTGTTCTATTTGATCTTACTTGATTGTGCATGACAGGTCGATTGCATTCGTCAAAACAGGGCAGACCACGTGAAGGTTGCAATCTCCCACCCCGTTTATTATATTGTTTACATCAACGGAATGGAGAGAAGAAGAGCCATCAAGAATACCACAGGGCTTGATGATGGCTCTGGATCAGGAGAGGTGGTCCATGGGGAGTAGCGAATGCCACCCGAACACAAGTCATGGTCTAATCAACCACGGCTGGGCCGCCTGGGCGAGGGTGTCTGATGTTGAAAGACCTGAAACACCCAATGGAGCATCGCACAGAGCATATCAGTTTTTTTCTCACAGAGAGTGGTGAGTCTGTGGAATTCTCTGCCTCAGAGGGCGGTGGACGCAGGTTCTCTGGGTGCTTTCAAGAGAGAGCTAGATGGGGCTCTTAAAAATAGCGGAGTCAGGGGATATGCAACTATGTTCCAGCAACTATGTTACAGAGAAAGGTTGAACAAGTTAGGTCTTTATTCTTTGGAGCGCAGAAGGTTAAGGGGGGACTTGATTGAGGTCGGATAGACAGAGTTGACGTGGGTTTTTCCCATTGAGGGTAGGGAAGATTCAAACAAGAGGGCATGACATGAGAATTAAGGGACAGAGGTTTCGGGGTAACGTGAGGGGGAACTGCTTTACTCAGAGGGTGGTGGCTGTGTGGAATGAGCTTCCAGCAGAAGTGGTGGAGGCAGGATCGATTTTAACATTTAAGAGTAAAGTGGATAGGTATATGGACGTGAAGGGAATGGAGGGGTATGGTCTGAGTGCAGGTAGATGGGCCTAGGGGAAAACATTCCGTGCTGTAATTGTTATATGGTTATATGGGGAGAAGGCAGGAACGGGGTACTGATTGGGGATGATCGGCCATGATCACATTGAATGGCGGTGCTGGCACGAAGGGCCGAATGGCCTCCTCCTGCACCTATTGTCTATTGTCAAGAGATGTACTTTATCAATCAATATTTACAGATTCTGCTGTGCTGCTGCGAGTCAGAATTTCATTGTTCTATTATGGGACACATGGCAATAAAACACTGTAGAGCTTCTGTCGCATACTCAAAGTAAAGATCCACCAGGTTGGTTGGCATATAATAAAGTGACACAGTATGTTGGCATCACAGTGTCTGCATCACGACTGGCAGCTTGTTAGTATGGATGGTGCCGGTATGATAGAAAACCCGGACTGGATTACAGATAATAGTGGTGTGTAACATGTGTGTGTTAGTATCGGTTAACATGTCAGTAGGGCAGATCTACAAACTCTCTCGAATTTTATAAGATGTAAGACGTACGTACCACTTCTTCAATGACAGGGACAGGCTTCCCTGCTTCCTGCTGCTCTCGCACCTTCTCCTCCACTGTGGAAACAGAGTCCGAGAACCAGCCGTGAACAGATGGAGATAGCAACCATTTACAGGGATGGAAACAATATCAAGAGGAACACACATTTGGGATAGGTAAGGTCATAAGATCACGTGATAGCAGCAGAATTAGGCCATTCGGCCCTTCACTTGCGGGCGGAGCACCAAGGCAAATTCCTTGTATGTGAATACTTGGCCAATAAATTTATTTAATCATTCATTCATTCATTCAAGGGGCCTCTAATTGAAACTTACAGAATAATGAAAGGTATAGATGTGGAGAGGATGTTTCCACTGGTGGGAGAGTCTAGGACCAGAGGTCATAGCATCAAAATTAAAGGGCGCTCTTTTAGAAAGGAGATGATGAAGTTCTTTGGTCAGAGGGTAGTTAATCTGTGGAACTCATTGCCACAGAGGGCTGTGGAGGCCAAGTCAGTGGATATTTTTAAGGCAGAGATAGATAAATTCTTGATTAGAACGGGTCAAGGGTTTATGGAGAGAAGGCAGGAAATTGGGATTAGGAGGCAGAGATCAGTCATGATTGAGTGGCGGGGTGGAGTCGATGGGCCGAATGGCCTATACACCTATAACTTGTGAAGTCTACTCCGCCGTTCAATCATGGCTGATCTATCTCTCCCTGCTAACCTCATTCTCCTCCCTTCTCCCCACAATCACTGACACCCACACTAATCAAGAATCTATCCATCACTGCCTTAGATATGTCCACAACCTACTGTGGCAAAGAATTCCACAGATTCACCGCCTCTCGTGGTTTAGGTTTACCTTTAACACGTTGGAGTCATCACGTCTCTGCCTCGGAGAGCAGTGGACACCAATTCTCTGGATGCTTTCAAGAGAGAGCTAGATAGGGCTCTTAAAGATAGCGGAGTCAGGGGATATGGGGAGAAGGCAGGAACGGGGTACTGATTGGGGATGATCAGCCATGATCACAGTGAATGGCGGAGCTGGATCAATGGGCCGAATGGCCTACTCATGCGTCTATTGTCTGTTGTCATAAAGTACAAAATAGGCCCTTTGGCCTAACCTGTCCCACCTTTTTCATGAACCATAGACCATGCACAGTAGACTTGATGGGCCGAGTGGCCTAATTTTGCTCCTATCACATGCATATTTATGACCTAGATGCCCCATCTTCCTACGTTTGATCCACAATCCCTGTAAACATTAGTTTAGTTGAGAGAAACAGACCTACCGAGTCCCACGCCGGCCAGCGATCACCCCGTACACTAACACTATCCTCCACGCATAAGGGACCATTTATAATTTTACCAAAGCCAATTAACCTACAACCCTGTACGTCTTTGGAGTGTGGGAGGAAACCAGAGTACCCGGAGAATAACCCACGCAGATCACGGGGAGAATGTACAAACTCTGTAGTCGGGATCAAATCTGTAAGGTGGCAACTCCACCACCGCGCCGCCCAAAAAATTGCTGAACATTATAAATAAGAGAGGTGCAGATCATCTATTGAGCTCATTATTAAACTTTGTTGATCCAACAGTGCGTGACAAACCTCTGATGAAGCTGCAATGAATAGGGTTTTCAGGGGCCAGGAACACGAGTTGCATCTCACATGATACTAACCTGAGGCCGGCTTAGCATTGGGCACAAGTCGATCTTTCAGTTCTTTTGCCTCCGGCACGTAGTTGCGAAGCTTTAATTCTCTAAAGGAGAAAGATGAAAAGGTACAGTTCAAGTTCAAGCTCGCTTGTCACTTAACCAACTAAGGTGCAGTGAAATTTGAGTTACCATGCAGCAGTACTAAGTGAAAAGAAGACAACACACACACATAAAATAAATTTAACATCAACATCCACCACAGTGGAATCAAACATTCCTCACTGTGATGGAAGGCGATAAAGTTCAGTCATCGTCCTCCTTTGTTCACCCGCGGTGATCAAGGCCTTTGAACCCTCCGCAGTTCCCCGCTGCCAACGGCCCTCTCGTCGGGACGTTGGAAACTCCGGCGTCGGCACGGATCAGAGCTCCCGAGTTGGCCACTTCTTATTGGAGACCACGAGCTTCACGGTGTTAAGGTCCACGGGCCCCCGCGGTCGGAGCTCCAACACCGGCGATCCGCGGCAAAGAATCCCTGGCAAGGCTGCACTGCGCCCGCAGCTTGAAGCTCCGGGCCGGTCTCCAGGAAAGGCTTGCACCAATGCAGGTTGTTAGACCGCAAGGGGGGGGGGGGGGGGGGAAAGATGCGACGGAGAAAAAATCGCATCTCCGTCGAAGTAAGTGACTGAAAAAAAGTTCCCCCCATTCCCCCTCCCCAACCCCCACATAAACTAACGAAGAAACATTGAAACAAACTTTTAGAACGTACTTAAAATAATAAAAACACAAAAGGACACACAGACTGTTGGCGAGGCCGCCATTCATTCTGTAAATTTTAACGAGGTCCCTTGAAGGGCTGAATGGCCTAATTCTGCTCCTATCACATGATCTTATGACCTCACAGTGGCGCCACCTGGTGTTAAGGCATAGTTCAATAATATTAAATAAACTTGTCTAAAATTCAATTTGTTTAAATGTATGCATCTGGATGGTTCAAAATGTTATCCTTGCCCGAGTCGTGAACTCTAGCTTCAGGATCATACGTTTGTGGGTTTGAATTTCTCACCAGAACTTAGAGCAAACCATCCAGGCTGACAGAATCAAGCACTATCAAACCATGCAGATACAAGGATAGACACAAGCAGGACAGGCAGCATCTCTGGAGACCCTTCCTCAGATACCAGGAAACTCCAACCCGACAGTCCTTTCAGGTGAGGCAATCCTCCTACTCCTCTAACCTCAACCGAGACCAAGCGCAGGCCCAGCGATCGTTTCGCTGAACACCTCCGCTCAGACCGTCTAAACCTACCTGATCTCCCGGTTGCCAAACACTTCCCCTCCCATTCCCACACTGAACTTTCTGTCCTGGGCCTCCTCCACTGTCAGAGTGAGGCCCAACGCAAATTGGAGGAACAGCATCTATTTTGCTTGGGCTGCTTATAACATAGTGGTATGATTATTGATTTCTCGATCTTCTTCTTGCGTGTAGATGGTTTATATATGCAACCAATAATATACTTACCTCAGTACCATTAACCCCGCCTAGTTAACATCAATCATAACGCCTTCCCCTCCCTGGGTACAGTTCAGTAGAAGAATGTAGCCAGTGCTTGATGATGTATGTAATACCCTGTGCTATCATTAACAGATGTTGCACACTTTAAGAGTTTGTGAATTGCTTATTTACATTGCGTATGGCGTGCACAGCCTAACGTTGTAGGACAACTTGTGCTATTTGATCATATTTGATTGTGCACGCCGGGTCGATTGCATTCGTCGAAACGGGGCGGACCACGTGAAGGTTGCAATCTCCCACCCCACTAACAATCTGAAGAAGGGTCTCAACCCGAAACGTCACCTATTACTTCCTTCCAGAAATGTTACTCCAGCATTTTGTGTCTGTCAAGGAAACTTTAAACGTTGCTTTACAACAAAAACAAGAAAAAATGCTGAAGAAACACACTGGGTCAGTAAGCATCTCTGGAGAAGGGTCTCCAGAGGATCTTATAGAGACTTACAAAATTCTTAAGGGGGTTAGACAGGCTAGATGCAGGAAGATTGTTCCCGATGTTGGGGAATTCCAGAACAAGGAGTCACAGTTTAAGGTTAAGGGGGAAGTCTTTTAGGACCGAGATGAGAAGATCTTTTTTCACACAAAGAGTGGTGAGTCTGTGGAATTCTCTGCCACAGAAGGTAGTTGAGGCCAGTTCATTGGCTATATTTAAGAGGGAGTTAGATGTGGCCCTTGTGGTTAAAGAGATCAGGGGGTATGGAGAGAAGGCAGGTACAGGATACTGAGTTGGATGATCAGCCATGATCATATCGAATGGCGGTGCAGGCTCGAAGGGCCGAATGGCCTACTCCTGCACCTATTTTCTATGATTCTATGATTCTATGAGAACATGGATAGGTTACATTTCAGGTCAGGACCCTGCTTCAGACTGATTTTATGTGGGGAGGTTAGAAAGCTGATGCAGAGGAGGAGCAGGGCAGAGTCTGAAGAGGGGTCTCAACCCAAAATGTCGCCTATTCCTTTACTCCAGAGATGCCGCCTGACATGATTTGAGGAAGGACATCCTTGTGATTGAGGCAGTGGGATTCTATGAGAGCATAGGTTCACGAGATTGATCCCTGGGATGGCGGGACTGTCATATGAGGAAAGATTGAAAAGACTAGGCTTGTATTCACTGGAGTTTAGAACGATGAGGGGGATCTTTTAGAAACATATAAAATTATAAAAGGACTGGACAAGCTAGATGCAGGAAAAATGTTCCCAATGCAGGGCGAGTCCAGAACCAGGGGCCACAGTCTTAGAATAAAGGGGAGGTCATTTAAGAATGAGGTGAGGTAATGATACGTTGATGGGGAAAATTGATGACTTAACCAAACGTGTGATTGAGGTTGAGGAGGATTTAAACAAAAAAATTAAGCGGGTTGATAAGGACTGTAATAAAAAGCTGGACGCAATGTTAAAGTCTACTAAGGCGGCTATGGAAGGAATGGATAATACGATAACTGAGATGGCTAAGGAGATAAAGAGACTAAAAAAGGAGCAAGAAAGCACTGGGAGGGAGCTTGCTAAAATGAAGCATAAATGTACGGACTTGGAAGCAAGATCAAGAAGACAAAATCTGAGGATAGTTGGAGTAAAAGAAGGAAAGGAGAGTGGGCAAAACTTTCAGGAGTTTGCTGCCAACTTACTCAAACAAGTGCTTAAGCTGCGTGAAGCCCCGAGAATAGATATGGCTCACCGGGTCCGACGTAAGGCTCAAGCAAGCCCAACTGACCCCTCAAGGCAGATTATTCTGAAATTCTATGACATTTCAACCCTGGAAGGAATTATGAAAAAAATTCCATATGGTGTGAATTTGATGTTTGAAGAAGACAAACTAAGATTCTTCCGTGATTTTCCCGCTGAAGTCATGGAAAAGAGGGACAAGTTTACAAACACGAGAAGGCTACTGAAAGAGGTCTCGGGAGTAAGATATGGGATAGTATATCTCGCGAAATTGAGAATTACTTATAACCAGGTTGAACGTGCATTCACGGATCCAGAAGAGGCATTTAATTATGCACAAAGTATCACAAAGGAGGTCTACTGAACATGAGAAATGACGAAGAAAGAACTGTGTTTCTTTTTTTTTAACATACAAAAAATACTGCTCTGGTTAAGATGGAGAACTTTCCTCAAGGTGTTGTCTAGATATTTTATCTTTGGAATGTTAACTCAAGGTCGGATTTTATGTTTCACTTCAACAAAGAATTGACAAAGAAGAAAATTTGTGGTGGGGAAAATAACTTGAGAATATGGAAAAATATTATCAGTGGACTTGTATATAGAAATTTATGATTTAAGAAACACACAATTACATACTAACATAAAATATAATTAATAACATTGTGTAATATTAAGGCATAGCTTAATAAAGGCTGATGTTTATTTCATGATGTTAATTACTTGCTAAATATAAGATTAACAAGTTAAATATGATTGATAAGTACTAATAACATACTAACAAATTTTATGGATATAGTAGATTTAGTCTAAATTGCGCGTATAGAGGGGGGAGGAGACTCAGACAATTGGAAGTTACCCAAGGGTCTGAATCTGTTTAACCCCTTGGAACCTGCTGCATACAAAAGTTTGAGACTTAATTGTAATAGAGCTAGGCATATCAATAGATATGGATATATAATTAACATAATTACTGTTATATCTAAATATATACTCGGAAAGACTTCTTTATTTTGTTTTTTCTCTTTGAAGATATATTTCTAATCAATCTATTGGAGTGCGTTTTATTTTATATATATATATTCTGAACTTTGTATCGCTCTCTCTTCCAATTAATAATAACTGGTCAAGGGAGCAGAGCGAAACATATAAAACATCTACGGAAGTCAATAAGATTTTTTCTACCACCTGTTGGTGGTCTATTTTTAATTATAATATCTTTATTTTTGGATATTATAATATCACTTTTTGTTTGTTAAGCATCTTTTCACGACTACACTTTCTGGTCTTTTTCAAGGTCTATTCTGAAGGGGAGATGCCAACAAAACTTAACAGCTGGGGATGGCCATCCTCCACCTAGAGTTATGAGGTTCTTGGTTGCACCATATGAAGTAAAGGTATTAACATGATTCATAATGCAAGACAATAAACAAAAGAAAACTGGAGGAATCACGTTCTGTAGTTGGAATATAAGGGGCGCTAATGAACCAATTAAAAGGGGTAAGATCTTTGCCCAATTAAAAGCCTTAAACAGTGACATCATTTTCTTATAAGAGACGCATTTGAAATATCAAACACAGATAAGACTGAAGGTAAATTGGATTGGGCAAACATACTACTCTTCATTTACTTCTAAATCTAGAGGCACGGCTATTATCATTCGTAAAGATATACCATTTAAATTAAAGAATACTATAGCAGATAAAGAGGGGAGGTACGTCATAGTCATGGGAGAAATTTATTCTACTCCACTTACTTTGATAAATATTTATGGTCCTCCTAATTTTGACAACCCCCAATTCTTTAGTAAAATTTTGGATACAATTACAGAACTTAACTATCAAAATGTGATAATAGGGGGAGATTTGAATTGTGTTTTAGATCCATATCTGGATAAATCAGCAAAACAAAAAAGGATTAACATAAAATCTAAAACTATTGAACTCCTAAATACATACATGAAAAATACCAACATAACAGATGTATGGAGGATCGCTAACCCAGTAGAAACATAGAAATTAGGTGCAGGAGCAGGCCATTCGGCCCTTCGAGCCTGCACCACCATTCAATATGATCATGGCTGATCCTCCAACTCAGTATCCTGTACCTGCCTTCTCTCCATACCACCCGATCCCTTCAGCCACAAGGGCCACATCCAACTCCCTCTTAAATATGGCCAATGAACTGGCCTCAACTACCTTCTGTGGCAGAGAATTCCACAGATTCACCACTCTCTGTGTGAAAAACGATTTTCTCATCTCGGTCCTAAAAGACTTCCCCCTTATCCTTAAACTGTGATCCCTTGTCCTGGACTTCCCCAACATCGGGAACAATCTTCCTGCATCTAGCCTGTCCAACCCCTTAAGTAGGTAGGGAATATTCATTTTATTCAACGGTACATAAAACATTCACGTATTGATTGCTTCTTAGTGGACACAAAACTAATTCCATATACATATAATTCTAAATATCATAATAGTATTATTTCTGATCATTACCCGCTAACTTTTTCTTTAAAATTAGATGGAATGCCTGATATAAAATCGTTTTGGAGGTTTAACCCCCAAATCTTAAACAATTCACAAGGATGTACATATTTAAAAGAGCAGATGGGATTCTTTTTTGAGACAAATGATACACCAGATATTTCACCCTCCTTATTATGGGAAACTTTTAAGGCATTTATTAGAGGAATTATAATCTCATATCAAGCTTTCCAAAATAAAAAAAATAACACTGAACAATTGCAGTTAGAACAAGAAATTAGACAATTAGATTTAGAAAATGCTAAAGAACCAACTATAGATAAACATAATAAGATAATACTAAAATATAAATTAAATAAAATTTTATCGGCCAGAATAATAAGATTATTTCAAACTATAAAACAAGAAAATTTTGAATTTGGTGATAAACTACATAAGCTCTTAGCACGCCAACTGAAAAAACGGGAAACAGAAAATACAATTACTAAAATTAAATCAAAGGGGAATTACTAACACTACCTAAAGATATTAATAAAAGATTTGCTCAATTTTATCAAAATTTATATACATCGAAAACCTCTGCAAATAATAGTCAAATTACAAATTTCTTAGACAATTGTAATCTTCCAAAATTAAATATGGTGGAACAAGAGGGATTAGGAGCCCAGATTACACTACAGGAAATAGAAGAAACAATAAATTTGTTGAAGAATGGCAAAACGCCAGGACCAGATGGTTTTAGTAATGAATTCTATAAAAGATTCTATGAGATAATTTCTCCACGCCTGCAAGATTTATATATATATACATATACGCTTTTAAAGAAAATAAACTACCAGAAACATTAACTGAGTTACATTAAACATTAAACTAACATTAAACATTACATTACATTAAACTAACATTAAACATCAACGATTATACTTATACCAAAAAAGGATAAAGATCTAGAAGACCCAGGCTCATATAGAGCTATTGCACTCCTAAATACAGATAAAAAAATATTAGCAAAGACCCTAGCGAGAAGATTGAGTAAATATGTTAGCAAACTAATAAACCCGGACGAAACAGGGTTTATACCAAAGAGATACTCTTTTAACAATTTGAGACGGCTGTCCAATATAATGTACTCATATAATACTGAAGAAGAACTAGCAATTATTTCATTGGATGCAGAAAAAGCTTTCAATCAAGTAGATTGGCAATATTTATTCAAAGTATTGCAAAAATTTAACATGGGAGATAACTTTATCTCATGGGTAAAATTATTATATGATAAGCCGACGGCTAGAATACTGACTAATAATATATTATCCCTGAAATTCCAATTAGCAAGGGGTAAAAAGCAGGGGTGCGTACTATCACCCCTGCTATTTACACTAGTGATAGAGCCTTTAGCAGAAAGTATAAGAAGTCATCCGAATATTTATGGATATAATACCAAACACTCAAATAATGAAATTTCATTATATGCAGACGACATATTGCTATATATTACAAATTCGCAAATTAGCATACCAATAAACTTAATAGAAGAATTTGGTTATTTTTCAGGATATAGAATAAATTGGAACAAAAGCGAAATTATGACGATAAAACTTCAAGAGCCGACACATTTGTTGAAATTCCCCTTTAGAATTGCAACAGAAAAATTTAAGTATGTGGGCATCCAAATCACTAGGAAATATACATCATTACTCAACGCAAACTATATGCCTTTATTAACTAAATTAAATGGGTTGATTACATTTTGGAAAACACTGCCGATGTCCTTAATAGGCAGAATAAACGCGATAAAAATGATCTTCTTACCACAAATATTGTACCTATTTCAATCAATACCAATATACTTACCTAAAAAATTCTTTAAAAAACTAGACCCTGATATTATAAACTTCATATGGGATTATAAATCACACAGAATTTAAAAAACAAACACTTGTGTAAATCTAAAGAATCAGGGGGACTTACACTTCCTAACTTATTGTATTACTATTGGGCAGTGAATATTAAAAATATAATCTATTGGTTGGACAGTTCTGCCCAACAGGTAGATTGGATAAGAATGGAAAAAGAGGATTGTTCCCCTTATAATATAGGAGCGATCCTTCTTTCCCCGACGAAACTGAACAATATAATATATAAGAATCCAATTATTCACAGTATAATACGAATTTGGAAACAAATAAAACTAACCTTAAAATTAAGAAAATTATCGCTTCTTTCTCCAATAGCTAATAATCCCTCATTCAAACCATCCACTATTGATAAAACGTTTATCCATTGGGAAAGAATAGGAATTAAAACGATGGGAGATATGTATGAAGTGGGAAAACTTTTATTATTCCAACAACTACAACTAAAATATAATTTGAAAAGTAATCAATATTTCAAATATCTTCAAATTTAAGATTATTTGAAAAAATATATACAAGGATATCAAACTTTAACTCCAGATATATTGGAGGAAGGAATGAATAGAAAGGCAGAATCAAGCAATTTAATATCTTACTTATATAATACAATTCTAAATATAGAAACACCAACGACAGAGGCAATTAGAAGGGACTGGGAACAAGAGTTATTGATAAAAATTCCGAATGATAGATGGGAAAAAAATGTATTATGTGTAAATAAATGTTCAATTAATGTAAGACATAACCTAATTCAATTTAAAATTTTACATAGACTATATTATTCGAAAACTAGACTGAATAAAATATTTTTAAATGTTTCCCCCATCTGCGACAAATGCCTAACTCAAAATGCCACATCGCACATTCCTTTGTCTCTTGTATAAAACTGTATAAATTTTGGAATGAAATTTTTGGAATTTTTACAAAACTATTTAACACAAAATTGAACCCTAATACAGAACTGATTATCTTTGGATCAATGGAAGAAGGAAGTAAACTAATTGTATTCCAAGAAGCTTTTCTTAATTACCGTCTAATAACAGCAAAAAAACGTATACTCAAATTTTGGAAAAACGCTACCACGCCAACATTCAAAATGTGGGTCTCAAAAATGTCTGAAATGCTACACCTTGAAGAAATGAGATTCCTCCTACTAGGCAAAGTAGACCTATTCTTAAAGACTTGGTCTCCTTTTATCAACTTTTTACAAGCAGATGGTGCAACATAAGAAATTAAATGGTTTAGAACCAGGTGACGGATGGGCAAAAATACGAAATAGGTCGATCTCTCCTAATCTCTCTATCCTTTACTTTCTCCTTTTCGTTCAATCTTTTTAGCTTCTTATCCCGGTCCTGTATTTCTTTGGCTATCAGTTTCTACTCGCTTGTCTATCTATTCCGACACGCTTTATTTCTTTTTCCTCTCACTATTCTTTTATTATTAAATCAAAAGTACGAAGTTGTACAAGAATGGAAATATGTATGTATGTATTAGGTACTTAATACATTAAGTTGTACAAGAATGGAAATATGTATGTATGTATTAGGCACTTAAGTAGCACACTACTGTACTTCTAACAAATAAAATAACAAAAAAAAAAGACTGAGGTGAGAAAAAACGTTTTCACCCAGAGAGTTGTGAATTTATAGAATTCCCTGCCACAGAGGGCAGTGGAGGCCAATGTGAATACATCACTGGATGTATTCAAGAGAGAGTTGGATAGAGCTCTAGGGTCTAGTGGAATCAGGGGATATGGGGAGAAGGCAGGCACAGGATATTGATAGGGGACGATCAGCCATGATCATAATGAATAGTGGTGATGGCTCGAAGGGCCGAATGGCCTCCTCCTGCACTATTTTCTATGTTTCTATGAGAGAGGATCTTACTGAAACATATAAAATTATTAAGGGTTTGGACACGCTAGAGGCAGGAGACATATTCCCGATGTTGGGGGAGCCCAGAACCAAGGGCCACAGTTTGTCTATTGTCAGAGCAAATTTGCCAACCCCTCCTTGCAGTTAATACTCTCTAATCCAGGCAGCTTTCTGGTAAATCTCTACTGAATCCTCCCTAAACCCTCCACATCCTTCCTGCAATGAGTTGACCAGAACTGCACGCAATATGTGGATGTCAATGTTTGTATTTGATATGCCTGTGAAATGTTTTAAGATGTTTTTTGCTCGTGTTTCATTAGTGGGAGTGCTATGATTAGATTCATAGATGTACTGTGTGGAAAGGGCCATTCAACCCAACATGCATACCGACTCAGGTGCCGATCAGCGGTAATCCCACTGTCTGAGTTTGGCTCGCACCCATCTACACCGTCCCATCCATGTCCTGTCCAAATGTCTTTCAGATACTGTAATTGGCTCTGCCTCTCCCACCTCCGTGCATATCTCCATTACCAAAGGGAATTCCATCAGAGAGCCCTTTGAATTTCATGCAGAGGATTAGCAAGCATTCATCATCATCATCGGAACGAGTATGACTGTCCTCTCATTGAGGACGCCTGTGCGTGACTTTGTTTAACGTGGGGAGACTGGTGCACAGACAGCCACCCCACGGTCCTTGACAGATCTGGGTCAGGATCCAGTGGCATGGAGTCCAAGACGACCGGAGACCCTTTTCTGCTGCAGCCTTCATCCGCCTTCCCAGCCGTTGTGACGCTCCACTAAGGTCAGCCATCGTCCTCCGCCTGTTCCACCGTTGAGGTCTTGGTTGGATTCCTCTTTGTCAGAGACCTCCCCCTTGACCTTACCGCCATGGGCGGCCCTACCAGGAGCAGAGCTCCAGACGGCATCGCTCTCAGGATCTCAGGTCCACACGAGCTTCTCCACCACGACAAGCATTAGGGATCCGTGTACGTAGACAAAGAGGACAGCAAAAGTTAATGCTGGAGGAGGAGAGGTCATGGGGACGGCAATGAGCTTGCTCAAAGGCGCACAGGCAATGACGGATACGTGCTTAGAGGGGCTGAGACACAAACTGACAGGAGCTTTGGAGGGGCTGATGCACTAAGCTGTTGAAGATAGCCTGGAGAAAAAAACATCATAGAGGTGAGACAGTGAGAGACACATGTGCAGTTACAAAACTAGCCTGGTGGTAGACTCCAGCAGAGGGGGCACAGGGTTCGATCTTGACTACGGGTGCTGTCTGTACGGAGTTTCTACCTGCTCCCTAGACCGCGTGGGTTATCTCCGGGTGCTCCAGTTTCTTCCCATATTCCAAAAACCGTGCAGGTCTGTAGGTCAATCGGCTTCGTTAAAAATTATAAATTGTCCCTAATGTGTAGGATAGTGTCAGTGTACGGGGTGATCGCTGGCCAGCATGGACTTGATGAGCCGAAGGACCTGTTTCCATGCTTTATCACTGAAGTCTAAAGGCAGAACGCACATGGGGAGTTCTAAATCACCAGTACACATGTGCTGTTGTGGTAAGGGTGGCACGGTGGCTCAGCAGTAGAGCTACTGCCTTAAGTGCTGTCATACTTACACCACTTTCTCGGCGACTGCCGGCACCCGTCACAGATCGTTACAGGTTGAAAATGTTCAACAAGTTGAAAATCCAGCGGTGACCAGAACAAGATACGAGTCTTCTCCCCATATCCCTTTACTCCACTATCTTTAAGAGCTCTATCCAACTCTCTCTTGAACACATCCAGTGAATTGGCCTCCACCGCCCTCTGAGGCAGAGAATTCCACAGATTCACAACTCTCTGGGTGAAAACGTTTTTCCTCATCTCCATTCTAAATGGCTTACCCCTTATTCTTAAACCGTGGCTCCTGGTTCTGGACTCCCCCAACATCGGGAACATATTTCCTGCCTCGAGCGTGTCCAATTCCTTAATAATCTTATATGTTTAAATAAGATCCCCTCTCATTCTTCTGAATTCCAGTGTATACATGCCCATTCTTTCAAAATATGACAGTCCCACCATCCTGGGAATTAACCTCGTGATGGGCCTGTTTCCACGCTGTATCTCTAAACTAAACTAACAAAAGTGCTGGTTCAGTTTAGTTTATTGTCACGTGTACCGAGGTACATACATTTTGGGTATAGGAAAATAGACAATAGACAATAGGTGCAGGAGTAGGCCATTCGGCCCTTACAGCCAGCACCGCCATTCCATGTGATCATGGCTGATCATCCCCAATCAGTACCCCGTTCCTGCCTTCTCCCCATATCCCCTGACTGCGCTATCTTTAAGAGTCCTATCTAGCTTTCTCTTGAAAGTATCCAGAGAACCGGCCTCCAGCGCCCAATAAAATATATAGTTGTACCACTTGAGATCTATGCCATAATGCTGGAGCATAAAGGAGAAGGGGTCCTATATTGTAGTCACGGTTACAAGGAATGGGGACTTCAAAAGGAGTTGTGAGCGGGGACGGAAAACAATTTTAGAGTAGAAATTAAAATCAGAGATCATGCCGTATTCCACAGAAGGTGACAGGATCAACATTGAGCTTTGAGACAATCATAGCCAGGAAGTTATGACGGGAAGAATGTGATGCAGGCAAATTGGAAATATAGTTAGTAAATTGCATATGTATGGGCTCCACCCTTCCTTGGTCATCTGTTGCCTACCCTGATTTGTTCTGGCCTTTCCCCACCTCTGGTTCCCTCCCCTCGACTATCAGTATAGAGAAGGGTCCCATCCCGAAACGGGTTACTTCAGCACTCTGTACCTATCCATGTTCTCCACAGATGCTGCCTGACCCGCTGAGTTACTCCAGCACTCTGTGAAACGTCACCTATCCATGTTCTCCACAGATGCTGCCTGACCCGCCGAGTTACTCCAGCACTCTGTGAAACGTCACCTATCCATGTTCCCCACAGATGCTGCCTGACCCGCTGAGTTACTCCAGCACTCTGTGAAACGTCACCTATCCATGTTCTCCACAGATGCTGCCTGACCCGCTGAGTTACTCCAGCATTCTGTGTCTATCTTTAGCTACCAAATTGGCTCAGTTGAAGGCAGTCTTGCGCAAGGCTAAATGGGCTATGGATTTCAACTATGCTGGAGTGCACAATGTAAGTTGTATTTTATTTTTCTGTGGCGAGGCATTAAGCCAACATTTGTTATCCGCTAAAATATCGTGGCACTCTTCAAAAGGAACAGGAAGCTATCTCACCATCTCACCAATATGCATTTCTCAATGAGTGTCAGATATACCAAGCAGTCGCTTCATTTCCTTCTCATTGTGATACCGAATATATACAATGCCAATCTACCACACCAATGGAGTCACACCCTTCCTTGTACAATACTCAGATGTTTCAGTCAGATGTGACAGAACATTTTATTCTGAAGTAGTGTCCCGACACTAAACAAAACGTCACCCATCTATTTTCCCCAGAGATGCTGCCTGACCCGCGAAATCCGGAGCAACTCAGCGGGCCAGGCAACAAGCATCTCTGGAGAAAAGGAACAGGTGGCGTTTCGGGTCAAGATCCTTCTTCAGAGTTGACCCAGAAATGTCACCTATTCCTTTTCTCAATAAACAATAGACAACAGGTGCAGGAGTAGGCCATTCGGCCCTTCGAGCCAGCACCGCCATTTACTGTGATCACGGCTGATCATCCCCAATCAGTACCCCGTTCCTGCCTTCTCCCCACATCTCTTGACTCTGCTATCTTTAAGAGCTCTATCTAACTCTCTCTTGAAAGCATGCAGATAATTGGTCACCACCGCCTTCTGAGGCAGAAAATTCCACACTCACAACTCTCTGGCTGAAAAAGTGTTTCTCGTCTCTGTTCTAAATGGCTCACCCCTTATTCTTAAACTGTGGCCCCTAGTTCTAGACTTCCCCACACCGGGAACATGTTTCCTGTCTCTGGCGTGTCCAAAGCCTTATAACCATATAACCATATAACAATTACAGCACGGAACAGGCCCTCTCGGCCCTTCCAGTCCGTGCCGACCATTTGTTTTCCCCTAGTCCCATCTACCTGCACTCAGACCATACCCCTCCATTCCCTTCACGTCCATATACCTATCTACTTTACTCTTAAATGTTAAAATCGATCCTGCCTCCACCACTTCTGCTGGAAGCTCATTCTCTCCAGCGGCGGGCGGGTGCGGCACATGCGCACTTGGCAAAGCACTGCGGTGTTCCGTAACAACATGTTTGGCTGCCGGAACATCGTAATATGGTTATTTCGCCGGGACAAAATACGGCGAATCCGGGACACTTGGCACCTCTGCCACCCTCTGAGTAAAGAAGTTCCCCCTCACGATACCCCGAAACCTCTGTCCCTTAATTCTCATGTCATGCCCTCTTGTTTGAATCTTCCCTACCCTCAATGGGAAAAACGTATCCACGTCAACTCTATCTATCCCTTTCATCATTTTAAAGACCTCAATCAAGTCCCCCCTTAACCTTCTGCGCTCCAAAGAATAAAGACCTAACTTGTTCAACCTTTCTCTGTAACATAGTTGCTGGAACCCTGGCAACATTCTAGTAAATCTCCTCTGTACTCTCTCTATTTTGTTGACATCCTTCCTATAACTAGGTGACGAAAATTGTACACCATACTCCAGAATAATCTTATATGTTTCAATAAGATCCCCTCTCATCCTTCAGCATCTCCAGCTGAGTTACTCCGACTTTGTGTGTCTACCATCGATTTAAACCAGCATCTGCAGTTCCTTCCTATACACGTTACTTCAGTACTGTTATTTTTCCCCATAAACAAGTATCTGCAGTTCTATGCATGGCCATTGTATTCAACTTCTTTGACTGCACAGTGCTTTGGGATTCAGATGTTCTTTAGACTTTAGACATACAGTGCGGAAACAGGCCCTTCGGTCCATTGAGTCTGTGCTGACCATCAATGACCCCGTGCATTAGCTTTGTCCTAAACACGAGGGACAATTCACCTACAGGCCTGCACGTCTTTGGAGTGTGGGAGGAAACCGGAGCACCCGGAGAAAATCCGCGCAGGTCACAGGGAGAACGTGCAAACTCTGTACAGGCAGCACCCGGGTCATTGGCGCTCTAAGGCGGCAACTCTACTGCTGCACCACTGCGACACCTATACATACATGAGGAGTACAATATTAAATGCAGATATTTTCCTTTATAATTGAATGGAAGTAATCCAACACCTACAGAGAAAATAAATGTGTAGGAAGGAACTGAAGATGCTGGTTTAAACCGAAGATAGACACAAAAAGCTGGTGTAACTCAGCGGATCAGACAGCATCTCTGGACGTTGCAGAAGGGTCTCGACCGGAAATGTCACCCATTCCTTTTGTCCAGAGATGCTGTCTGGACCCCCTGAGTTACACCAGTTTTTTTGTGTCTATCTTCAGAGAAGAGACATGATTGGGGCAAGACATTGGGGCATGCAGGACCTATTAATGCCCATCTCCTAGTAGTCAATCACATAGACAACCTTCCAAGAATGTCATAATTACATTTCAATAATAAAATGACCACGAGATGCTGAGAAATGTAACTCGGTTTAAGAATAAGGGGTCGGCCATTTAGGACTGGGATGAGGAATTTCTTTTCACCCAGAGAGTTATGAATCTGTGGAATTCTCTGCCTCGGAAGGCAGTAGAGGCCAATTCATGGAATCATAGAATAGAAAATAGGTGCAGGAGGAGGCCATTCGGCCCTTCGAGCCAGCACCGCCATTCATTGCGATCATGGCTCATCGTCCCTAATCAATCACCCATGCCTGCCTTCTCCCCATATCCCTTGACTCAACTAGCCCCTAGAGCTCTATCTAACTCTCTCTTAAATCCATCCAGTGACTTGGCCTCCACTGCCCTCTGTGGCAGGGAATTCCACAAATTCACAACTCTCTGGGTGAACAAGTTTTTTTCTCACCTCAGTCTTAAATGTCCTCCCCTTTATTCCAAGACTGTGGCCCCTGGTTCTGGACTCGCCCAACATTGGGAACATTTTTCCTGCATCTAGCTTGTCCAGTCCTTTTATAATTTTATATGTTTCTATAAGATCCTTCTAAACTCCAGTGAATACAAGCCTAATCAAGGGATATGTGGAACAGGGTAATGATTTTGGATGATCAGCCATGATCACATTTATTTTTCAGTCCGAAGAAGGGTCTCGACTGCCTGTCCCGCTGATTTACTCCAGCATTTTGTGTCTACCTTTGATTTAAACCAGCATCTGCAGTTCTTTCCTACCTATTTCTTTTTCTATTCTCTTGGATTATTAACCGTTGTGCAATGGGACTTGTGCATTCTCATGTAGTAGAATTCACTAAATGGTGACAAGTTAGGAGCACAGTTAGAGCTGGACGGTGGCGCAGCGGTAGACTTGCTGCCTCTCAGCGCCAGAGATCCGGGTTCGATCCTGACCACGGATGACTACCTGTATGGAGTTTGGACATTCGCCCCGTGACTGCGTGGGTTTTCTCCAGGTGCTCCACATGCCAAAGACGTGCAGGTTTGTCGAGGTTAATTGGCGTCGGTAAAAGTGTGCAGGATGGTGTTGGTGCACAGGTGATCGCTGGGGGGAGGCACGTACACGGTGGGCCAAAGGGCCTGTTTCCGAGCTGTATCTCTAAAATAAAACCACCCGGAGGCTTCTAGGCGAGATGACGTAGCCTGGGAACAGTCAGCAGCGACTTGTCTTGGCTCATTGACAATTTGCTAAACTGCATTGTTTCAACGTGCCCTGCCCTGCCCTTCCAAAGTTAAATAGTAGATGTAAAAAGACAGGTTATTATTTCCACTCAAGCGAGTAGTTAGTGGTCTGTCATTGATGGATGACCTCACACCTCCGCCTGCCTTTGCTCCAACGGTACGCTGAGTCACAGACGTCGTCCCGGATCTCGGGCACGTAAGCTAGCCCAGTGGTCGTTCGCCGTGCTGAAGGAATGCCACATCATCTGTGAGGCAGTTCTTTCCAAGTGGGCGTTCAGAAAAAAAATCCTGTCAGCCAGGCAGCATCTCTGGAGAGAAGGAATGGGTGACGTTTCGGGTCGAGGCCCTTCTTCAGACCGAGCGTCGGGAGGAGAGGGAGTCAAACGATCACCGAACCCGGCTCTTGCGGAGGTTTTCAGCAAACGCAAGCTCAGCAATCATTCTGCTCAACACCTCCGCTAACTCCTAAACCCACCTGATCTCCCGGTTGCTCAACACTTTAACTCCCCCTCCCATTCCCACACTGACCTTTCTGGTCTGGGCCTCCACTGTCAGAGTGAAGGGCCTGCCCACTTAGGCAACTGCCAGGGACTAGTTTTAATGGAATTGACCTACGTCAACCTACGACAGACAACACCTACGTCAACCTACGACAGCAAAAATGTTCAACGTGTTTTCAACCTCATATTTAAGCTGGCCTCAAAGAATAGTCCTGCCCATCGCAAAGCTTCACCAAATGACCAAGAAGGTGCTGGGGTGATCATGATTCTGACCCTTATTGTGACCCTCAGACTATCTTTGACCGGACTTTGCTGGCTTTACCTACCATGAAATGCTATTCCTTCATCATGTACCTGTGCTCTGTAAATGACTCGACTGCAATCATGAATAGGCTTTCCGCTGACAGGTTAGCATGCACCAAAAGCTTTTCACTGTAAATGGGTACACGTGACAATAAACTAAACTAAGTCCCAGTCTGGGCAGCAAAGGGAAAGGGGAAAAGCCAAGAGCGGAAATAATTTAGTTTAGTTTAGAGATACAGCGTGGAAACAGGCCCACCGGGTCCACACCGACCAGTGATCCCTGCATATTAGCACTATCCTACACACACTACTGACAATTTTTACATTTATACCAAGCCAATTAAACTACAAACCTGTACGTCTTTGGAATCTGGGAGGAAACCGAAGATCTCGGAGAAAACCAACGCAGGTCACGGGGAGAACGCAGAAACTCAGTACAGACAGCACCCGTAGTCGGGATGGAACCCGGGTCTCCAGCGCCGCATTCGCTGTAAGGCAGCAACTCTACTGCTGCGCCACCGTGAATAGTTTTAATTGCTGAGAACTGAAATTTATCTTATCCCTGCCTAGGGCCTTGGTTCTTGCCGATTTATGCTACCACAGTCAAAAACAGTCCTCAGTGTCTTGAGGCAATGGTTTAATTTAGCTTCTCTGTGCAACTTAAGATAAATTGCAATGGGGAAAATAATCTAAATTAGCTCAGGCAAGTTCACTGTTCCTCGGTGCGCGTGATAATAAACTAAACTAAACTAGTAGACACTTTTCTGCAGGAAGCAACACCTGGAAAATAGACAGCAGTCCGAATAGAATAAGTCTGAAGAAGGATCCCGACCCGAAACACCGCGTCCATTCCTTCCACAGATGCTGCCTGACCCACTAGGTTCTTCCAGCACTTTGTACTTTGCACAAGAGAATAACTGATGTGGTGAGAGATCTTTTTATGCTCCTTAAAATTCTTCTAGATTGTTGTCAGCTGCAATGGTCCAAAAAACAGAACGATTGTTTTGTTTTCTCACTGAGCTGGCGAGATGAGGAGGCAAGACGTGAGTTTAGTTTAGTTTATTTTACTGCCACATGTACCGAGGTACAGTGAAAAGCTTTTGTTGCGTGCTAACCAGTCAGCGTAAAGATAACACATGATTACAATGGAGCCATTCACAGTGTACGGATACATGATAACGGAGTAACGTTTAGTGCAAGGTAAATCCAGTAACGTCGGATCAAAGTGTTTAAGAAGGAACTGCAGATGCTAGAAAATCAAAGGTAGACAAAGATGCTGGAGAAACTCAGCGGGTGCAATGTTTCCTTCGCTCCATAGATGCTGATGCACCCGCTGAGTTTCTCCAGCACTTTTGTCTAACGTCGGATCAAAGATAGTCCAACGGTCACCAATGAGGTAGATAGCAGTTCAAGACCGCTCTCTGGTTGTGGTAGGATGATTCAGTTGCCTGAAAATAGCTGGGAGGAAACTGTCCCTGAATCTGGAGGTGTGCGTTTTCACACTTCTGTATCTCTTGCCCGATGGGAGAGGGGAGAAGAGGGAGTGGCCGGGGTGCGACTGGTCCTTGAT
This sequence comes from Okamejei kenojei, assembly GCA_035221665.1. NCBI lineage: Eukaryota > Metazoa > Chordata > Chondrichthyes > Rajiformes > Rajidae > Okamejei > Okamejei kenojei. Next base: position 134,546,315 of record CM069134.1, on the reverse strand, counting down.
GATGCTGCTGGCCTTGCCGAGGCAGCGTGAGGTGTAGATGGAGTCAATGGAAGGGAGGTTGGTTCGCATGATGGTCTGGGCTGTGTCCACAATTCGCTGCAATTTCTTGCGGTTTTGGATGGAGCTGTTCCCAAACCAAACCAAGTGACCGGGCTCAAGCCACTCCAGAGCCAGTGGCAGGTGGGAAGGTTTGACCGTGGCGGTACACCTGTCACACTTTAACGCAGATGTCCTGAGGCAAATATCTTTTTATAGGTGCTGGGAAAGTTTTTCTTCAATAATTAGAGTGATACAGTGTGAAAACAGTGTGGATCCTTCTCCGTGGATTGTCACCTTGTCGTGGTGGAGAAGCTCGTGTGGACCTGAGATCCTGAGAGCGATGCCGTCTGGAGCTCTGCTCCTGGTAGGGCCACCCATGGCGGTAAGGTCGAGGGGGAGGTCTCTGACAAAGAACGATCCAACCAAGACCTCAACGGTGGAACAGGCGGAGGACGATGGCTGACCTTAGTGGAGCGTCACAACTACTGGGAAGGCGGATGAAGGCTGCAGCAGAAAAGGGTCTCCGGTCGTCTTGGACTCCATGCCACTGGATCCTGACCCAGATCTGTCAAGGAACGTGGGGTGGCTGTCTGTGCACCAGTCTCCCCACGTTAAACAAAGTCACACACAGGCGTCCTCAATGAGAGGACAGTCATACTCGTCTCGAGTGACCGCCGATGATGATGATGATATACGCGTCTGTTCCTTAAACATTGCAATAGTACCTGCTAATTATTATTAAATAAACGGAGAGTAGCGGGAACCCAGAACACATTGTCAGAGGTGGAGATGGCGGAGGCAGATGCTACAGTGACATTAGAAAGGCTTTTAGATAGGCACGTGAAAGTGCAGGATATAGAGGGATCATCAGCGACTCTACTTCCTGAGAAGATTACGGAGTCGGCATGTCGAAGAGGATTCTCCTAACTTCTACAGGTGCACGGTCGAGAGCATTCTGACTGGTTGCATCGTGGCCTGGTTCGGCAATTTGAACGTCCTGGAGCGAAAAAGACTACAAAAAGTTGTGACTACTGCCCAGTCCATCACCGGCTTTGACCTCCCCACCGTCGAAGGGATCTATCGAAGTCGCTGCCTCAAAAAGGCAGCCAGCATCATCAGAGACCCACGCCATCCTGCCCACACACTCATCTCACCACTGCCATCAGGAAGAAGGTACAGGAGCCTGAAAACTGTAACGTCCAGATTCAGGAACAGCTTCTTCCCCACAGCCATCAGGCTATTAAACACAACAACGAATAAGCTCTGAACTGCAATGGGCTATATTATTATTTGTATAATATATATATTTGTTATTTATTGAACGTTTTCTTTTTTTCTCTTCCCCCGTTATGTACTATGTTTACATATTCACATATTCTGTTGTGCTGCAGTAAGTAAGAATATCATTGTCCCATCTGGGACACATGACAATAAAACACTCTTGTCTCGTGACATGGAACATATGCAGGCAGATGAGACCAGTATAACCAGGTATCGTGTTTGGCACAGTAATGATAAGCCGAGGGGTCCAATCCTATACTGTGCTGTTCTATGTTCCATTAATGGGTGGCGGTATAGTGGACGGCACAGTGGCGCGTCAATAAAGTTGCTGCCTCACAGCGCCAGAAACCCGGGTTCCATCCTGACCACGGGTGCTGCCTGTGTGGAGTTTGTACGTGTGACAATCCCTGTGACCGCGTGGGTTTTCTCCGGGTGCTCCGGGTTTCCTCCCACACTCCAAAGGAGTGCAGGTTTGCAGGTTAGTGGGCTTCTTGTAAATTGTACCTGGCGTGTCAGATAGAACTAGTGCGTTCCTCTTACCTGTGTCTGATTTCTTTCTCATCTTCGTCTTCTCTGAGATGCTTAGTTTCTGGCTCTGCTTCATCTTTGCCTTTGTTCTGAAGATGAAAAGAGTAAAAAAACGCTAGATTAGTGTGTGATACATGTATATTAATACCATAGACCTCACAAAGATACCACCCATCAGATCACATCTCATTCACTTACCTCCGTAAACACTGCTCGTTACACTGTCGAGCTACTAACACATACTCCAAGTAAAGATCCAATAAGTTTATTGGCATATAATAAAGTTACACAGTATGTTGACATCACTGTTACTGCATCGCGACTGATCAAGTCAACTTTATTGGTCACATACACATACAAGATGTGAAGTGAAATGAAAGTGGCAATGCCTGCGGGATTGTGCAAAACAACAGAACTGAACCAGTATTTACACTTTTTTTTTTAAAGACACACCGTATTGATGCCCTAGTGAGATCAGAGTTTACAGTCCTGATCGCCTGTGGGAAGAAACCCCGTCTCATCCTCTCTGTAGGTATGTTACAAAACGTACCTTTAGCGGTGCTGCAGTTCTGTCACTGGCCGTGTGCGTGACTTTGGCGCCTTTGAGGGGGGGGCGGGGTTAAAATGCGGTTTTCCCTTGCCATCCAGAGCTTTATTTTCTCGGAGTGCGAGGTTTTTCTAAAGATTCGTTCCAACTGCCAGTAAGTTAAACATTTTTTTAAAATCAGCTGACTATTTCAGCGCTGCAGTAAATAAAAATTAGCTCCTAATGCCGTGAACGCCGACAACGGGGACGGATTTTACGTAGGGGACAGATAAATGAAGGCTGGTTATTTTTTCATATAAACTTGCTTGTTTAGATGACCTTAATCGACATTTCATGTTGCGAAACGGTGATTTATTCCCCATACGAACCGGCAGTATTTTTCCTGCCGATATGGGGTTTCAATTCACCGCAACCGCAACGTTCCAATCCATCGCATTCCAGAAAATCCCACACGCAAGATGATTTAAATGGCCATTAATTCACGGGTATTAAACACTAAATTCCTTCAATTTGGCCTATAAATTAATGACAAATTAAAAGTCATGTTATATTGTGAATTCTTGTGAGAATGTTATTTGGACACTTAGGCTTTAAAAAAAATGTTATTTTTTTCTTAAGAAATGGATAGATGTTTAGATCTAGTAATTATATGCTTTAATTTCAGGTCATCCAAGTAAGATCGTTTCATATTTGTTTCAGAATGCTTCAATCTATAATAACTGAAAATTTCTTTCAGTTCTCTTAATTTTTAAGGAAGTTATGGGCTTTTGACTGTCCTCGATCACAGCTTTTGTGTTAAGTCAATGGAAAAGCAATAGGAAACAAGTTGCTAATTTCCGAGTATGAAAATGGCCATAACTTTTTTAATACTGAAGATATGAAAATGAATTAGGTGTCAAATTAAACTTATTTTTATACTTCATATGATGGGATAAATTGCAGACTTGATTTTTAAAATCTCAAAATTGTAACATTGCTACTCTCTGTTTTCACAGCGTGACAGAGGAGAAGTTTGCCTGACCGTAGCAGCTGGAACAGTCCGTTGCAGGGGTGGTCGGGGTCCTTCATGATCTTGCTGGCTCTGGATCTGCACCTCCTGGTGTATAGGTCCTGCAGGGGGGGCGAGAGAAGTTCCCATAGTGCGTTCGGCCGAACACACTACTCTCTGCAGAGCCTTCCTGTCCTGGGCAGAACTGTTGCCAAACCAGATTAAGATGTTACCGGACACGATGCTTTCTACAGCACCAGAGTAGAAGGACTGAAGGAACCCAGACAGACTCTGAATGTCCTCAGCTGCCTGAGGTGGTAAAGGCGCTGCCTTGCCTTTCTCACTAGCGAGCAGTAGTGTGTGTTGTCCATGGCAGATCCTAGAATCATAGAATCATAGAAAATAGGTGCAGGAGTAGGCCATTCAGCCCTTCGAGCCTGCACTGCCATTCAATATGATCATGGCAGATCATCCAACTCAGTATCCTGTACCTGCCTTCTCTCCATACCCCCTGATCCCTTTAGCCACAAGGGCCACATCTAACTCCCTCTTAAATATAGCCAATGAACTGGCCTCAACTACCTTCTGTGGCAGAGAATTCCACACTCACCACACTCTGTGTGAAAAAAGATCTTCTCATCTCGGTCCTAAAAGACTTCCCCCTTATCCTTAAACTGTGACCCCTTGTTCCGGAGTTCCCCAACATCGGGAACAATCTTCCTGCATCTGGCCTGTCCAACCCCTTAAGAATTTTGTAAGTCTCTATAAGATCCCCCCTCAATCTCCTAAATTCCAGCGAGTACAAGCCGAGTCTATCCAGTCTTTCTTCATATGGAAGTCCTGCCATCCCAGGAATCAGTCTGGTGAACCTTCTCTGTACCCCCTCTATGGCAAGAATGTATTTTCTTAGATTAGGAGACCAAAACTGTACGCAATACTCCAGGTGTGGCCTCACCAAGACCCTGTACAACTGCAGTAGAACCTCCCTGCTCTTGTACTCAAATCCTTTTGCTATGAATGCCAACATACAATTCGCTTTCTTCACTGCCTGCTGCACCTGCATGCCTACTTTCAATGACTGGTGTACCATGACACACAGGTCTCTCTGCATCTCCCCTTTTCCTAATCGGCCACCATTCAAATAATAGTCTACCTTCCTGTTTTTGCCACCAAAGTGGATAACCTCACATTTATCCACATTATACTGCATCTGCCATGCATTTGCCCACTCACCCAGTCTATCCAAGTCATCCTGCAGCCTCCTAGCATCCTCCTCACAGCTAATACTGCCCCCCAAGTCGTGTCATCCGCAAACCTGGAGATGTTGCGTTCAATTCCCTCATCCAGATCATTAATATATATTGTAAATAGCTGGGGTCCCAGCACTGAGCCTTGCGGTACCCCACTAGTCACTGCCTGCCATTCTGAAAATGACCCGTTTACTCCTACTCTTTGCTTCCAGCCAGTTCTCTATCCACATCAATACTGAACCCCCAATACCGTGTGCTTTAAGTTTGTATGCTAATCTCTTATGTGGGACCTTGTCGAAAGCCTTCTGAAAGTCAGATATAACACATCCGCAGGTTCTTCCTTATCCACTCTACTAGTTACATCCTCAAAAAATTCTATAAGATTCGTCAGATGCGGATTCCTAGCTATTCAATGCTGTTCAACCTATCCACTGTAGTCCCATTTATCTCCAGTCCTCGATTGTTGAGCCCTTCTAAAGTCCACAATCAGCTCCTTAGTTTTAGTGATAGCTGGTGTCTGGAAACGATAGTATTAAATGGTGACTATATGGTAAAACCGGACTGGATTGCAGCTCCGAGTGGTGTGTAACATATGTGTGTTAGTATTGGTGAACATATAGGTAGAGCAGAACTACACACCGCGAGCCTAAGACCAGCTTTGTGGCTGGTCTGTTGGCTTTATGATCAATGGAACCCCAAAATGTGAAAAAGGTTCTGGGCTCACCAATGATAACACGATTAAATTCAATGTTATTAAAAAGCAGACTGACAAGAGTGACACGGTGGCGCAGCGGTAGAGTTGCTGCCTTACAGCGCCGGAGACGGGTTCAATCCTGACCATGGATGCTTGCCCGTATGGAGTTTGTACCTTCTCCCCGTGATCTGCGTGGGTTTTCTCCAGAATCTCCGGTTTCCTCCCACACTCCAAAGACGTGGAGATTTGTAGGTTAAATGGCTTGGTAAATGGTGGTAAGGTTGAGGGGGAGGTCTATGACAAAGAACAATCCAACCAAGACCTCAACAGTGGATCAGGCGGAGGACGATGGCTGACCTTAGTGGAGCGTCACAACGGCTGGGAAGGCGGATGAAGGCTGCGGCAGAAAAGTGTCTCCGGTCGTCTTGAACTCCATGCCACTGGATCCCGACCCGGATCTGTCAAGGACCGTGGGGTGGCTGTCTGTGCACCAGTCTCCCCACGTTAAACAAAGTCACGCACAGGCGTCCTCCAACCCTGGAGACACCCATGGTCAGCCATGATCGATGGGGGCCTAAGAATCTCTAAACGTAATGTTACATGGCAATTATGAGCCACGCTTCAATGTTGTCTAGATCCTGCTGAACGTGGGAAGGAAAGAATGAAAGTCAGGATCAACTTTTTTCACTCAGAGGATAGTCTTTGTCTGGAATAAGCTGCCAGAGGAAGCTACAGAAGCGGATACATTTGGTCAGATATATGGATAGGATGGGTTTAAAAGGATAGGAATCAAACACAGGCAACTGCGACTAGTGCAGAATGTCAACTTGGTTAGAAACAAGGAACTGCTGGCTTACAAAATACGACAGAGTTCTGGAGAGGCAACAAAAGGTGCAGGAGAGTAGACAATAGGTGCAGGAGTAGGCCATTCGGCCCTTCGAGCCAACACCGCCATTCAATGTGATCATCCACAATCAGTACCCCGTTCCTGCCTTCTCCCCATATCCCCTGACTCTGCTATCTTTAAGAGCCCTATCTAGCTCGCTCTTGAAAGTATCCAGAGAACCTGCCGCCACCGTCCTCTGCGGCAGAGAATTCCACAGACCCACAACTCTCTGTGTGAAAAAGTGTTTCCTCGTCTCCGTTCTAAATGGCCTACCCCTTATTCTTAAACTGTAGCCCCTGGTTCAGGACTCCCCCAACATCGGGATGTTTCAGGTCGTGACCCTTCTTTAGAGAATCCTGAAGAAGGATTCAGACACAAAGCGTCACCTACCTACGTTTGGAGGCGTAAATCGTTTTGCCAGTAACATTGACTGTGATATCAATGCACTTGTGTGGTGAGTGCAGTCCCTAGGCAGTAAAATTCATGGCAATGTTGAAATGAATTTGGATAAGTATCCACCCATATCCATTTCTGCTGGCAGTCATCAGTCTGTGATAGTATTTAAGGGGATTTTCCTCTCTATTAATATGCATCGTACCTACTTGTTCACTTTTTCACACAGAGAATTGTGAGTCTGTGGAATTCTCTGCCTCAGAGGGCGGTGGAGGCCGGTTCTCTGGATACTTCCAAGAGAGAGCTGGATAGGGATCTTAAACATAGTGCAGTCAGGGGATATGGGGAGAAGGCAGGAACGGGGTACTGATTGCGGATGATCAGCCATGATCACATTGAATGGCGGTGTTGGCTCGTAGGGCCGAATGGCCTACTTCTGCACCTATTGTCTATTGTCAAACCTGCACATAATACTCCAGGTGTGGTCTCTCTAGGGCCCTGTACAACTGAAAAAGGGCCTCTTCAGAGATATCCATTGACCCGGCCTCCACTGCCTTCTGCGGCAATGAATTCCAATGAATAAAGTCTGCGTCGCAACATTCAATTAGCTTAATAGTCATCTTTGTGTTGTTGGCCGTTTTATTATTCGACAATATGTGGCTTCTGTGTTGAAATGAAAGGCAGGGAATGTGAAAGCCCACGATGTGAAAAGATGACACACAGTTGATGACTGACGGAAGGAAGGCTCTCGCCATTGTCCAACCTACTCTTAGCCCATGTCATCAGCTGAACAATCAGAGACACAATAACCAGCCGAATGTTGCGGGATTTACTGCAGAACACTGCCTATATTGCACTCACTTGCCCTCAGGCATTTCAAAAGCTGCCCAACCTTCCCAACTGCCTCAGCAAGTCCCAGCCTGCCGCTGCTGCATGTACGAACACACTGACAGGTTAATATTTCTACACCCACATGAACTATTTTTGAAAGGGGCTTTCAGGGAGAGTCAAAGTTTTGAATTTGTGGAATTCATTATCACAGACGGCTGTGGAGGCTAGGTCAACGGATATTTTGTTAAGGTAGATAGATTTATAGATAGGTTCTTGCCTCAGAGGACGGTGGAGGCCGGTTCTCTGGATATTTTCAAGAGAGAGCTAGATAGGGCTCTTAAAGATAGCAGAGTCAGGGGATATGGGGAGAAGGCAGGAACGGGGTGCTGATTGGGGATGATCACCCATGATCACATTGAATGGCGGTGCTGGCTCGAAGGGCCGAATGGCCTACTCCTGTACCTATTTTCTATTGATGAGTATGGGTTTCAGTGGTTATGGGGAGAAGGCAGGAGAACAGGATTGAGAGGGGAAGATAGATCAGCCATGATTGAATGGTGCAGTAGACTTTATGGCCCGAATGGCCAAATTCTGCTCCTATCACTTATGAATAGGCTGCAAGCCAGCGTTCACCTTACTGCCACCTCCAACGCAATAGGTGTGTCCCAGCCATTTCCTTTGTCTGTCTCTCCATTTCCCAAGACATTGCAAACACTGTGTGTGCCTTAAGGACAACAGGCAATGCAGTCAGTCATTCCATGTGGTCGCCCACTAACACAAGGTGGTGTGTGAAAATGTCCAAGCTACCTTTTGAACTATTGTCAAATGACATAATTATACACCTTCTGAACTTGGTATGTGCCTGAAAACACGTTTGCGAGCTGCCCTAGGGTGGAGTGTCAGTAGTTAAACATCGGTTGCTGCTGCTCACAACTAATTTAGTATAGTTTCAGTTTGGAGATACAGCGTGGAAACAGGCCCGATCGTGCGCCGACCAGCGATCCCGCACACTAGCGATATCCTACTGTCCTGTTATCCTTCGCCCGCTGACCCGCTCCGTTCTATGATCGGTGACAATTTACAATTTTTACTAATAACTGACAAACCTGTACGACTTTGGAGTGTAGGAGGAAAGTGGTCATGTAGTGATGAAAGCTATAGGTTCTAACAGGCTCTTCACAGCGCAACGTCTGACCAACAGCAAACAAATAAAGTAATCTACAGAAAGGATCAATGATTTTCCTTGAATTGTAACCAAGCAGATATGATTTTATGAGTTGCCTTGCCCTCACGTTTATTGCACCATCTGTCTTGTAATCATTTTCATTGCCGGGAAATACGGTAGTTTATGTTCATAAGTGATAATAGAATTAGGCCATTCGGCCCATCAAGTCTACTCTGCCATTCAATCATGGCTGATCTATCTCTCCCTCCTAACCCCATTCTCCTGCCTTCTCCCCCATAACCCCTGACACCCGTACCCGTTAGTTTATTGTCACGTGCACCGAGGCACAGTGAAAAGCTTTTGTTGCGTGCTATCCAGTCAGCGGAAAGGCAATATTTCTTAAAATATCGCTATAGAATAAAAGGGAAGGTCATTTAAGACTGAGGTGAGAAAAATCTTTTTCACCCAGAGAGTTGTGAATTTATGGAATTCCCTGTCACAGAGGACAGTGGAGGCCAAGTCACTGGATGGATTTAAGAGAGAATTAGATAGAGCTCTAGGGGCTAGTGGAATCAAGGGATATGGGGAGAAGGCAGGCACGGGTTATTGATTGGGGACGATCAGCCATGATCACAATGATTGGCGGTGCTGGCTCGAAGGGCCGAATGACCTCCTCCTGCACCTATTTTATATGTTTCTAATACTGCCGCAGCGCTCCGGGCGCAGAGCCACCGCATTGTGGCCGGTGAGGGAAGAAGCTCAGGTGGCTGCGAGCGGCCGCCGGGACCGGACAGCGGAACCGGCCGCCACCTCAGCGCCATCTGCCGGCCCGCTCACCTCTGGCAGTGCTCTCCGTCTGAACACCTCTCTCCTGCCGCTCGCCGGCTTTGCTCATGTCAGCGACTTCCTGCAAATCCGTACATTCTGACGGCCGCCGGGAGCAGGACATGGCCTCACTTGCTGCGCTGGGTGAAACTGCACGGCATTCACTACCCGGTCCATGTCCTTCAATGTAAATTTGCATGGGGACATGCGTTGGAGGTGTGCGGCGGTTGTCGGTCAAGCACGAGTAACAGAGAGAATAAGAATGCTGCTGCCTTGTCAACAGACGCGCACAAAAGCAGTTGGTATTAGTTTTGAAATTCTCGTTATCCCTATTTTGGACCTGGCTCGGAGGCCGGACAGTGAGGGGACCAGCTCAAGAGCAAAGATCATAGAGCGGAGCGGGTCAGCGGGCGATGGATAACAGGACAGCGGGCGCTGGAGCTTACTCCTGTGTCAGCGCGAGTAACCTCAATTAGTCCCTTGAACTAGTATTGTCAGTCAACAAGATCACAACTGATTCAACTTGTCCCGGTGTGCTCCCGTTTTTCCCACCATCTCTCCACCTGCCATCACCCTCCACCGCCCACCCATTCAGTCATTCAGAATGGAGGAGACCTGGAAGCCTTGGGCAAATTGAATTGTTACTTTCTTTATTTTTATTTCTTCTTTTTTATTTTTTTGAGCATGCAAAATTCTATGTCTCGCCAGCCCTTATTCAAAATTTAGCAACTCAAAATGGGAGGGAGGTCTTCGACGTAGGTGCGTCTTCATTGCCGGGAAATACGGTAAACATCATATTTGTGACAATAAACTAAACTGATATATGAAGCTGAAACTGTCTCAATCGGCTTCCAAAGTGCTTCAGCCAAAATTAATTAATTTGCTGTGGAGTTCATGTTGTTATGTAGATAAACATCTCATTTACGCATGTTTAAAAAAACAACTGCAGATGCTGGAAAAATCGAAGGTAGACAAAAATGTAGGAGAAACTCAGCAGGCGAGGCAGGATCTACGGAGCGAAGGAATAGGTGACCTTTCGGGTCGAGACCCTTCTTCAGACTGATGTGGAGGTGGGGGGGGGGAGGAAGAGGAAAGGAACAGGTGGAGCCTGCCTTGAAGAAGTTCTCCTCCTCTCTCCGAACAATCCGCTGCTCTAGGTGTCAACTTCTCTACATCGGTGAGACCAAGCACAGGCTTGGCAATCGCATCGCCCAATACCTCCGCTCGGTTTGCATTAACCAACCTGATCTCCCGGTGGCTCAGCACTACAACTCCCCCTCCCATTCTGTATCCGACCTTTCTGCCCTGGGCCTCCTCCATGGCCAGAGTGAGTCACACCGCAAATTGGAGGAGCAGCACCTCATATTTCGCTTGGGTAGTTTACACCCCAGCGGTATGAAGATTGACTTCTCCAATTTCAGGTAGTCCTTGCTTTCTCCCTCCTTCCCCTCCCCTTCCCAGCTCTCCCACAGCCCACTGTCTCCGCCTCTCCCTTTCTTCTTCCCGCCCCACCCCCCCCACCCCCATATCAGTCTGAAGAAGGATCTCGACCCGAAACGTCACCTTATTCCTTCGCTCCATGGATGCTGCCTCACCCGCTGAATTTCTCCAGCATCTTTGTCCACCTTCTTTTACACATGGCTAATTTACACATGGCAAATCCCCGCAAAGCGTTAAAACAAATGGCTGGTTAATCCACTTGTTTTGGCAGCTAGCCCAGAGAATGTGTAGGGGCCAAGACCCATGAAGAACTGTCCGGTCGGCCTACATCAATGTTTTCCTAACATTACAACAATGATTATTCCTCAAATGACGCTTTATTGGCAACAGACTACCTTTGGACATCCAAAGGCCATCAAAGGCTCTCTGCAAATGCCACTTTACTTTCCTCAGAAATAATCTCCTGGGATCATTGACCAACACTTTGACCAAGATGTCGGCCAACTCTGGTGACTGCACGCAGCCCACAGAAACAGATCTGGAATCACACATCACATTTGCTCCACACTCTTAAAATCTCTACTCCTATAGTAACATAGAAACATAGAAAATAGGTGCAGGAGTAGGCCATTCAACCCTTTCAAGCCCAACGTTTCACACTATACGTTATTCAATAGACAATGGACAATAGACAATAGGTGCAGGAGTAGGCCATTTGGCCCTTCGAGCCAGCACCGCCATTCAATGTGATCATGGCTGATCATCCCCAATCAGTACCCCGTTCCTGCCTTCTCCCCATATCCCCTGACTCCGCTATCTTTAAGAGCCCTATCTAGCTCTCTCTTGAAAGTAACCAGATAACCTGCCTCCACCGCCCTCTGAGGCAGAGAATTCCACAGACTCACAACTCTCTGTGCGAAAAAGTGTTTCCTCGTCTCCGTTCTAAACAGCTCACCCCTTATTCCCTTGTCATGTATCTATACACTGTGAATGGCACGATTGTAATCATGTATTGTCTTTCCGCTGACTGGATAGCACGCAACAAAAGCTTTTCACTGTACCTCAGTACACGTGACAATAAACTAAACTGAACTGCAAAAACAAATCACATTATTATTGACAGTAGACAATAGAAAATAGGTACAGGAGTAGGCCATTCGGCCCTCTGAGCCAGCACCGCCATTCAATGTGATCATGGCTGATTGTACTGAAGGTAGACACAAAAAGCTGGAGCAACTCAGCGGGTCAGGCGGCATCTCTGGGGAAAAGGAATAGGTGACGTTTCGGGTCGAAGACCATCTTCAGATGTACTGCTGTAGTCACCCTAAATAAGAGCTGGACAACTATTTTGACAAACACTCTGATCCATAAACCTAGTGAGGCATCAGTCATAGATGTTTTTTTTAAATTAACTCATCTGGAAAAAATCTCAGGGAGGGTCCAGTAAAAGTAAACATATTAGATTGAAGACAATGATAGGAAGCTAGTACATTCCTGGCAACATGCAAGTTGTACATTGAGGTAAATATTGGAACAATTTAACCTGCAGTACACCACAGGAAATTGTTTGTTTAAAAAAAAAGGATTTTTGAACTGTACGACACTGTTCTGAGTTCTTTGTTCAAAACAAGGTGGTGTTAAAGGGACTTCATCAATGCCAGTGTTATCAACACAGAACAGAACAGTGTGGCACGGTGAGTTGCTGCCTTCCAGCGAACACAGCGCCAGAGACCCAGGTTCCATCCCGGCCACAGGTGCCGTCTGTACGGAGTTTGTACGTTCTCCCAGTGTCCTGCGTGGGTTTTCTCCAAGATTCTTCTATTTCCTCCCACACTCCAAAGACGTACAGATTTGTAGGTTAGTTGTCATGGTAAATGTAAAAATTGTCCCAAGTGGATGATGGATAGCGTTAATGTGCGGGGATCGCTGGACGGCGAGGACCCGGTGGGCCAAAAGGGCCTGTATCCTCGCTGTATCTCTGCACTAAACAGTACAGCACAGGGATGGGCCCTTCGGCCCACAATGTTTGCGCCGAACATGAACGCCTAGTTAAACCGATCTATATTCCTTTATTCCTTGAACTTCCATGTACATATCTAAAATCCGCTTAAAAACCACTATCATATCTGCCTCTATCACCACCCCTGGCAGCGCGTTCCAGGTCCCCACCGCCATATGAAATAAAAAATCATCTCCCACAAAAATCTCCATTAAACTTTTCCCCTCTCATCTTACAGCTATCCCCTCTAATGTTGGAGATTGTCACCCTAGGAAATGGGTCGTGACTCTCCACCCCACTCATAATCTTATATTTGTGTATATAGTCTCCTCTCAATCTCCAACATTCCAATGACCCAATAAATTAATACGTTTATTGGCCAAGTATTCACATACAAGGAAATTGCCTTGGTGCTCCGCCCGCAAGTGACAACATGACACATACAGTGACAGTAAGGAAATGACACATAAACCGTTAAACATTAATAATAAAACATTATTGATTAAACATGTGAACTAAACACCACCCATCATTTTTCTCCACAGCTGCTGCCTGACCCACTAAGTCATGTTGTAAATATCAAAGTCTATCCAACCTAAGTTTATCTTTAATCATGAATCTTTGGGTGATAACATCATGAATCAGTGTCTCAATGAGAAACTGCAACCTATCACTTATTACTGAAGCTACTTTTGCCTAACAAAACCAGAGGTCAATGTCTGATGTGCATCTGATAAATGCCACTAGGCACAGATCAGTTAAGAAAATTACAAAAGGAACTCAAAGATTGGGTTGTGTAGCAAGGAAGTGCAGATGCTGGTTTACACCGAAGATAGACACAGAATGCTGGAGTAACTCAGCGGGACGGGCAGCATCTCTGGAGAGAAGGAATGGGTGACGTTTCGGGTCGCGACCCTTCTTCAGGCAGGGGGGAGAGAGTCCAGATATATGGAGGGGCAAGGTGTAAAAACTGTTCTCTAGACTCCCTCTTCCCAGACTTTCAGTCTGAAGAAGGGCCTCGACCCGAAACGTCACCCATCCCTTCTCTCCAGAGATGCCGCCTGTCCCGCTGAGTTACTCCAGCATTTTGTGTTTATCAAAGGCTGGGCTGCTGTCAGTGGGTTGAATGTATTGAGTGAGGCTCCCCAGAAGCTAGTTACTTGGAAAGATTTCCTATTACATACCCGTCATCAACGTTAATAGTTATTTTGGGCTGTATTGACCTGCCCATCTTAGTTGAACATTTAATGGCCAGAACCTTGCACAAAGAAAATCCAGATAAACAAGAGGGTGGCTATTTGAAGATACATTAGTCAGCATGCACCATGCCTCGCCAAAAGAGGACAGAGAGAGCTGTGTCTCATAGAAATGTAACTGGGAGCACAGAAAAATGACAATCTTCTTTCCCTCAAACAAAAATCATCGAATCATGCCTTTATTTTTGTGGACCTAATGAATCAGCAATTCATTTCTAGCCTTAGGTTGGAAGATTGTTAAGGGCTTGGAAAGATTATTAAGGTTTTGGACGCGCTAGAGGCAGGAAACATGTTCCCTATGTTGGGGGGAGTCCAGAACCAGGGGCCACAGTTTAAGAATAAGGAGTAAGCCATTTAGAACAGAGACGAGGAAACACTTTTTCTCACAGAGAGTTGTGAGTCTGTGGAATTCTCTGCCTCGGAGGGTGGTGGAGGCCGGTTCTCTGGATGCTTTCAAGAGAGATCTAGATAGGGCTCTTAAAAATAGCGGAGTCAGGGGATATGGGGAAAAGGCAGGAACGGGGTACTGATTGTGGATGATCAGCCATGATCACATTGAATGGCGGTGCTCGCTCGAAGGGCCAAATGGCCTACTCCTGCACCTATTGTGTATTGTCTTACGAAAAGCCAAAATGACTTTGTGCACACAGCATCTCTCCCGTTGCTCTGCCCATTGTACTTCAGCTTGGCTTGATTGTATTTTGAAACTTTTGAAAAATATAAAAGTGGATAAGTCTCCAGGTTCTGACAGGATATTCCCTAGGACATTGAGGGAAGTTAGTGTAGAAATAGCAGGAGCTATGACAGAAATATTTCAAATGTCATTAGAAACGGGAATAGTGCCGGAGGATTGGCGTACTGCGCATGTTGTTCCATTGTTTAAAAAGGGTTCAAAGAATAAACCTAGCAATTATAGACCTATTAGTTTGACGTCAGTGGTGGGCAAATTAATGGAAAGGATACTTAGAGATAATATATATAAGCATCTGGATAAACAGGGTTTGATCAGGAACAGTCAACATGGATTTGTGCCAGGAAGGTCATGTTTGACAAACCTTCTTGAATTTTTTGAAGCGGTAACTAGGGAAATTGATGAGGGTAAAGCAGTGGATGTTGTCTATATGGATTTCAGTAAGGCCTTTGACAAGGTTCCCCATGGAAGGTTGGTTAAGAAGGTTCAATCTTTGGGTGTTAATGGCGGAGTAGCAAGATGGATTCAACAGTGGCTGAATGGGAGATGTCAGAGAGATGGTGATTGCCAGCCGGTGACCAGTGGGGTGCCTCAGGGATCTGTGTTGGGTCCACTGTTGTTTGTCATGTACATCAATGATCTGGATGATGGGGTGGAAAATTGGATAAGTAAGTATGCAGATGATACTAAGATGGGTGGTGTTGTGGATAATGAAGTAGATTTTCAAAGTCTACAGAGAGATTTGGGCCATTTGGAAAAGTGGGCTGAAAGATGGCAGATGGAGTTTAATGCTGTTAAGTGTGAAGTGCTACATCTTGGCAGGACAAATCAAAATAGGACGTACATGGTAAATGGTAGGGAATTGAGGAATGCTATGGAACAGAGGGATCTAGGAATAACTGTGCATAGTTCCCTGAAGGTGGAATCGCATGTAGATAGGGTGGTAAAGAAAGCCTTTGGTGTGCTGGCCTTTATAAATCAGAGCATTGAATATAGGAGTAGGGAAGTAATGTTAAAATTGTACAAGGCATTGGTAAGACCAATTCTGGAGTATGGTGTACAATTTTGGTCGCCTAATTATAGGAAGGATGTCAACAAAATAGAGAGAGTACAGAGGAGATTTACTAGAATGTTGCCAGGGTTCCAGCAACTATGTTACAGAGAAAGGTTGAACAAGTTAGGTCTTTATTCTTTGGAGCGCAGGAGGTTAAGGGGGGACTTGATTGAGGTCTTTAAAATGATGAAAGGGATAGACAGAGTTGACGTGGATAAGCTTTTCCCATTGAGGGTAGGGAAGATTCAAACAAGAGGGCATGACATGAGAATTAAGGGACAGAAGTTTTGGGGTAACGTGAGGGGGAACTTCTTTACTCAGAGGGTGGTGGCTGTGTGGAATGAGCTTCCAGCAGAAGTGATGGAGGCAGGATCGATTTTAACATTTAAAAGTAAAGTGGATAGGTATATGGACGTGAAGGGAATGGAGGGGTATGGTCTGAGTGCAGGTAGATGGGACTAGGGGAAAACAAATGGTCGGCACGGACTGGAAGGGCCGAGAGGGCCTGTTTCCGTGCTGTAATTGTTATATGGTTATATGGTATTCATGTTTAGTTTAGAGGTACAGCATGGAAACAGGCCCTTCGGCCCACCAAGTTGCCGACCACCTTTTGACAGTAGTTATATGTTATCCCACTTTCTTATCCACACCTTACAAATTAGGGGCAATTTACAGAGGCCAATTAATCTAAAACCCGCACTTTTCGGGACATGGGAGGAAACCCTCTGTGGTAATGTATGTGTATGTATAGTATTTGATTGGAGTAAGCAATCAAATGATATATATACATAATATCGTGTGTGTGTGTGTGAGTATGCATGTGTGCGCGCGAATGTGAGAGTATGCGTGAGTGTGAGAGAGTGCGTGAGTGTGAGTGTGCACGTGAGTGTGAGTGAGCGAGCGTGTGTGAGTGTGAGTGAGTGACTGTGCGTGTGAGTGAGTGCGTGCGCGAGCGAGTGTGTGCATGTGAGAATGTGTGTGAGTGTGAGAGAGTGCGTGAGTGTGAGTGTACACGTGAGTGTGAGTGAGCGAGCGTGTGTGTGAGTGTGAGTGAGTGATTGTGCGTCTGAGAGTGTGAGTGAGTGAGTGTGCGTGTGTGTGTGCGCAAGCGAGTGTGTGCGTGTGTGAGTGAGTGTGCGTGTGTGTGTGCGCGAGCGAGTGTGTGCGTGTGAGAGTGTGTGTGTGTGAGTGAGCGTGAGCGAGTGTGTGCGTGTGAGAGTGTGTGTGAGTGAGTGAGTGTGCGTGTGTGTGTGTGCGCGAGCGAGTGTGTGCGTGTGAGAGTGTGTGTGTGTGAGTGAGTGTGCGTGTGTGTGTGTGCCGAGCGAGTGTGTGCGTGTGAGAGTGTGAGTGTGTGTGTGTGCGCGAGCGAGTGTGTGCGTGTGAGTGTGTGTGAGTGAGTGAGTGTGCGTGTGTGTGTGTGCGCGAGCGAGTGTGTGCGTGTGAGAGTGTGTGTGTGTGAGTGAGCGTGAGCGAGTGTGTGCGTGTGAGAGTGTGTGTGAGTGAGTGAGTGTGCGTGTGTGTGTGTGCGCGAGCGAGTGTGTGCGTGTGAGAGTGTGCGCGGTGTGAGTGTGTGTGAGTGAGTGAGTGTGCGTGCGCGAGCGAGTGTGTGCGTGTGCGAGTGTGTGTATCTATTATTTCATTGCCTGCTCCAATGAAAAACTATACCTAAATACAATCAAGCCAAACTAACACAAAAAGAACTACATTCTAGAGGTGACAAACTATCATATCTCTTCCTTTTGGGAATTTGTAACCAAAATGAATATTTTCTTTTCCAACTTGCATATTATTTCTTAAATTCTAATCATTGCCTGTTAATCATCATGCCTTTCCCTGTATTCTGCTAAACAAGCACAGCTAGCCTTCCTCCCATATCTTCACAGTCCTTTCATGGTTCATTTCTATTTTCCATTCACTGTCCACTCCCTCGTTGGACAGTTTTGCATTCAACCACTTTCAAACCCAGGGCACCATTACTAGAAATGCCGTCACTCTCCCCAAGGAACCCATCGACAAGATCATCATCCACCCTTTCTCACGGCACAAACCAGAACCAAAATAGCCTTTTGACTAAATGGGGCCACGACATCTTAGTTTAGTGATACAATGCGGAAACAGGCCCTTCGTCCCGTCGAGTGCGCCCCAACCAGTGATCACCACACACTAAAGCTATCCTACACGGGCTAGGGACAATTTATATTCATACCAAGCTAATTAACCTATAAACCTGTACGTCCTTGGAGTGTGGGAAGAAACCGGAGATCCCGGAAAAAACCCACGCGGGTCAGGGGGAGAAGGTACAAACTTGATACAGACAAGCATCCGTAGTCAGGATCGCACGCGGGTCTCTGGCGCTGTCAGGCAGCAACTCTACCGTGTGCCACTCTGGGAAAAATCTTGAGATTCAAGATCTAGAAAAGCAACTCAAATACATTCCATGCTTTCACCTTTCCAGTCTACATGTAGATTACAAATCTCTCATGATTAATGTATCATGCACATTAAAGCCCCTGTCCCACTTTCCCGAGTTACTCACGAATTCTCCCTAGATTTCTCCGTGATTCAAACTCAGCGATGCCGGCCGTAAGTACCCGGGGCTGTTTATTTTACTCGTGGACATTTTTCAACATGCTGAAAAACCGTCCCGACTTACCTGATACCCCGAGTGCCTACGGCTGGCATTACGAGCCGCTACAATATATCTACGGACTCGCTACGGACATTCTCCGAGTTTGAATCAAGGGGAAAACTCGGGAGAATTCGTGAGTAACTCAGGAAAGTGGGACAGGACCTTTAATTTCATCATTTGAATAGCATAGCCCTTCAAACCTTTCCTATCCATGAGCTTGTGCAAGTGTCTTTTAAATATTGAATCCGTACCCAACTCTGGCACTTGTGTAGGAAGGAACTGCAGATGTTGCTTTGCACCAAAGATTGACACAAAATGCTGGCATAACTCAGCCGGTCCGGTAGTATCTCTGGAGAGAAGGAATCGAGAAGAGGAATAGAAAAGAAAATCAACATCCCTTCCATTGACTCCATCTACACCTCACGCTGCCTCGGCAAGGCCAGCAGCATCATCAAGGACCAGTCGCACCTGGCCACTCCCTCTTCTCCCCTCTCCCATCAGGCAAAACGTACAGAGGTGTGAAAACACACGCACACCTCCAGATTCAGCGACAGTTTCTTTCCAGCTGTTATCAGGCAACTGAACCATCCTACCACAACTAGAGAGCAGTTCTGAACTACCTCATCGGTGACCCTTGGACTAATGTTTGATCAGACTTTACAAACTTTACCTTGCACTAAATGTTATTACCTTATAGAAACATAGAAAATAGGTGCAGGAGCAGGCCATTCGGCCTTTCGAACCTGCACCGCCATTCAATATGATCATGGCTGATCATTCCTCAGTATCCTGTACCTGCCTTCTCTCCATACCCCCCGATCCCTTTAGCCACAAGGGCCACATCTAACTCCCTCTTAAATATAGCCAATGAACTGGCCTCATCTACCTTCTGTGGCAGAGAATTCCAGGGACTAACCACTCTCTGTGTGAAAAATGCTTTCCTCATCTTCGTCCGAAAGGAATTCCCCCTTATCCTTAAACTGTGACCCCTTGTTCTGGTCCTCCCCAACATCGGGAACAATCTTCCTGCATCTAGCCTGTCCAACCCCTTAAGAATTTTGTAAGTCTCTATAAGATCCCCCCTCAATCTTCTAAATTCTAGCGAGTACAAGCCGAGTCTATCCAGTCTTTCCTCATATGAAAGTCCTGACATCCCAGGAATCAGTCTGGTGAACCTTCTCTGTACCCCCTCTATGGCAAGAATGTCTTTCCTCAGATTTGGAGACCAAAACTGTATGCAATATTCCAGGTGTGGTCTTACCAAAACCCTGTACAACTGCAGTAGAACCTCCCTGCTCCTATACTCAAATCCTTTTGCTATGAATGCTTACATACCATTCGCTTTCTTCACTGCCTGCTGCACCTGCATGCCTACTTTCAATGACTGGTGTACCATGACACCCAGGTCTCGTTACATCTCCCCTTTTCCTAATCGGGCACCATTCAGATAATAGTCTACCATCCTGTTTTTGCCACCAAAGTGGATAACCTCACATTTATCCACATTATACTGCATCTGCCATGCATTTGCCCACTCACCCAGCCTATCCAAGTCACTTGCAGCCTCCTAGCATCCTCCTCACACCTAACTGCCCCACAGCTTAGTGTCATCCGCAAACTTGGAGATGTTGCATTCAATTCCCTCGTCCAAATCATTAATATATATTGTAAATAGCTGGGGTCCCAGCACTGAGCCTTGCGGTACCCCACTAGTCACTGCCTGCCATTCTGAAAATGACCCGTTTACTCCTACTCTTTGCTTCCTGTCTGCCAGCCAGTTCTCTATCCACATCAATACTGAACCCCCAATACCATGTGCTTTAAGTTTGTATCTCTTATGTGGGACCCTGTCGAAAGCCTTCTGAAAGTCCAGATATAACACATCCATTGGTTCTCCCATATCCATTCTACTAGTTACATCCTCGAAAAGTTCTATAAGATTCGTCAGACATGATTTACCTTTCGTAAATCCATGCTGACTTCGTCCAATGATTTCACCACTTTCCAAATGTGCTGCTATCCCATCTTTAATAATAACTGAGTAATAACTGACTCCAGCAGTTTCCCCACTAACGATGTTAGACTAACTGGTCTGTAATTCCCTGTTTTCTCTCTCCCTCTTTTTTTAAAAAGTGGGGTTACATTAGCTACCCTCCAATCCTCAGAAACTACTCCAGAATCTAAAGAGTTTTGAAAGACTATCACTAATGCATCCACTATTTCTGTGGCTACTTCCTTGAGTACTCTGGGATGCAGACTACCTGGCCCTGGGGATTTATCGGCCTTTAATCCATTCAATTTACCCAACACCACTGCCCGGCTAACCTGGATTTCACTCAGTTCCTCCACCTTATTTGACCCCCGGTCCCCTGCTATTTCCGGCAGATTATTTATGTCTTCCTTAGTGAAGACAGAACCAAAGTAGTTATTCAATTGGTCTGCCATGTCCGTTTGCAGTCCGTTTTTATGTTCCCTGCCAGTTTCCCTTTCCTAATTAAGCCCTTTGTCCTCCTTTGCTGGTCTCTGAATTTCTCCGTCCTCTGGTAGGTTGCTTTTTCTGGCTAATTTGTATGCCTCATCTTTTGTTTTGATACTATCCCTGATTTCCCTTGTTATCCACGGATGCACTACCTTCCCTGATTTATTCTTTTGCCAAACTGGGATGAACAATTGTTGTAGTTCATCCATGCAGTCTTTGAATGCCTTCCATTGCACATCATGTATCTGGCCCATTCTTTGGAAAGTGAACCAACATGTCATACACGTGACCAGTCCTATTTTACCCCTGACCCTAAACAAATATTGTAAGCATATAACATTTTAAAATTTCACTTGATAAACCAAAAAAAATATGACAGTACATATATACTGTAGAAAACAATATACCTGTACAGCTTTCAGAATTAGTAGAGATGTATTCCACAATTTTTGTATTCCACAAGAATAGGCCATGTAAATGGCTCGAATGTAATCGTGTCTTGTCTTTCCGCTGTCTGGATGGCACGCAACAAAAGCTTTTCACTGTACCTCGGTACGCGTGACAACAAGCTAAACTAGGTGACATTTCGAGTTGAAACCCTTCTTCAGACAGAGTCGGGGTCTCCCTGAAACATTACCCATTGCTTTTCTCCAGACACGCTGCACGTCAACAGACAATAGACAATATGTGCAGGACTAGGCCATTCGGCCCTTCGAGCCAGCACCGCCATTCAATGTGATCATGGCTGATCATCCCCAATCAGTACCCCGTTCCTGCCTTCTCCCCATATCCTCTGACTCCACTATCTTTAAGAGCTCTATCTAGCTCCCGCTTGAAAGAATCCGGAGAAGCGGCCTCCACCGCCCTCTAAGGCCGAGAATTCCACACTCACCACTCTCTGTGTGAAAAAGGTGTTTCCTCATCTCCGTTCTAAATGGCTTACCCTTTATCCTTAAACTGTGGCCCCTGGTTCTGGTCTCCCCCAACATCGGGAACATCTTTCCTGCCTCTAGCGTGTCCAAACCCTTAATAATCTTAAATGTTTCAATGAGATCCCCTCTCATCCTTCTAAACCCCAGAGTATACAAGCCCAGCTGCTCCATTCTCTCTGCATATGACAGTCCCGCCATCCCGGGAATTAACCTTGTAAACCTACGCTGCACTCCCTCAATAGCAAGAATGGAGAGGGACCACGGTTCACGGGGCAACCGAAATGGAGGCGACGGCTGCAACGGGCCTTCATGGTCAGCTGCAGCTGGGACTGTAAAATGGCACCTCTTGCATATGGATGGACTGTTCTAGTTTTAGTTTAGAGATACAGCGCGGAAACAGGCCCTTCGGCCCACCGGGTCCACGCCGACCAGCGATCCCCGCACACTAACACTATCCTACACATACTAGGGACATTTTTTACCTTTACCAAGCCAATTAACCTACAAACCTGCACGTCTTTGGAGCGTGGGAGGAAACCGAAGATCTCGGAGAAAACCCACGCAGGTCACGGGGAGAACGTACAAACTCCATACAGACAGCAGCCGTAGTCGTGATCGAACGCGGGTCTCCGGCGCTGCATGGCAGCAACTCTATTGCTGCGCCACCGTGACCGTCCTGCACATTCTTGCTGAGCTGTATGCAACAAAATGTATTCCACTGTACCTTCTACACGTGACAATAAATAAACCATTCACCATTCTCCTTATTGAATACAGATGAGACCATATACACAAAATTATGTCACAGTTTGAGCAGACCCAAGCTGCCAACAACAAATTCCCCATGTACCAAAGGGCTGAAGATCCAAAGATAGACACACAGAAACATAGAAAAATAGGTGCAGGAGTAGGCTATTCGGCCCTTGAAGCCAGCACCGCCATTCAATGCGCTCATGGCTGATCATCCCCAATCAGTACCCCGCTCCTGCATTTTCTCCTTGAAAACTTAATGACAATGCCATGAGTTGGGTGAAAAACATTTTCCTCATCTCAGTCCTAAATAGCCTACCCCTTATTCTTAAACTGTGACCCCTGGTTCTGGACTCCCCCAACATCGGGAACATTTTTTTTCCTGCATCTAGCCTGTCCAATCTATTAAGAATTTTACGCTTCCATTAGACTAAGGGGGACCGGTTGGGTCCCAGCTTCACACGGGAGGGCTGGTCCCCCAACGCAATATTCAACCACTCCACCAATTCCAATATTGCTGGCCAGTGGGAGGGGGGGGGGGGGGTTGGAGCGCTACCATTGAGCTCTGGCCAAAAGGAGAGTTTCCAGAAGGCCAGCATACACATTGTGGGCCAAATGGATTCTTGGGCTGCCAGCTCAGTCACTGAGACAACACCAACACACTCACACACCATATATATAGCAGCATATATATAGCAGTAAACTTTCTTGAATACTCACACGGCTGAGCGCGGCCTCTCAACAGTGGGGCTTCCGCAGTCAGCAGCACTTCCGTAATCAGCATGACCTCTGCACTTACCGGGAATTACGCAATCAGCGCGACCTGTCCACTAACTGACACTAAATCACGAAATGAGCAGGACTTTTGAACCAAACACAGTCGGACCTAATAAAGCATTTATTCCTTCCAAACACAGTCGGTCCTAATAAAGCATTACAGTTTCAAGCACAGGCAGGACAGCAGGCCAAACAACTCATGGCATTGTTATTAAGGGCTGACCAATCATTTATTGCAAGTAGGGTACACAAAAAGCTGGAGAAACTCAGCGGGTGCAGCAGCATCTAAGGAGCGAAGGAGATAGGCGACGTTTCGGGTCGAGACCCTTCTTGAGACCTTCAAGATTTATTGAAAGTACATTGCAGACTCACAGTTCAGTTGATTCACAGCTTAGAATGCGAGACGTGGTCTCTCCCTCGTGATCTTGCAGAGTGACTGAGTCCAGGCATCAGAGAGGTTTATAAAACTAGAGAGGTTTTATAGTCCTGCCCCCCCTCCCCCGCGGTGATTAACAGGCGATAGAATCTCAAGGTTTTGTAAACACTCATAACTGTTTTATTTTTAATTGATGGGAAAAGTCCTTGGGGCCTGCTCAGCGGAGGAGGACTGAGTAAGATGGCCAAAAATCCTAGCGATATATCGTAGCGTTTTTTCTAAAATCAATATGCAGCGTAGACAGGAAGTGGTCAAGATGAGACTTTTAATTATATAGATAAGATCTCCTCTCATCCTTCTAAATTCCAATGAAGACAACCCATTTTTTCATCATATGTCAATCCCGCCATCCTGGGAAAGCCTGGTGAACCTATGCTGCACTCCTTCAATAGCAATAATGTTCTTCCTCGAATTAGGAGACCAAAACTGCACACAATACTCCAGGTGCGGTCTCACCAGGGCCCTGTACAACTGCAGTCGGACCTCCTTGCTCCTAAACTCAAATCATCTAGCAATGAACACAAATTGGTAAAATGAATAATTCAACGGGTCAGGCAGCATCTCTGGAGAAAAAAAGGATAGGCGACGTTTTGGAGTTGAGAAAAAGGATAGGTGACTTTTTGGCAGTTGAAAGACAGAAGTTGGGGATGGTGGGGAGGGGAGAAACTGGAGGCAAGAAAATAAAAAAAACAAATCCGTTCCCAGGAGGGGTGGAGTCCATAAAGGTCCATTGTTGGTTGGGGAAGATATCAACGAGGTGGATGCAAGGATGCAAACAGTGGAACTGGTAGGACCACTAGTGTGGGGGAGGGGGGAGGGAGGAATGCAGGAGTTACTTGACAGCTGCCAGAGGAGGTAGTTGAGGCTGGGACTATCCCAATGTTTAAGAAACAGTTGGACAGGTACATGGATAGGGCAGGTTTGGAGGGTTATGGACCAAGCGCAGGCAGGTGGGACTAGTGTAGCTGGAACATTGATGGCCAGTATGAGCGAGTTGGGCCGAAGGGCCTGTTTCCACACTGTGTCACTCTAGGACTCTAATCTATCTATCTCTGCCTTAGAAATATCCATTGACTTGGCCTCCACATCCTCAACGATACTGCAATAATATTCAATGATACTTCATTGTCACCTATTCAGTACATAAAGAGTCACTATGTAGGTCTACTGCCACATGCGGTCCTCGGCGGCTTGCCGGGTCCCTCTTTGTTCTCTTAAGCCCCCAGCCAGGTCCCTCATTCTTGCCGGACCAGCGCTGGGCCCCTTGGTACCTTGGTCTCGGCGGCCCCCAGCTGGCCCCTCAGTCTCAGAGGCACAGCCCTTTGCTAATCAAGTTCAAGTTACCACCCGCCCCCCACCCACAATCTTTGCACATCCCCAAGCCTTTCCACTCGTCACTTTAATTTCATGTTTCATGTATTTTGTGTTTTATGACTGTTGGCAGATCACTTTCCCCACTGGAATGAAGAAAGTTCTATCGTATTGTATAGCAATAGACTCTCTTGCAGTTAGCTTCATAAGATCATAAGTGATAGGAGCAGAATTAGGCCAATTGGCCCATCAAGTCTACTCCGTTTTGGGCAGCTGCGGTTGGGGTAAATTGCCGTTAGTGGGCAGCTGCGGTTAAATCTGATAGCCATATGGAAGAATAAAAAGGAATTCATGTGAGATTAGTGCAAAAGGGTGATTGGTAGTGCGGACCTGGGCCAAAGGGCCTCTCCCTTGTGCTGATTCTTTGAGACTCGAGGGCCGAGCACATGGACTGAGGAAAGAATTGAGTCTTGGGAGCAGTTCAATCAAATAATAATTGTCCCAATCAAATAATAATTGTTTAAGAAGGAACTGCAGATGCAGGAACATCGAAGGTAGACAAAAGCGCTGGAGAAGCTCAGTGGGTGCAGCAGCAACTATGGACCGAAGGAAATAGGCAACGTTTCGGCCAAAACCAAGGCTGCACCCGCTGAGTTTCTCCAGCACTTTTGTCTACCTCCCAATCAAAATAAACTGGCTACAGGGCATAGTGTGTACACATAGGTCACGGGGGAGAATGTACAAACTCCGTACAGACAAGCGCCCGCAGTCAGGATCGAACCCGGTTCTCTGGCGCTGTGAGGCAGTGACTACCACTGCGCCACCGTGCCTCCCATAAGTCAGCCCATTTCTCATGTCATAATACATTAAGTTGAACAATAAAAGGAAAAATATGACACATCAGCGATTTCCAGATAGTTGGACAGCTGTAATTCCATTCAGGGCTGACTTCGGAAATGGAGCCAAACAAAGAAACAAGATTGTTCCATAACTGGGCCAGATGTAAAGAGCTGAAAGCCAATTCAAGGAACAGTAGAATTTATAACTGGGCTCGCAACACACCATCTTTGAAAGACTAAGTTAAAATGAGTGACATAGTTTGAGTATCGGGGAAGCGCCTTGGCCACGCTCATGGGGCACTCGGCGGGCCGGATGATTACGGGGGAAAAAATCCGCCTGCGGGCGGGATTATTTTGGGTTACGGGGCTGCTTTAGAGATACAGTCCTTTAGAGATGCAGTGCAAAAGAACGTCTGGGGACTACCGTGAGGAGGGAGGGGGGAAGAACAATGGAGGACTCAGATCGGGGGGACCATTGTTAGGGAGGAGGGGGAGAACAATGGTCAATTGGGGAGGGGGGGAAGAAGAAAGGATAATGGAGACCAGGCGTAGGGGAACCGCTGTGGAGGGAGGGGGGAGAACAAAAGGAGGAACCGGTGTGCTTCATAAAGGGCCTGTCCCACTTACTGTCCTTGGCACGTAAACTACACGACCTCGTGGTTGCGTTGAGCCATGATCATCCTGTGAAGGTTGGGCGCGATTACATGCGTACGCACAATCGTCTGGAGCGCGTGACGTCATTTGAAAGCTGGAGTAACTCAGCGGGACCAGCAGCATCTCTGGAGAGAAGGAATGGGTGAAGTTTCGTGTCGAGACTCTTCTTCAGTCTGAAAAGAAGTGTCTTGACCCGAAACGTCACCCATTGCTTCTCTCCAGAGATGCTGCTGGTGCCGTTGAGGTACTCCAGCATTTTGTGACCATCTTAAATTATCTTGGCCCCGCTCTGGGAGTAGGAGTGGGGGCAGATCCGGACCGCAACGGCCGTGAGCCCCAGGCCGAGCTTGGAAATCGTTTGCCTGCTTCTGCTGCTGTTGGAAGTGAGACGTTGCGTCGCGCCAGGGTTTTGGGCCTGTCCCACTTTGGCCGTCAGTTCCGCGACAGGCCGTTGACGCATGAAGATTTTGTTCGCTAAACAAATTTTGGAGCGCCGCGCGATGTCGTGCACAACTACATACCCCTCCGCGCTTCTCAGTGGGACCGGCCCTGCGCGGCCACACGATAACCGTGCGCCTCAACGCGACCACAAGGTCGTGTAATTTGCCTGCCAAGAACACGTAAGTGGGACAGGCCTTTAACTTTGTCAGCACCGTAGGTGGCTGCTATTTGTATACATTGGGTATGCAAGCAAAGAATCTCACTGTAGACAGAAGTGCAGGAGAAACTCAGCGGGTGCGGCAGCATCTATGGTGCTAAGGAAATAGGCAATGTTTCGGGCCGAAACCCTTCTTGAACAAAAATCTCAATGTGCCTAGTCACAGGTGACAATGAAGTATTCCATTCCATTACAAACAGGCTCTTCAGCCCATCGAGTCCACACTGAACAGCGATCACCCTGTATACCACCATTATCCTACACATGGAACAATATATAATGTTTACCATAGCCAATTAGCCTACTAATTTGTATGTCTTTGGAGTGTGGGAGGAAATCGGAGAAAGCCCACATGGTCACAGGGAGAACAAAGCCAAACGCTGCACAGACAGCACCTGTAGTCAGGATTGAACCGGGATCTCTGGCACTGTAAAGCAACAACTCTGCCGCTGCGTTTCTGTGCCGCCCAGTATTTAGCATTGTTCACTGTCATCAAAATGTGTCATGAGTGGTTTGACTTAATTGATAGTCAATTAAAATTGTCGAGTTGGGGTTATGTATTGATAATTAATTTTTAAAGGGCCTGTCCCACTGTATGAGGTAATTCAAGAGTTCTCCCAAGTTTTCCCTGATTCGATCTCGGAGAATGTCCGTCGGTAGGAGTTCGTGGATGTCCCGTAGCGGCTCGTACGAGTAAAAAGTAACACATTTATTTCACCACGAGCATTTTTTTACTCGTGGACATTTTTTACAGGGATGAAAAAACGTCAGGAGTTTACCGGATTTCCCGAGTACCTACCGTTAGCATTACAAGCCACTACGGGACATCCACAAACTCCTACCGACCTGCTACGGACATTCTCCGAGTTCGAATCGGAGAAAATACGGGAGAACTCTTGAATTACCTCGTACAGTGGGACAGGCCCTTAACTCTCTTTCACAGCTTTGTTTCAGCAGACTCCATGAATTTACAGTGGCACAGTTGTATAACAGCCTTAGATGGACACAAAATGCTGGAGAAACTCAGCGGGACAGGCAGCATCTCTGGAGGGAAGGGATGGGGAACATTTCGAGTCGAGACCCTTCTCCTATCGCCCATTTCTAGAGAGAGCTAGATAGGGCTCTTAAATGGTAGCGGAGTCGGGGGATATGGGGAGAAGGCTGGCACGGGGTACTGATTGGGGATGATCGGCCATGATCACACCGAATGGCGGTGCTGGCTCGAAGGGCTGAATGGCCTACTCCTGCACCTATTATCTATTTCTTCTCTCCAGAGATGCTGCCTGTCCCACTGAGTTAAGGGCCTGTCCTACTGTACGAGGTAATTCGAGAGCTCTCCCAAGTTTAAAAAAAAAATCAAACTCGTGGTAAGCATGTAGAATGCACGTAGCGGGTACGTTGTAGCTCGGGACGTCTCTTAGCGGCTCGTAACGGCAGGTACTCGGGAAACGCGGTAAGCTCTTTTTGTTTTCTGAAGACTCGTGAAGATTTTTCAACATGTTGAAAAATGTCCACGAGAGCCCCGAGTACATACGAACGGCTATTACCGTAATTCTCCGAGTTCGAATCAGGGGAAACTGGGTAGAACTCTTGAATTAGCTCGTACAGTGGGACAGGCCCTTTACTTACTCCAGCATTTTGTGTCCATCTACAGTGGAAACCAGCATCTGCAGTTCCTTTCTACACATTCTATGCATAACTACCTTTTTGTTTTTCAGTGGGCAGGTTATTGCACGCTCTGCTAGTGTTTATATTTGATATCCTGCCCTGCCTCCAATTTTTAAACCCGTCTTCAGTACAAAAGCCCATATGTTCATTGGCAAATGCGTGTGCTTCGGTTGGTTGAAGGTTTATGCACATCAGTTTAAATTACACTCAGTCAGGTAATGTTGAATAATGTATACAGCAATAGCAACTCATTGGCACCTGGAATTCCAGAATGTACATACCCGGGCAATATAAAGGTTAGGAGATGACTTTTGTTTTAAGATTTCATTCTTTGTCAGTCCAACTATATTTTTGTCTTCATTCCTATTTCTTACTATATTTTTTTCCTCTCCTGTCTTGCAACTGCCCCCACGTTTTCCCCCTCCCCCCTCCTCTGAATCACATCTCACTTTCTTCCTGACCACGTGCATTGCATGAGGTGTGGGTTTCATAGAAAACGTTTTATTCCCTTATCTCCAGCCCCAAAACCTTGCAGGGCCACGGAGAAAATGCCATGTTCCTCCAGTGTTTAGAGTCACAGAGTGATGCAGCGTGGAAACAGGCCCTTCGGCCCAACTTGCCCACACTGGCCAACGTCCCACCTACCTGCGTTTGGTCCATATCCCTTCAAACCTGTCCTATCCATGTACTTATCAATGTTTCTTAAACATTGAGAATGTTCCTGCCTCCACTATCTCCTCTGGCAGATTCTTCCATACCCACCACCCTTTTTGTGAAAACGTTACCCCTCATATAAACATAGTAAATACGTGCAGGAGGCCATTCGGCCCTTCAAGCCAGCACCGCCATTCATTGTGATCATGGTTGATCGTCTCCAATCAATAACCCGTGCCTGCCTTCTCCCTGATTCCTAGAAAACACTTTTTTAGAAACATAAGAAACATAGAAAATAGGTGCAGGAGCAGGCCATTCGGCCTTTCGAGCCTGCACCGCCATTCAATAGGATCATGGCTGATCATTCAACTCAGTGTCTTGTACCTGCCTTCTCTCCACACACCCTGATCCCTTTAGCCACAAGGGCCACATCTAACTCCCTCTTAAATATTACCAATGAACTGGCCTCAAGTACCTTCTGCGGCTGAGAATTCCAGAGACTCACCACTCTCTGTGTGAAAAATATTTTCCTCATCTTGGTCCTAAAGGAATTCCCCCTTATCCTTAAACTGTGACCCCTTGTTCTGGACCTCCACAACATCGGGAACAATCTTCCTGCATCTAGCCTGTCCAACCCCTTAAGAATTTTGTACGTTTCTATAAGATCCCCCCTCAATCTAAATTCTAGCGAGTACAATCCGAGTCTATCCAGTCTTTCCTCATATGAAAGTCCTGACATCCCAGGAATCAATCTAGTGAACCTTCTCTGTACCCCCTCTATGGCAAGAATGTATTTTCTCAGATTTGGAGACCAAAACTGTACGCAATACTCCAGGTGTGGTTTCACCAAAACCCTGTACAACTGCAGTAGAACCTCCCTGCTCATATACTCAAATCCTTTTGCTATGAATGCTAACATACCATTTGCTTTCTTCACTGCCTGCTGCACCTGCATGCCTACTTTCAATGACTGGTGTACCATGACACCCAGGTCTCGTTGCATCTCCCCTTTTCCTAATCGGCCACCATTCAGATAATAGTCTACCCTCCTGTTTTTGCCACCAAAGTGGATAACCTCACATTTATCCACATTATACTGCATCTGACATGCATTTGCCCACTCACCCAGCCTATCCAAGTCACCTTGCAGCCTCCTAGCATCCTCCTCACACCTAACACTGCCCCCCCAGCTTCGTGTCATCCGCAAACTTGGAGATGTCGCATTCAGTTCCCTCATCCAGATCATTAATATATATTGCAAATAGCTGGAGTCCCAGCACTGAGCCTTGTGGTACCCCACTAGTCACTGCCTGTCATTCTGAAAGGACCTGTTTACTCCTACCCTTTGCTTCCTGTCTGCCAGCCAGTTCTCTATCCACATCAATACTGAACCCCCAATACCGTGTGCTTTAAGTTTGTATACTAATCTCTTATGTGGGACCTTGTCAAAAGCCTTCTGAAAGTCCAGATATAACACATCCACTGGTTCTCCCTTATCCACTCTACTAGTTACATCCTCGAAAAATTCTATGATTCTTCAGACATTATTTACCTTTCATAAATCCATGCTGACTTTGTCCAATGATTTCACCACTTTCCAAATGTGCTGCTATCCCATCTTTAATAACTGACTCTAGCTGTTCCCCACTACTGATGTGAGACTAACTGGTCTGTAATTCCCCGTTTTCTCTCTCCCTCCTTTTTTAAAAAGCGCAGTTACATTAGCTACCCTCCAATCCTCAGGAACTACTCCAGAATACAAAGAGTTTTGAAAAATTATTACTAATGCATCCACTATTTCTGTGGCTACTTCCTTGAGTACTCTGGGATGCAGCCTATCTGGCCCTGTGGATTTATCGGCCTTTAATCCATTCAATTTACCCAACACCACTTCCCGGCAAACCTGGATTTCACTCAGTTCCTCCATCTCATTTGACCCGCGATCCCCTGCTATTTCCGGCAGATTATTTATGTCTTCCTTAGTGAAGACAGAACAAAAGTAGTTATTCAATTGGTCTGCATGTCCTTGTTCCCCATGGTAAATTTACCTGTTTCTGACTGCAAGGGACTTACATTTGTTTTAACTAATCTTTTTCTCTTCACATATCTATTAAAACCTTTGCAGTCACAGACTCCACAGGCTCACAGACTTGTGAGTCTGCGGAATTCTCTGCCTCAGAGGGAGGTGGAGACCGGTTCTCTGGATACTTTCAAAAGAGTGCTAGATAGGGGTCTTAAAGATAGCGGAGTCAAGGGATAAGGGGAGAAGGCAGGAACGGGGTACTGATTGGGGATGATCAGCCATGATCACATTGAATGGCGGTGCTGGCTCGTCGGGCCAAATGGCCTACTCCTGCACCTATTGTCTATTAAATCTTTCCCCCTTCACCTTAAGCCAATGTCCTCTGGTCCTCGATTCCCCTACTCTGGACAAAACACTCTGTGCATCTATTCCGATCTATTCCTCTCATGGTTTTGTATACCTCTATAAGATCACCCCTCATCCTCCTACGCTCCTTGGAATAGAGACCCAGCCTACTCAACCTCTCTCTATAGCTCGCACCCTCTTGTCCTGGCAACATCTTCGTAAATCTTTTCTGAACTCTTTCAAGCTTGACAATATATTTCCTACATGGTGCCCAGAACTGAACACAATATTCTAAATGTGGTCTCACCAACGCCTTATACAACTGTAACATGACCTCCTAACTTCTATACTCAATACTCTGACTGATGAAGGCCAATGTGCCAAAAGCCTTTTTGACCACTTTATCTACCTGTGACTCTACCTTCAAGGAACCATGCACCTGTACTAGATCCCTCTGCTCTACAACACTCCCCAGAGGTCTACCATTTACTGTGTAGATCCTGCCCTTGTTCAACGTCCCAAAATGCAACACCTCACACTTCTCTGTATTAAATTCCTTCAACCATTCCTCTGCCCACCTGGCCAATCGATCCCGATCCTGCTGCAATCGTTCACAACCTTGATTAGTATGGGTGTCAGGGGTTATGGGGAGGAGGCAGGAGAATGGGGTTAAGAGGGAGAGATAGATCAGCCATGATTGAACAGTGGAGTAGACTTGATGGGCCGAATGGCCTAATTCTGCTCCCATCACTTATGAACATCCTCAAACATAGATCTAACAAAGTGTCACAGATTTGAAACATTGACTATTTCCCTTTCCACAGATACTCTCTGACCAGTTTATGTTTCCGATGAAACAAGTTCAACGCAGTACTTTACAACTCCTCACTCGACATGCAGATACACCTGGGACTGTTTATCTTCGGGTGAAGGATGGGTTTGGAGTGGGCGTCTGCAGTCAGGTAAGGATGCGCCCAAGGGAGATGTGAATCTGCCTTAAGCCCCCTGTCCCACTTCCCCGGGTTACTCACGAATTCTCCTGAGTTTTCCCCTTGATTCAAATTCGGAGAATGTCCGTAGGAGGCCGTAGATATATCGTAGCGGCTCGTAATGCCAGCCGTAGGCACTCGGGGCATCTGATAAGTCGGAACTTTTTTCAGCATGTTGAAAAATGTCCACGAGTAAAAAAAAAAGCCCCGAGTACCTACGGCTGGCATCTCCGAGTTTGAATCAAGGCGAAAACTAGGGAGAATTCGTGAGTAACTCGGGAAAGTGGGACAGGGGCTTTTTGATCGTCACCGAGACATGAGAGCCAGTTAATATCACTCAAATAAACAGCTCCTTCATCAAAGCAGCTTGCACCCTTCAGTGAGCAACTAAAAGCGTACTTGGCAGCATTTCAGGTGTAAAGATTTATCACGTTTAAGATAGGCAAATGTCAACATCAAAATGTACAAGGCAGATAATTATCACAAAATAGGATCAAGAGTACCAGGGGTGCCAGATGCCATTTATTTAGCGTGTACACACGAGAATCTTTTCACTAAGCTGCGACTGAACAACGTTCCACTTTTTTCACTGTGTCATTTTTTAACAATGCTAATTTCAGAAAGGATCTCAAGCTAATTCCTTAGAAGGCTTAGGAAGTTTACCATGTCGCCAACAGACCCCACCTCCACAGATGTGCCGTAGAAAGCATTTTATCAGGATGCATTGCAGCATGGCTTGGGAACAGCGCGAAACTGCAGATAATTGAGGACACAGCCCAGACCATCACACAAACCAACGTAGACACAACATGCTGGAGTAACTCAGCGGGACAGGCGGCATCTCTGGAGAGAAGGAACTCCGTCAAACAAACGTTACTCATTCCCTCTCTCTGGAGATGCTGTCTGTCCCACTGAGTTACTCCAGCATCTTGTTTTACATATCTTCAGTATAAATCAGCATTTGCAGTTCCATGCTGTATGACTCAAACCAACCTCCATCTACTCCATTGACTCCATCTACATTTCACCCTAGACAATAGACAGTAGACAATAGGTGCAGAAGGAGGCCATTCGGCCCTTCGTGCCAACACCGCCATTCAATGTGATCATGGCTGATCATCCCCAATCAGTACCCCGTTCCTACCTTCTCCCCATATAACCATATAACCATATAACAATTACAGCACGGAAACAGGCCCTCTCGGCCCTTCCAGTCCGTGCCGACCATTTGTTTTCCCCTAGTCCCATCTACCTGCACTCAGACCATACCCCTCCATTCCCTTCACGTCCATATACCTATCCACTTTACTCTTAAATGTTAAAATCGATCCTGCCTCCACCACTTCTGCTGGAAGCTCATTCCACACAGCCACCACCCTCTGAGTAAAGAAGTTCCCCCTCACGTTACCCCGAAACCTCTGTCTCTTAATTCTCATGTCATGCCCTCTTGTTTGAATCTTCCCTACCCTCAATGGGAAAAACGTATACACGTCAACTCTGTCTATCCCTTTCATCATTTTAAAGACCTCAATCAAGTCCCCCCTTAACCTTCTGCGCTCCAAAGAATAAAGACCTAACTTGTTCAACCTTTCTCTGTAACATAGTTGCTGGAACCCTGACAACATTCTAGTAAATCTCCTCTGTACTCTCTCTATTTTGTTGATATCCTTCCTATAACTAGGCGACCAAAATTGTACACCATACTCCAGAATTGGTCTTACCAATGCCTTGTACAATTTTAACATTACTTCCCTACTCCTATATTCAATGCTCTGATTTATAAAGGCCAGCACACCAAAGGCTTTCTTTACCACCCTATCTACATGCGATTCCACCTTCAGGGAACTATGCACAGTTATTCCTAGATCCCTCTGTTCCACAGCATTCCTCAATTCCCTACCATTTACCATGTACGTCCTATTTTGATTTGTCCTGCCAAGATGTAGCACTTCACACTTATCAGCATTAAACTCAATCTGCCATCTTTCAGCCCACTTTTCCAAATGGCCCAAATCTCTCTGTAGACTTTGAAAATCTACTTCATTATCCACAACACCACCTATCTTAGTATCATCTGCATACTTACTTATCCAATTTTCCACCCCGTCATCCAGATCATTGATGTACATGACAAACAACAGTGGACCCAACACAGATCCCTGAGGCACCCCACTGGTCACCGGCTTCCAACCTGACAAACAGCCATCCACCTGACAAACAGCCATCCACCATATCCCCTGACTCCGCTATCTTTAAGAGCCCTATCTAGCTCTCTCTTGAAAGTATCCAGAGAACCAGCCTCCACCGCCCTCTGAGGCAGAGAATTCCACAGACTCACCACTCTCTGTGAGAAAAAGTGTTTCCTCGTCTCCGTTCTAAATGGCTTACTCCTTATTCTTAAACTGAGACTCCTGGACTTCCCCAACATCGGGAACATGTTTCCTGCCTCTAGTGTGTCCAAGCCCTTAACAATCTTATATGTTTCAATAAGATCCCCTTTTATCCTTCTAAACTCCAGAGTGTACAAGCCCAGCTGTTCTATTCTCTCAGCATCCCGGGAATTAACCTTGTAAACCTACGCTGCACTCCCTCAATAGCAAGAATGTCCTTCCTCAAATTAGGGGACCAAACCTGCACACAATGCTCCAGGTGTGGTCTCACTAGGGCTCTGTACAACTGCAGAAGGACCTCTTTGCTCCTATATTTGATTCCTCTTATTATAAAGGCAAACATGCCATTCGCTTTCTTCACTGCCTGCTGTACCTGCATGCTTACTTTCATAGACTGATGTACAAGGACCCCCAGATCCCATTGTACCTCCCTTTTTCCCAACTTGACGCCATTTAGATAGTAATCTGCCTTCCTGTTTTTGTTACCAAAGTGGATAACCTCACATTCATCCACATTAAACTTCATCTGCCATGCATCTGCCCACTCCCCCAACCTGTCCAAGTCACCCTGCATTCTCATGGCATCCTCCTCACAGTTCACACTGCCACCCAGCTTTGTGTCATCTGCAAATTTGCTAATGTTACTTTGAATCCCTTCATCCAAATAATTGATGTATATTGTAAATAGCTGCGGTCCCAGCACCGAGCCTTGCGGTACCCCACTAGTCACTGCCTTGACTCGGCAAGTCCAGCAGCATAATCAAGGACCATAGTCTCACCCCGGCCACTCCCTTTTCTGCCCACTCCCATCAGGCGAGAGGTACAGAAGTGTGAAAACGCACACCTCCAGATTCAGGGACAGTTTCTTCTCAGCTGTTATCAGGTAACTGAACCATCCTATCAACAACTAGGGAGTGGTCCTGAGCACCCATCTACCTCATTGGAGAACTTTGTATTATCATCAATCGGACTTTATCTTGCAGTGAATGATGTTCCCTTTATCTGAATCCTGTGGGCAGCTTAATTGTAATCGCATATGGTCTTTCCTGTGGCTGGATAGCAAGTAAACAGATCTTCACTGTACCTCGGTATGTGCGACAATAATAAACCAGACTAAACTGAGCTCATGGAAGGGATGCTAAAAAGATACAATACAATCCCAAAACCATTTGGTTATAATAACAAGAGAAACTAATGATCAGCCATGATCACATTGAATGCGGTGCTGGCTCGAATGTCCGAATAGCCTACTCCTGCGTCTACTGTCTATAAACTGTCTCGCTTCACTAAACCAAGATTCTTTAGTTTAGTTATTGAACCTTATTTAAACATATAATATTATTAAGGGTTTGGACACGCTAGAGGCAGGAAACATGTTCCCAATGTTGGGGGGAGTCCAGAACCAGGGGCCACAGTTTAAGAATAAGGGATAGGCCATTTAGAACGGAGATGATGAAACACTTTTTCACACAGGGAGTTGTGAGTCTGTGGAATGCTCTGCCTTGGTGGAGGCCGGTTCTCTGGATACTTTCAAGAGAGAGCTAGACAGGGCTCTAAAAGATAGCAGAGTCAGGAGATATGGGGAGAAGGCAGGAAGAGGGGTACTGATTAGGGGATGATCAGCCATGATCACATTGAATGCCGGTGCTGGCTCGAAGGGCCGAATGGCCCACTCCTGCATCTGTTGTCTATTGTCTATAGTTAGTTCAGTTTAGTTTATTGTCACGTGTCCAGTGAAAAGCTTTTGTTGCGTGCTAACCAGCCAGCAGAAAGGCTATACATGATTACAATTCTTGATTGGTCCATCAAAATTAGGTTTATTGGGCAAACAAATTCCACTGATCAGCCATGCTTGAATGGCGGAGTAGACTTGATGGGCTGAATGGCCTGATACTGCTCCTATCACAGGGGTAACAGGCCCTTCAGCACACACTGCCCACACCAACCAACATGTCCCATCTGCACTCGTCCCACCTGCCTGCGTTTGGCAAATATCACTCTATACCTGTCCTATCCATGCACCTGTCTAAAGGCCACTACCACCTCCTCCAGAAGCTCATTCCATACACCTGCCACCCTTTGTATGAAAACGTTACCCCTTAAGTTCCTATTAAATCTTTCCCCCCTCGCCTTGAAGCTATGTCCTCTGGCTCTTGATTCCCTTACTCTGGGCAAACGTTTACCTGATCTATTGCTCTCATGAATAAAGAGGAGTGGTCCGCAGACAATATCTAAGGACAGTACATTGAATTTCCTGTGCTGAAGACATCCTGAGGTGCTGTCTCAACAACACAAGTCTGAAGAAGGGTTTCGATCTGAAGCATCACCTACTCCTCCTCTCCAGAGACGCTGCCTCACCCGCTGAGTTACTCCAGCATTTTGTGTCTATCTTCGCTCTTTTCAGACTATGCCACATGCAGAATTAGCAGAGCAAAGGGAAGG
This sequence comes from Okamejei kenojei, assembly GCA_035221665.1. Lineage (NCBI taxonomy): Eukaryota > Metazoa > Chordata > Chondrichthyes > Rajiformes > Rajidae > Okamejei > Okamejei kenojei. The sequence goes on along the minus strand of CM069134.1, from coordinate 134,508,472 downwards.
GGTGTGCAACAGGCATAAGTGGGCACTTAATCATCTTTCCAAAGTGTAAGAACATCTTTCATTTCCACTTTTTGAGATAAGTCTGCAAGGTCGGTACAGCCTGACATGGCTCCCAAGTACTAGAATTCCCCAATAAAAATGATTCAGTTTTAATAAACAGCAAGACAGTTCAGTTTTATCATTGTAATAAGTTAACACCAGTCAAGTAAATGGCCTGGAAAACAATGTAATTTGTGTCGAGCCAACTCGGTGGGGAAGGTCATTTTAGCTTTTTTGGAAATCCACAGAGAAACATTCTCTTCCCACGATCGTTTAAAAATACACAATCATGAAGTAAGCAGCTGACAGATACAGATAAACTCTCAAAGTACAAAGCAAGTACAAAGCACGTTTTAGTTTAGTTTAAAGATACGGTCCGGAAACAGGTACATCGGCCCACCAAGTCCTGCCATCTTCGTACACTAGCACTCTTCTTATCGAGTCCACACACAAGATTAGAAGCTGTTCAGCCAGAGCAGAACACACATCTCGGCATCTGCACACAATGGTGTCTGGCTTGTCGCTTCATTTTCTTTTTTTTTTTAGTGGGCGAGCGCGACTGACGTTGCAGCGGCCCCTACAGCCTGTCTGTCTTTTTTTGTTTTTTGTCGAGTTAAATGTAGTTGTTTGTGTTTTTTTTTGTATTGTTTTCTAACTGTGTATATGTGGGGGTGGGGGGGGGGAGAAGGGGGAAACATTTTTAATCTCTTCCCTGCACGGGAGACCTGACTTTTTCCCTGTCAGGTCTCCGTTGTCGTTGGGGCCTGGTGCCGTGGAGCGGCCTCCGACCGGGACGACCTGGGGGCTCCAGTCGCTGAGCTGCGGACTTACCGTCGTGGGGCTGGCCGGCCTCAGAGCGTGGGGAGCGGTGGTGGGTGGCCGCTGCAGCCCGACTCCGGGGCTCCAGCTCCGGCTGCGGCCCGACTCCGGGGCTCCAGCTCCGGCCCGTCTCCGGGGCTCCAGCTCCGGCTCCAGCTCCGGCCCGACTCCGGGGCTCCAGCTCCGGCCCGACTCCGGGGCTCCAGCTCCAGCTGCAGATTGCTGACGGTGGACTGTTGGGGTGTCGGGAGCTCGCGGGTCCGGGTGGGAGACCGCTCTCCGGAGCTCCGCAACACAACTTCTCCAGCCCGTGTCGCGGGGTTGGAACGACCCGGAGCGGGGCCGAGCATCGCCCGGCGCGGCTTTAATGGCTGCGGGACATTCCAGCGCCCGCCGGGGGCTCCAACTTTGTGACTTTGGGCCTGGAGCGGGGCCGTACATCACCCGGCGCGGCCTCAATGGACATGGGACTTAACACCGCCCGCCTGGGGCTTCGACATCGGGAGAGAGATGGTGCGGGGGAGAGAGATGAACTTTGCCTTCCATCACAGTGAGGAGGGATCCACTGTGATGGATGTTTGTGTGAATTTAATTGTTTGCGTGTTTTTTTATGAATTGTTCTGTTTGTTTGTTTGTATGGCTTGTAGAAACGGAGTTTCGTTCGAGCCTCTCTGAGGTTCGAATGACAAGTAATAAAATCAAAGTCAAAGTCATCAAAGTCATGTGCTTCTTGTGCGTTGTGGTGGAAACAATGGCCGCGACGTGAACGCTCTTTCCTGGACCCCACACTAGCACTATCCCACAAACTAGAAATAGACAATAGACAATAGGTGCAGGAGTAGGCCATTCGGCCCTTCGAGCCAGCACCGCCATTCAATGTGATCATGGCTGATCATCCACAATCAGTACCCCGTTCCTGCCTTCTCCCCATATCCTCTGACTCCGCTATCTTTAAGAGCCCTATCTAGCTCTCTCTTTAAAGTATCCAGAGAACCGGCCTCCACCGCCCTCTGAGGCAGAGAATTCCACACTCACAACTGTGTGAAAAAATGTTTCCACATCTCTGTTCTAAATGGCTTACCCCTTATTCTTAAACTGTGGCCCCTGGTTCTGGACTCCCCCAACATCAGGAACATGTTTCCTGCCTCTAGCAGGATTATCCTTTTTGACTGTGGAGTCGATGGTGGCCCCCACTTAAGGTCCTTGGATTATCTTTTCCTGATTATCCTTTAATAATCTTATATGTTTCAATAAGATCAGACTTATGGGTTTCCTCCCACACCCCAAAGATGTACAGATTTGTAGGTTAATTGGCTTGGTGTAAATGTAAAATGTCCCTCGTGTGTGTAGGGTAGTGTTACTGTGCGGGGATCACCGGTCGGTGCGGTCTCGGTGGGTCGTAGGGCCTGTATCCGCGCTGTATCTCAAAAGTAAACCTGAAACATCACCTATCCATGTTCTCCAGGGATGATGCCTGGACCGCTGAGGTACTCCAGCGCTTTGTGGCATTTTCTCTCGCAAGATAACAGATATTTTGGATCACTAAAAGCGTTTTGACTGACACTAAAACCACATTTCCTGTTCATATCCCTGCGTGACAGCAGCTTCACAAATTATACTGTGACTTTGCAAAGATTGCCTCACAGATATTTTTCATTCTTTGCAAACGACAAAATGTTTTAATTTAAAACCACAAATTTTGGTGGGCGGACGACACAACCAAATTGGACTGATCCAGGATGGGGAGGAATCTGCCTACAAACAGGAAGTGTCACAGCTGGCGTCCTGGTGCCGTAGCAACAACCTAGAGCTCAATGCCCTTAAGACAGTGGAATTGATTGTAGACTTTAGGAGAGCTCCCCCTCCCCTCACCCCATTCACCATCAACAACACCACAGTCACATCTGTGAAGTATTTTAAGTTCCTGGGAACCATCATCTCCAAGGACCTTAAGTGGGGGCCACCATCGACTCCACAGTCAAAAAGGCACAACAGAGGATGTACTTCCTACGGCAGCTGAGGAAGCACAATCTGCCACAGGCAATGATGGTCCAATTCTACACGGCCATCGTAGAGTCTGTTCTCACCTTCTCCATCATGGTCTGGTTTGGCTCACAGATATTTTTCATTCTTTGCAAACAACAAAATGTTTTAATTTAAAACCACAAATTTTGGTGGGCGAACGACACAACCAAATTGGACTGATCCAGGATGGGGAGGAATCGCGACACCTGGCGGCTGCAGCGAATCGTCCGATCAGCAGAGAAGGTTATTGGCTGCAACCTTCCCTCCATTGATGAACTGTACACTGCAAGGGCCAGGAAGCGAGCGGGCAAGATCATCTCTGACCCCTCTCACCCTGGCCACAAACTCTTTGAATCACTTCCCTCTGGAAGGCGACACCGAATTGTCAAAGCTGCCACAGCCAGACATAAAAACAGTTTGTATCCACGAGTAGTCACTCTACTCAACAGCAAAAAATCTGTAGCCTCCCTTTGATCTGATATTTTGTTGGTTCACATGCTTGATCAATGGTGTTTTATCATTAATGTTTTATTATTATTCATGTTTAGTGTTTTCTGAGATTCGTAAATGTCACTGTATGCCATGTTGTTACTTGTGGGCGGAGCACCAAGGCAAATTCCTTGTATATGAATACTTGGCCAATAAACTTACTTACGTAGATTGGCCACTATGCCATTTTCTTTTACCGTAAAAGAAATGCAAATGTGCCTTTTATTTTGAAATACTGCAAAGGGGTTTGTTGAAAATAACAATCACGAGTGCAATACTATGCTGTAACAGGCAAAATGCACAAAGGGGAATTGAGTTGGTGAAAACAATGTGAGCAGCTTTGGAACCCATACCCAAAGAAAATTCAGTTCAGTGCACACAACAAAACCTTTTCACTGTACCTGTGAGGATAAAGTGGACTGAACTTGAATCCGCACCCAAGGAAGACCCACAGTCCCGTTTATATGAACGGGTCGATGGTTGAAAGGATCAAGAGCTTCAAATTCCTGGGCGTGCACATCTCTGAAGATCTTTCCTGGTCCGAGAACACTGATGCAATTATCAAGAAAGCACATCAGCGCCTCTACATCCTGAGAAGATTACGGAGAGTCGGTTTGTCAAGGAGGACTATCTAACTTCTACAGGTGCACAGTAGAGAGCATGCTGACCTGTTGCATCGTGGCTTGGTTCGGCAACTTGAGCGCCCTGGAGAGGAAAAGACTACAAAAAGTAGTAAACACTGCCCAGTCCATCATCGGCTCTGACCTTCCTTCCATCGAGGGGATCTATCGCAGCCGCTGCCTCAAAAAGGCTGGCAGTATCATCAAAGACCCACACCACCCTGGCCACACACTCATCTCCCTGCTACCTTCAGGTAGAAGGCACAGGAGCCTGAAGACTGCAACGACCCGGTTCAGGAATAGCTACTTCCCTCCCCACAGCCATCAGGCTATTAAACCTGGCTCGGCCAAACCTCTGAACATTAATAACCCAGTATTTGCACTTTATCAGTTTATTTATTCATGTGTATATATATATATATAAAATGATATATGGACACACTGATCTGTTTTGTAGTAAATGCCTACTATGTTCTGTGTGCTGTAGCAAAGCAAGAATTTCATTGTCCTGTCAGGGACACATGACAATAAACTCACTTGAACTTGAAGTGTTGGATTGTCATAACTCACACACAGTGATTAAGATCCAAAAACTTTTATTTGCAATTCAGCATAGGTAACTTCATCTTAACATACAGCTCATGACAGGGAGAGAAAGGGAAAAGGGCTCTCCACTAAACCTGTGGGTGAAGCCACGGTATGACTCATAGCATGAGTGACACTGATCGGTGACAATGCTACACTTGTCGCTTTACCTCCCCCTTGACTCCATTCAAGGACCCAAGCAGTCTTTCCAGGTGCAGCAGAGGTTCACCTGCACCTCCTCCAACCTCATCTATTGCATCCGCTGCTCTAGGTGTCAGCTGCTCTACATCCGTGAGACCAAGCGTAGGCTTGGCGATCGCTGCGCCCAACACCTCCGATCGGTTCGCCATAACCAACCTGATCTCCCGGTGGCCCAGCACTTCAACTCCCCCTGCCATTCTGAATCCGATCTTTCTGTCCTGAGGACTGAGTGAGGAGTGAGGACTACCGTAAATTGGAGGAGCAGCACCTCATATTTCGCTTGGGCAGTTTACACCCCAGCGGTATGAACATTGACTTCTCTAATTTCAGGTAGTCCCTGCTTTCTCCACCCCTTCCCAGCTCTCCCTCAGCCCACTGTCTCCGCCTCTTCCTTTCTTCTTCCCACCCCCCACACCCTCACATCAGTTTGAAGTAGGGTCTTGACCCGAAACGTTGCCTATTTCCTTCGCTCCATAGATGCTGCCTCACCCGCTGAGGCAGCATCTATGGAACAAAGGAAGATTTCAGTTCAGTGCACACAACAAAAAATGTTCGCTATACATGTGAAAAGAAACTGAACTGAACCAATGTGGGCAGTTTTAGGATCCATACTGAAGGAAGGAAGCGTTAGCTTTGGAGAGAGTCCAGAGGAGGTTTATGAAAATGATCCCAGGGATGAGTGGGTTAACATGTGAGTAGTGTTTGACGCCGCTGGGCCTGTGCTTGCTGGATTCTAGAAGGATGAGGTGGAATCTCATTGAAATTTATCGAATAGTGAAAGGTCTGGATAGAGTAGAAGTGGGGTGGATATTTCTACTAGTGGGAGAGTCTAGCAACAGGGGGCACAGCCTCAATAAAAGCATGTGCCTTTAGAATGGGGATGAGGAGTCATTTCTTTAGTGGTGAGTCTGTGGAATTCATTGCCTCAGACAACAGTGGAGGCCTAGTCACTGGGTATTTTTAAAGCAGAGTTTGACAAGTTCTTGATTAATATGGGCATCAAAGGTTACAAGGAGAAGGCAGGAGAATGGGCTTGAGGGGGAAAAACAGATCAGCCAGGATCAAATGGCAGAGCGGATTCGATTGGCTGAATGGCCTAATTCTGCTCCTCTGTCTTGTGATCTGATGTTTAGTTTAGTTTAGTTTAGAGATACAGCATGGAAACTGGCCCTTCGGCCCACTATCTCCACGCCGACCAGCGATCCCAGCACACTAACACTATCCTACACACACAAGGGACAATTTTACATTTTACACCAAGCCAATTAACCTACAAACCTTTGAAATGTGGGAGGAAACCAAAGATGCTGGAGAAAACGCACGCAGGTCTAGGGGAAAATGTACAAACTCTGTATAGACAAGCACCCGTAGTCGGGATCGAACCTGGGTCTCTGGCGCTGTAAGGCAGTCACTCTACCGCTATGCCACTGTGCCGCCCAATGATCTAAGCCATTAATATGGAGTTGGTTAAGGGATAAAACTGAGGGGAAAAGAATGTTTTCCTTCAAATAGCGCCAGAATGAATGGTAATGAAAAACAAATCCAGACACCACCTCTATTCAGCTGCATAACCGCAGAACCAAATGGTATGAAACCAAATACAAGCTCATTTCTCGTTTCCCTTTCCCCTCCGACTCTCAGTCTCAAGAAGAGTCTCGATCCAAAACGTCACCTATTCCTTTCTCTCCAGAGGTGTTATCAGGCAACTGAACCATCCTACCACCATTAGAGAGCAGTCCTGAGCTACTATCTACCTCACTGTTGACCCTCAGACTATCTTTGCTCGGACTTTGCTGGCTATACCTTGCACTAAATGTATCTCCCTTATCATGTAAATGTGTCAATTGTAATCATGTATTGTCTGTCTGCCGACTGGTTAGCACGCAACAAAAGCTTTTCACTGCGTCTTGGTACACGTGACAATAAAGTAAACTGAACTGAAACTAAAAAAACACAAGGGCTGAAGAATCTCAGTGGGTCAGGCAGCATCTGTGAAGTGAACAGACAGACAGCATTTTAGGTTGGGATCCTTCAGACTGTATTTACAAGTACTTTATTACATCTGCAGTGTTAAATAATGAGAACAAGTTGTACGGACTAAGTTGCTTTCCCTCAAGTACGGAAAATGATGAGACGATTAAACTCAAGTTTTTTAAATGATTAAAAGATCATTGCTGGATAAAATGAGTTTTTTGGTGATAAAGAATAACAAATAACACAATTAAAATTAAAACTCGGCCACCACGGTGATGTCAGCAACAACTTCTTTACACAAAGGATAGTGGAAACCTTATAACATCTGAGACAAAGTCCTCAACGCTTCAGAACATATGACATTATTTTGAAGAAGGGTCTCGACCCGAAACGTCACCTATTCCTTCGCTCTATAGATGCTGCTTCACCCGCTGAGTTTCTCCAGCAACTTTGTCTACCTTTGATTTTTCCAGCATCTGCAGTTCTTTCTTAAACATGACATGATTTTTATTTATCACAAGGTGTACTAAAGTAATTTGGATCGGTGGATGCACAGAGTCTCTTGCCCAGAGTAGGGGAATCGAGGACCAGAGGACATAGGTTTAACGTGAAGGGGAAAAGATTTAATAGGAATCTAACACAAAGAGTGGTGAGATTATGGAACGAGCTGCCAGAGGAGGTAGTAGAGGCTGGGACTATCGCAACATTTAAGAAACAGTTAGACGGGTACATGGATAGAAATCATGTCATCGTTTTAATCTGCAATTTGAGAAGGAGAACGTTAAATCAGAAGTGGCAGTGATGCAGTTGAACAAAGGGACTATGAAGGCATGATAGGGGAGCTGGCCAAAGTAGACTGGAAAGGAATGACGGTGGAACAGCAATGGCAGGAATTTCTGGGCATAATCCGGAAGACGCAGGATCATTTCATTCCAAAAAGGAAGAAAGATTCTATGGGGAGTAGGAAGCAACCGTGGCTGACAAGAGAAGTTAGGGATGGAATAAAACTAAAAGAAAAGCATCTATAACACAGCAAAGAGTAGCCGACAGAAGGAAACAAAACGGGCGAAAACGGGCTGAAAAGATGTAGTATGAGGGGAAGATGGCCAGGAATATAAAGAAGGACAGTAAAAGCTTCTTTAGATATGTTAAGGGAAAAAGAGTAGCAAAGTCAAATGTGGGTCCCCCGAAGGCAGACACGGGTGAAATAATTATGGGCAACAAGGAAATGGCAGAAGAGATGAATAGGTACTTCGGATCCGTCTTCACTAAGGAGGACACAAACAATCTCCCTGATGTACTGGAGGACAGAGGATCTAAGTGGATAGAGGAACTGAAATACATTTTTATTAGGCGAGAAATAGTATTGGGTAGGCTAATGGGACTGAAGGATGATAAATCCCCTGGGCCTGATGGTCTGCATCCCAGGGTCCTCAGGGAGGTGGCTCTAGAAATAGTGGACGCAATTGTGATCATTTTCCAATGTTCAATAGATTCAGGATCAGTTCCTGTGGATTGGAGGATAGCTAATGTGATCCCACTTTTCAAGAAAGGAGCGAGAGAGAAAACGGGGAATTATAGACCAGTTAGCCTGACCGGTAGTGGGAAAGATGCTGGAGTCAATTATTAAAGACGTAATAATGGAGCATTTGGATAGCAGTGAAAGGATTAGTCCAAGTCAACATGGATTTATGAAACGGAAATCTTGCTTGACTAATCTTCTGGAATTTTTTGAGGATGTGACAAGTAAAATGGATGAAGGGGTGCCAGTGGATGTAGTGTATCCAGACTTTCAGAAAGCCTTTGATTAGGTCCCACACGGGAGACTGGTGACTAAAATTAGAGCACATGGTATTGGGGGTAGGGTGTTGACATGCATGGAAAATTGGCTGGCAGACCGGAAGCAAAGAGTAGGAGTGAACGGGTCCTTTTTAGAATGCCAGGCAGTGGCGAGTGGAGTGCCGCATGGCTCGGTGTTGGGGCCGCAACTGTTTATATATATATATATATATATATATATATATATATATATATAAATGATTTGGAAGAGGGAATTAGGAGCAACACTAGCAAGTTTGCGGATGACACAAAGCTGGGTGGCAGTGTGAACTGTGAAGAGGATGTTAGGAGGTTGCAGGGGGACCTGGACAGGTTGAGTGAGTGGGCAGATGCGTGGCAGATGCAGTATAATATAGATAAATGTGAGGTTATCCACTTTGGCGGCAAAAACAAGGGGGCAGATTATTATTCAATGGGGTTAGGTTAGGTAAGGGGGAGGTACAGCGAAACCTGGGTGTCCTTGTACACCAGTCACTGAAAGTTGGCGTGCAGGTACAGCAGGCAGTGAAGAAAGCTAATGGAATGTTGGCCTTCATAACTAGAGGATTTCAGTATGGGAGTAAAGAGGTTCTTCTGCAGTTGTATAGGGCTCTGGTGAGACCACATCTGGAGTATTGTGTACAGTTTTGGTCTCCTAATTTGAGGAAGGACATCCTTGTGATTGAGGCAGTGCAGCATAGGGTTCACAAGATTGATCCCTGGGATGGCGGGACTGTCTTATGAGGAAAGATTGAAAAGACTAGGCTTGTATTCACTGGAATTTAGAAGTATGAAGGGGGAACTTAAAGAAACATATACAATTATAAAAGGACTGGACAAGTTAGATGCAGGAAAAATGTTCCCAATGCTGGGTGAGTCCAGAACCAGGGGCCACAGTCTTAGAATAAAGGGGAGGTCATTTAAGACTGAGCTGAGAAAAAAACTTTTTTACCCAGAGAGTTGTGAATTTATGGAATTCTCTGCCACAGAGGGCAGTGGAGGCAAATCACTGGATGTATTTAAGAGAGTTGGATAGAGCTCTAGGGGCTAGTGGAGTCAAGGGATATGGGGAGAAGGCAGGCACGGGTTATTGATAGCGGACGATCAACCATGATCACAATGAATGGCGGTGCTGGCTCGAAGGGCCGAATGGCCTCCTCCTGCACCTATTTTCTATGTTTCTATAGAGCAGGTTTGGAGGGATATGCACCCAAAACGCAGGCAGGTGGGACTAGTGTAAATGGGACATGTTGGCCGGTGTGGACAAGTTGTGACGTAGGGCCTGGTTCCACGCTGTATCACTCGATAGCAGGTAAATGGAGTTTAAAATAAACAGATCAGTTGTAATCTATCCCAAATGCCAAAACAGGCTTGAATGGTTGAACGGCCAACTTCTGTTTATATCAGCCAAAACAATGGCATACTTCAGCCTGGAAGAGGAAGAGAGAACATACTTCACATGGTAGAAACAAAAAGAACACACCAGTGAAAAATGTGATTGTTGTTTGGAAAAGATGAAGCTGAAATCGGAAATTCATCAAGTTAAACTCGACGGAAGCGTCGCTAAATTAACATTCAGTGTTTCAAACACGTTTCAGCAGTGAATCTGCAGTCCTTTATGGATTATTTTGGATGCATAACCCTCTTTTTCCCCATTACTGGCCCACGTCGCGGGTCTGGAAACTGGAAGTATCCCGAACTAATGCAGTTGTATAGGGCTCTGGTGAGACCACATCTGGAGTTTCGTGTACAGTTTTGGTCTCCTAATTTGAGGAAGGACATCCTTGTGATTGAGGCAGTGCAGCGTAGGTTATGGGGAGAAGGAAGGCACGGGTTATTGATTGGGGACGATCAGCCATGATCACAATGAATGGCGGTGCTGGCTCGAAGGGCCGAATGACCTCCTCCTGCACCTATTTTCTATGTTTCTATGTTTCTAATTCTGCTACCACCATCATCCACTGCGACAAATGATGGCCCCCACTGATTGACGCCGGAAGCTCGCGTCCTTTTCGGGACGGACGATGACAGCAAGGCCAACATTTGTAACAAGATGGACACGGAAAGAAGAAGAAGATCCCATTACTGCTACATTGCTCCATTTTAATTCTAGGTTTAGGACAAGCCCACCTCATTCTTTCGAGGCAATCAATCAAGATTGAGGATTACGGAGATACGAGGTAAACTGCAGGGTGTGTCGAAAGGAACTGCAGATGCTGGTTTATACCAAAGATAGACACAAAGCACTGGAGTACATCAGTGGCTCAAAAAAAGATGGGTGACGTTACGATTCTCCACAGCCTTCTGTGGCAATGAATTCCACAGATTCACCACCCACTGGCTAAAGATATTCCACCTCATCTCCTTCTTAAGGAAATGTCTTGAATTCTGAGACTATGACCTTTGGTCCTAGACTCTCCCACTAGTTGCTTATTACAGAACTCATAACTGCCTCACAGCGCCAGAGAATCGGGTTGATCGGGACGAAGGGGGCTGCCTGTGTGGAGTTTGCATGTTGTCCCCGTGACAGTGCGGGTTTCTTCCGGGTGCTCTGGTTTCCCTCACATCCCAAAGATGCGCAGGTTTGTTTGTTAATTGGTCACGGTAAATTGCCTCTCGGGATTAGAGAGTGATGAGAAAGTGGGATAACATGGAATTGGTGTGTACTGGTAATCTTCATCTCTTCCCCTAAAATATTCAAAGATGACTCTTTGGTTCAGCTTCTGATTTTTTCCAAAAGCATGGGTCTTGAAAGTTTTCTATGCTACAAGCAGGGCTCGAAATTAGCGGTTGCCCGGGTGCCGATGGCAATTTACAGTCCCGCCGGGCAACTTAAAAGCCATGCCATTTTGCCCGGCTTGGCAAGCAACCGGGACACCTGCCCGCCATCCGTGGCCGGGTCTCGGCTCAGCACATCATCGGCCGTGGTTGTGTGCATGTGCCGCCACGGCAACGGGTCGGTGTCGGCCACTTTCTCCCTCCCTCTGCATTGTGGGAGTTCTGGCTGCCATTGCTGTCCGGTCGCTGCCTCACCGTGACTGCTGAAAACCAACGCAGAATCACTCCCTGGAGCTGGAATAACTCCTTGGAGTAACTCTTGCTTCTTGGTTTCCTGGTCCTCCAAAAATATTCGAAATGGAATTTAAACTGCAGGACCCACCACCACCAAACTCCAAACTCTAGAAAAATAACAGGCTATTGCATTTTATCTGTTTATTTATTGTGTATATATATGGTCTATGGCATATAGACACACTGAACATTTATCTCCTGTTCTGTATTATGTTTACATATTCTGTTGTGCTGCAGCAAGCAAGAATTTCATTGTCCTATCTGGGACACATGACAATAAAACTCTCTTGACTCTTGACTTGGACTTAAGCAAAAAAGGGTTCTTGGGAAACAAAAAGCTACCTTAAATGTAGTTGCGTCTGGTTGGTACCTAGGGTAGGGTGAAGTCTATTCCATGCTGTAATTGTGCGGGGTAACTCCATGGAGCAGCCAGCATCTCTGGATAGAAAACATTGGGTGACGTTTCGGGTAGAAACCCTTCTTTACATTTCCTCTGGTTTTAGAGTTTTTAGTTTAATTTAAAGATACAGCGTGGAAACAGGCCCTTCGGCCCACCGAGTCCACCGATCACCCATACTCCAGTTCTATCCCACACATCAGCGACGCAAGTCAAGAGTGTTTTATTCTCTCACGTCCCAGTTAGAACAATGAAATCCTTACTTGCAGCAGCACAACAGAATATGTAAACATAGTACTCTGTAAACAATGTTATAAACGAGAAAACAAAACTCCATACAGACAGCACCCATATTCAGGATCAATTCCGGGTCTCTGGCAATTTTAGGCAGCAAATATATGGCCAATGTACTGCCCCAATAGCCTTGAACTGAATTAAAACATACAGTAGCTGTAAAGGGGGACATAGCGTCACTTAGAGATTTAAGACAGAAAATGGATAGTTTCTTTTTTTTTAGTAACCAAAGTTATCAACGTATAATTTTTTGTTTGTTGGAAAATAAAATATAGTGGCACACTGGTGGACTTGCTGCCTCACACGGCCAGAGATCTGTGTTCGATCCTGTCCTCGGGCACTGTCTGTGTTGAATTTGCACATTCTCCCTGCAAGCATGTGGGTTTCCTCCCATATCCCAAAGACACATTGGCTTTGTAGGTGAACTTGTCTCTGTAAAATTGCCCCTAATGTGCAGGGAGTGGGTGAGGAAAGTGGGATAACAGAACTTGTGTGAATGGGTAGATACAAATGCTGGAGAAACTCAGTGGGTGAGGCAGCATCTATGGAGCGAAGGAAATAGGCGACGTTTCGGGTCGAGACCCTTCTTCAGACTGATGTCGGGAGGGGTGGGGGGTGGGAAAAAGAAAGGAAGAAGCTAGACAGTAAGCTGTGGGAGAGCTGGGAATGGGGGGGGGGGGGGAAGGAGGGAGAAAGCAAGGATTGCTTGAAATTGGAGAGGCCAATGTTAATACCGCTGGGGTGTAAACTACCCAAGCAAAATATGAGGTGCTGCCCTTCCAATTTGCGGTGGGCCTCACTCTGGCCATGGAGGAGGCCCAGGACAGAAAGGTCGGATTTGGAATAGGAGGGGGAGTTGAAGTGCTGAGCGAACTGAGTGGAGGTGTTGTGCGAAGCGATCGCCAAGCCTGCACTTAACCATATAACCATATAACAATTACAGCACGGAAACAGGCCCTCTCGGCCCTTTCAGTCCGTGCCGACCATTTGTTTTCCCCTAGTCCCATCTACCTGCACTCAGACCATACCCCTCCATTCCCTTCACGTCCATATACCTATCCACTTTACTCTTAAATGTTAAAATCGATCCTGCCTCCACCACTTCTGCTGGAAGCTCATTCCACACAGCCACCACCCTCTGAGTAAAGAAGATCCCCCTCACGTTACCCCGAAACCTCTGTCCCTTAATTCTCATGTCATGCCCTCTTGTTTGAATCTTCTCTACCCTCAATGGGAAAAACGTATCCACGTCAACTCTGTCTATCCCTTTCATCGTTTTAAAGACCTCAAACAAGTCCCTCCTTAACCTTCTGCGCTCCAAAGAATAAAGACCTAACTTGTTCAACCTTTCTCTGTAACATAGTTGCTGGAACCCTGGCAACATTCTCACCGAGGTTGAACACTTGGTCTCACCGGGGTTGAATATACGCTGAATAACCGTATTTTTGTTTGGAAGTGGAAAGAGATAATAGAAATTGCACTCATTGCAATGTGTAAAAAGAGATGAGATACTGTATTATAATTTTGCTGCATGTCATTGTGGTACATATCATGTCTTGATTGGTGAATATGTTTATTTTGTGACTTTATTTGAAGCAGAAATAATACAGTGGCTTGCAAAAGTATTCATACCCCGTGAACTTTTCCACATTTTGTCACGTTACAACCACAAACGTAAATGTATTTTATTGGGATTTTATGTGATAGACCAACACAAAGTGGTGCATAATTGTGAAGTGGAAGGACAATGATAAATCGTTTTCAAAGTTTTTTACAAATAAAAAACTGAAAAGTGTGGCGTGCAAAAGTATTCAGCCCCCTTTACTCTGATACCCCTAAATAAAATCCATTGCAACCAATTGCCTTCAGAAGTCACCTAATTATTAAATAGAGTCCACTTGTGTGTAATCTAATCTCAGTATAGATGCAGCTGTTCTGTGAAGGCCTCAGAGGTTTGTTAGAGAACATTAGTGAACAAACAGCGTCATGAAGCCCAAGGAACACACCTGACAGGTCAGGGATAAATTTGTGGAGAAGTTTAAAGCAGGGTTAGGTTATAAAAAAATATCCCAAGCTTTGAACATCTCACGGAGCACTGTTCAATCCATCATCCGAAAATGGAAAGAGTATGGCACAACTGCAAACTTACCAAGACATGGCCATCCACCTAAACTGACAGGCCGGGCAAGGAGAGCATTGATCAGAGAAGCAGCCAAGAGGCCCATGGTAACTCTGGAGGAGCTGCAGAGATCCACAGCTCAGGTGGGAGAATTTTTCCACAGGACAACTATTAGTCATGCACTCCACAAATCGGGCCTTTATGGAAGAGTGGCAAGAAAGCCATTGTTGAAACAAAGCCATAAGAAGTCCCGTTTGCAGTTTGCCACAAGCCATGTGGGGGACACAGCAAACATGTGGAGGAAGGTGCTCTGGTCTGATGAGACCAAAATTGCCAAAATGCAAACGCTATGTGTGGCGGAAAACTAACACTGCACATCACCCTGAACACACCATCCCCACTGTGAAACATGGTGGTGGCAGCATCATGCTGTGGGGATGCTTTTCTTCAGCAGGGACAGGGAAGCTGGTTCAGAGTTGATGGGAAGATGGATGGAGCCAAATACAGGGCAATCTTGGAAGAAAACCTGTTAGAGTCTGCAAAAGACTTGAGACTGGGGCGGAGGTTCACCTTCCAGCAGGACAATGACCCTAAATATACAGCCAGAGCTACAATGGAATGGTTTAGATCAAAGCATATTCATGTGCTAGAATGGCCCAGTCAAAGTCGAGACCTAAATCCAATTGAGAATCTCTGGCAAGACTTGAAAATTGCTGTTCACAGACGCTCTCCATCCAATCTGACTGAGCTTGAGCTATTTTGCAAAGAAGAATGGGCAAAATTTCAGTCTCTAGATGTGCAAAGCTGGTAGAGACGTACCCCAAAAGACTTGCAGCTGTAATTGCAGTGAAAGGTGGTTCTACAAAGTATTGACTCAGGGGGGCTGAATACTTTTGCACGCCACACTTTTCAGTTTTTTATTTGTAATAAAATTTGGAAACCATGTATCATTATCCTTCCACTTCACAATTATGCACCACTTTATGTTGGTCTATCACATAAAATCCCAATAAAATACGTTTACGTTTGTGGTTGTAACGTACTTTTGCAAGCCACTGTATGTGAATGCTTCATTGACCATATTTCTGACTGGTAACTACGCACTTCGTCCGAGCACATTATCGTACGCGTCATGCAAGCCGTCTTAAATGACCACCTAAACTGTAATTTGGCAACCTAAAAAGCTGCCGAGGTTGCCCGGCTGGCAACAGGGAAAAAAAGTTAAGCGAGAGCCCTGGTTACAAGGTCTGGATAGAGCGGATGTGGAGAGGATGTTTCCAGTAGTGGGAGAGTCTAGGACCAGAGGTCACAGCCTCAGAATTAAAGGACGTTCCTATAGGAAGATGAGGAGGAATTTCTTTCGCCAGAGGGTGGTGAATCTGTGGAATTCTTTGCCACTAAAGGCTGTGAAGGCCAAGTCAGTGGATATTTTTAAGGCCGAGATAGATAGATTCTTGATTAGTCCGGGTGTCAGTGTTTATGAGGGAGAAGGCAAGAGAATGGGGTTAGGAAGGATAGAGCAGCCATGATTCAATGGCGGAGTAGACTTGATGGGCCGAATGACCTGATTCTGCTCTTATCACAAATAAAAAGTGTCGAATAAATGCTCATCTATTCGGATACGTCATGGTGAAAGAAGGAAATGAGGTGAGCCAGAGATATGAAGATGGTGGGGTGGGAGATTGCAACCTTCCCATGGTCCGCCCTGAATGCAATCAACCCGGCGTGCACAATCAAATAAGATCAAATAGAACAAGTTGTCCTACAACTTTAGGCTGTGCACACCATACGCAAGAAGACGTTTTTTATGCGTACGTATGTGTGTGCGTGTGCGAGTCTGTAGGTGTGTACACACACACATATACACACACTGAACTTTTTTTTCTCGTTTATTATATTGTTTACAGTGTACTATGGTAGTTGTACTTCAGTGTACTTCTCTGCCCCAGAAGGTAGTTGAGGCCAGTTCATTGGCTATATTTAAGAGGGAGTTAGATGTGGCCCTTGTGGCTAAAGGGATCAGGGGGTATGGAGAGAAGGCAGGTACAGGATACTGAGTTGGATGATCAGCCATGATCATATTGAATGGCGGTGCAGGCTCGGGGGGCCGAATGGCCTACTCCTGCACCTATTGTCTGCTTCTATGTTTATATATCCAGTTGCGTTGCCGCAAGTAAGAATGTCATTGTTCTATCTGGGACACATGACAATAAAACATGCTTGATTCTATTTTTACAAGTCATCAATCAGAAATTGCAAACTAATTCTAAGTACACAGGGGCATTTTATCATAAATCCACATGCTCTTCCATGTCAGATGAAAGCGGTGTTGTTTACGGGGTCTGAATTCAGCGCAGCAAAGCTGCAGCAACAACTTCCTCTTTCAACCACAGTCCAGAATCAATCTTATCACACAGAGCAGCAACACAATAACAGCTTCCTTTCCACCCACGCTCCAGGGAGACGATATCAACTGAATTAGCACACTGCGCATGGGAAGGGACAGCAGATGCTGGTTTATGCCACAGATAGACACACCATTCTGGAATAACTCAGCGGGACAGGCAGCATAGTCACCTATTCCTGCTATCCAGAGATGCTGCCTGTCCCGCTGAGTTACTCCAGCATTTTGTGTCTATCTTCAAATTAGCACACTTGCTTCATTCAGCAACGCTCTCATCAGTCCACTAATGTTGATGTGGAATAAAAGTTTCTGCAGAAACAAATCCTGAGGCTTATGAAGCTGGCTAAGATCATAAGTGATAGGAACAGAATTAGGCCATTCGGCCCATCATGTCTACTCCGCCATTCAATCATGGCTGATCTATCTTTCCATCTCAACCCCATTCTCCTGCCTTCTCCCCGTGACCCTGACACCAACACTAATCAAGAATCTATCTATCTCCGTCTTAAAAATATCCATTGCCTTGGCCTCCACAGCCGTCTGTGGCTATGAATTCCACAGATTCACCACCCTCTGACTAAAAACAATTCCTCATCTAATTTCAAAACCGACGTCCTTTTATTCTGAGGCGGTGACCTCTGTTCCCAGACTCTCCCACTAGTGGAAACATCCTCTCTGCATCCAATCTATCCTGGCCTTTCACTATTCGGTAAGTTTTAATGAGGTCCCTCCCCTCATCCTTCTGAACTCCAGCGAGTACAAGCCCGGTGCCGTCAAACGCTCATCACGTGCTAACCCAATCATGCACAACTGTGCAGCCCTGGGGAGGGATTCTGCAGCATCCAAGCTAATGTCTCCCTGTATTTCCAGGGCTGGCAGCTCACAAATGCTGAGCAAAGTCACTGAAGGGAAGAAAATGTACAGCACAGGAACAGACCCTTCAAATCACAATTTGAAATGCCAAAACCAACTCTAGATTTCTACATCACTGGAATCTCTTCTGGGGAAGGGGTGACCTGTACATAAGGGACAGGTTGCATCTTAATTTGAGGGGAACCGACATTCTGGCAGGCAGGTTTGCTAGTGCCACATGGGTAGGTTTAAACTGAACAGTGGGGGGGGTGGAGTCAACAACATGCATGTATCCGTGCAGCTAATGGGAAAGAGAGTGTAGGAAAGTTCACATTTAAACTAACAGGGCAGGGGGATGGGACCCAATGCAAGGAGACAGAGGGCCATAAAAGGAGGACAGAAGCAAAAGGTAGATGGGAGATAAGAAAAACAAATCTGAAAGCTTCATGCCCTAATTCGAGGAGCATTCGTAATAAGGCGGATGAATTGAATGCGCAGTTAGTAGTTAAGGGATATGATATAGTTGGAATTACTGAGACATGGCTCCAGGGTGACCAAGGCTGGGAGCTAAACATGCAGGGTTATTCAACATTCAGGAAGGATAGACAGAAAGGAAGAGGTGGGGTGGCATTGCTGGTTAAAGAGGAGATTAATGCAACAGCAAGAAGAGACATTAGCTTGGACGCTATAGAATATGGATAGAACTGTGAAATAGCCAAGGGCAGAAAACACTTGTTGGAGTGGTACACAGACCACCAAACAGCAGTAGGGAGGTTGGGGACAGCATCAAGCAGGAAATTAGGGATGTGTGTAGCAAAGGTACAGCGGCTACCATGGGTGACTTTAATCTACATATACAGTGCCCTCCATAATGTTTGGGTCAAAGACCCATAATTTATTTATTTGCCTCTGTACTCCACAATTAGATTTGTAATAGAAGGGAAGTCAAGGATAGTGTTAAATCCAAGAGGCATATAAATTGGCCAGAAGATGCGGCAAACCAGAGGACTGGGAGAAATTTAGAACTCAACAGAGGAGGACAAAGGGGTTAATCAAAAGAGGGAAAAAGAGCATGAAAGAAAGCTTGTGGGGAATATAAAACTGACTAAAAGTTTCTTTAGGCATGTAAAAAGGAAAACATTAATGAAGATGAATGTAGGTCCCTTACCATCTGAGGCAGGTGAATTTATAATGGCAAACAAAGAAATGGCAGAACAGTTAAACAGTTAAATAGCGGAGTTGGTCCTCACCCTCAATAACTTCTCTTTTGACTCCTCCCATTTCCTCCAAACACAAGGCGTAGCTATGGGCACACGCATGGGCCCCAGCTACGCTTGCCTCTTTGTCGGGTAGGTCGAACAATCCTTGTTCTCGGCGTACCAGGGCCCCCCATCCCCGACCTCTACCTCCGTTACATCGACGACTGCTTTGGTGTCACCTCCTGCACCCACACACAACTGACTGACTTCATTCATTTCACCACCAACTTCCATCCGGCACTCAAATACACTTGGACCATTTCCGACACTTCCCTACCATTCCTTGACCTCACCATCTCTATTACAGGTGATACGCTCCTGACCGAAATCCACAACAAACCAACTGGCTCCCACAGCTACCTGGACTACTCTTCCTCCCACCCTGCTTCCTGTAAGGACTCCATCCCCTATTCCCAATTCCTCCGTCTACGCCGCATCTGCTCCCAGGGTGAGGTGTTCCACACCAGGTCATCACAAATGGCCTCATTCTTCAGGTTACGGGGATTCCCCTCCTCCACTATAGATGAGGCTCGCACCAGGGTCTCCTCCATACCCCGCAACACTGCCCTCTCTCCCCATTCCCCCACTCGCAACAAGGGCAGAGTCCCCCTGGTCCTCACCTTTCACCCCACCAGCCGGCACATGCAACACATAGTCCTCCGCCAGTTTCGCCACCTCCAACGTGACCCCTCCACTCGCCACATCTTCCCATCTCCCCCCCCCCCCCCCGTCTGCCATCTGCAAAGACTGCTCCCTCCGCAACTCCCTTGTCAATTCTTCCCTTCCCTCCCGCTCCACCCATTCCCCGGGCACTTTCCCTTGCAACCGCAAGAGATGCTACACTTGTCCCTTCACCTCCCCCCTCCACTCCTTTCAGGGACCCAAGCAGTCCTTCCAGGTCCGACAGTGGTTTACCTGCACCTCCTCCAATCTCATCTACTGCATCCGCTGCTCTAGATGCCAGCTGATCTATATCGGTGAGACCAAGCGGAGGCTTGGCGATCGTTTCGCCGAACACCTCCGCTCGGTCCGCAATAACCAACCCGACCTCCCGGTGGCTCAGCACTTCAACTCCCCCTCCCATTCCGTATCCGACCTCTCTGTCCTGGGCCTCCTCCACGGCCAGAGTGAGCAAAACCGCAAACTGGAGGAACAGCACCTCATATTCCGCTTGGGGAGTCTGCATCCTCTGGGCTTGAACATTGAATTTTCTCAATTCTGTTAACCCTTGCTGTCTCCTCCCCTTCCCACCTCTCCCTCAGACCCCGGGCTCCTCCTCCTGCTTTTTCATTTCTTCTCCCCGCCCCCCCCACCCCCCCCACCTCCTATCAGTCTGAAGAAGGGTTTTGGCCCGAAACGTTGCCTATCTCCTTCGCTCCTTAGATGCTGCTGCACCCGCTGAGTTTCTCCAGCCTTTTGTGTACCCTCGATTTTCCAGCATCTGCAGTTCCTTCTTTAACAGTTAAACAAGTACTTTGGTTCTGTCTTCACGAAGGAAGACACAAACAATGTCCCAGAAATCCCCAAAAAAGGGGACCAAGGATCTGGTGGGAGGGGGGGACTGAAGGGAATCCACATTAGGCATGAAATGGTGTTCGGTAAACTGTTGGGACTGAAGGCAGATAAATCCCCAGTGCCTGATGGTCTGCATCCCAGAGTACTCAAGGAGGTGGCCCGAGAAATCGTGGATGCATTGGTGATCATTTTCCAATGTTCTCTCGACTCAGGATCAGTTCCTGTGGACTGGAGGGTAGCCAACGTAACTCCACTTTTTAAGAATGGAGAGAGAAGATGGGGAATTATATACCAGTTAGCCTAACATCGGTAATGGGGAAGATGCTGGAGTCAATATACAATATGTGCAGGAGTAGGCCATTTGCCCCTTCAAGCCAGCACCGCCAAGTGGGGAGACTGGTGCACAGACAGCCACCCCACGGTCCTTGACAGATCCGGGTCAGGATCCAGTGGCATGGAGTCGAAGACGACCGGAGACCCTTTTCTGCTGCAGCCTTCATCCGCCTTCCCAGCCGTTGTGACGCTCCACTAAGGTCAGCCATCGTCCTCCGCCTGTTCCACCGTTGAGGTCTTGGTTGGATTGCTCTTTGTCAGAGACCTCCCCCTCGACCTTACCGCCATGGGTGGCCCTACCAGGAGCACAGCTACAGACGGCATCGCTCTCGGGATCTCAGGTCCACACGAGCTTCTCCACCACAAGGTGACAATCCATGGAAAACAACTCTACCGCTTTGCCACTGTGACACTACCTTGATAAGGTAAGCTAAACTCAATGTCCCATACAATTACATACTTCTATCAGGACTCCCTTCACCTCTGGCGTTCCAAGGAAAACAATAACATTTCCTATTCACTTGGATGCCTCCCTTTCTGGTTCCTGATTAATTCAGAAGCCTGGGGATAAGATTATAGGAAAGGAAAATCATCCCATTACCATTTGTGGTCAATGCTTCATGCCATATGTTTAAGAAACATTTAGACAGGCCAAACACAGACAGGTGTGTCGAGTGTAGATGGGACATGTTGGTCGGTGTGGGCAAGTTGGGCTGATGGGCCCAGTTTCCACACTCTATGACAATGACTCTATATATTGCAGCATATATGCTCTAATGGGCCTGTCCCGCTTGTGCGACATTTACGGCAGCTGTCGGCACCTGTCATAGGTCGTTGCAGCTCGCCGAAAAATTTCCAAATGTTAAAAATCCAGCGGCAACCAGAAAGATGCTACGACTCTTTGTGCGACTGAGGAGACGACTCACGACCATACAGGCGACACCCTGGCGACATGTCATGAGTAGTCGCCCAAAGAGTCATACCGTGTTCTGGTCGTAGCTGGATTTTCAAAAAGTCGCGTAAGTGGGACAGGCCCATTAGCTCCTCTCTCCAACAGCGACAAATTATTATTTTCTCAGACTAGGAGATAAAAGATGCAGATACCGCTTTTACAAAAATACACTGGAGTGCTCAGCAGGTCAGGCGGCATCTCTGGAGAACATGGATAGGTGACACTTCTGTCTGAAAAAGAAGAACCCTTCTTCAGACCGAAGAAGATGGTGCTGGAGCATTGAGACTCTTTACAATTGGGTCTCAGAGGAGGATCTACTGTCAGTCAATACAATCACTGTACTCTTTTAAATCCCCTTTTCTACCTGTGAATCTAGAACTATAGGGACAGGTTGAGCAAGTCGGGACTCTATTCTTTGGAGCACAGGAGGATGAGCAGTGATCTTATACAGGTGTACAAAATCATGAGAGGAATATATCGGGTGAATACATATTCTTTTGACCAGAGTTGGAGAATTGGAGTGTCAGGGGTTATGGGGAGAAGGCAGAAGAATAGAGTTGGGAGGGAGAGATAGATCAGCCATGATTGAATGGCGATGTAGACTTGATGGGCCGAATGGCCTAATTCTGCTCCTATCCATTATGAAATGAGAACCAGGTGACATAGGTTTAAGGTGAGGGGGAGAAAGATTTAATAGGAACATAGGTGTAACTTTTTTTCAGACAAAGGATGGTGGGTGCATGGAACGAGCTGCTGGAGGAGGTAGTTGAGGCAGGGATTATCGCAACATTTAATAATCATTTTCATAGGTACATGGATAGGACAGATTTAGAGGGATAGGGGCCAAACGCAGGCAGGTGAGACAAGTGTAGATGGGCATGTTGGTTGGTGTGGGTAACAGGCCAAAGGGCCTGTTCCATGCTGTACGACTCTATGACTATATTTGCACTCCGTATCTGTCCCTTTGCCCTACCTCTGGAACTTAAGTTCGACTTGATTGTATTTATGTTTATCCACTAATCAAAAGGGGACAGATTGGGATCAAGACGGTGGCAAGAGAGGTGGAGTCGTCGCGCTACTGATAAGGAAGACTGTCAAGTCGCACTCAGAGAGGACATAGAAACATAGAAAATAGGTGCAAGAGGAAGACATTCAGCCCTTCGAGCCAGCACCGCCATTCATTGTGATCATGGCTGATCGAGGGTTCTGGAGGGTTCGTCTGCGGTGCAGTGCAGAAATAAGAAAGGTGCTAGCTCTCTAGTGGATTTGTACTGTGCCTCCTCTCCTTCTTCCCCACCCCAATGTAAAAGCAAGTGGGAGACAGAGAAATAGAGATTAGACATATTACCGAAAGCAAGCGGGAGATAGAGGAATAGAGATCCAACAGATTACTAAAAGCAAGCGGGGGACAGAGGAAAAGAGATCTAGATTACCGAAAGATGCCAAGCAACACTTAGTGGGTGATTTTAACTTTCCCAATATGGACTGTGACTTGATCAGTGCTAAAGTCTTACACAGGGCAGAAGTTGTGAGGTGCGTCCAAGAGAGTTCATTGAAACAGTATGTGTATAGTCCAACCTGAAATGGGGATATAGTAGATGTTGTGTTGGGAAATCTGCCTGGCCAGGTGACTACTAGAGGGCATTGCTTTGAGTCTGAAGAAGAGTCTCAACCTGAAACATCACCCATTCCTTCTCTCAAGAGATGCTGCCCGTCCCACTGAGTTACTCCAGCTTCTTGTGTCTACTGTCGGCATAGCTTTAAAGTGCAGTTGTACAGAGCCCTAGTGAGACCACACCTGGAGTATTGTGTGCAGTTTTGATCTCCAAATTTGAGGAAGGACATTCATCAGTCAATGAAAGTAAGCATGCAGGTATAACCATATATGCAAATTAAGGGACAGAATGACATGCGAATTAAGGGACGGATTGACATGCAAATCATTAATTGACATCATTAATTGACATAATTGACATGACATCATTAATTGACATGCGAATTAAGGGACGGAGGTTTAGGGGTAACGTGAGGGGGAACTTCTTTACTCAGAGGGTGGTGGCTGTGTGGAATGAGCTTCCAGCAGAAGTGGTGGAGGCAGGATCGATTTTAACAATTAAAAGTAAAGTGGATAGGTATATGGACGGGAAGGGAATGGAGGGGTATGGTCTGAGTGCAGGTAGATGGGACTAGGGGGAAACAAATGATCGGCACGGACTGGAAAGGTCGAGAGGGCCTGTTTCCGTGCTGTAATTGTTATATGGTTATATGGTTATATAACAATTACAGCACGGAAACAGGCCCTCTCGGCCCTTCCAGTCCATGCCGACCATTTGTTTTCCCCTAGTCCCATCTACCTGCACTCAGACCATACCCCTCCATTCCCTTCCCGTCCATATATTCCCTTCCCGTCCAGCAGACTGTGAAGAAAGCGAATGGCGTGTTGGCCTTCATACCAAGAGGAGTTGAGTATAGGAGCAAAGAGGTCTTCTGCAGTTGTACAGAGCCCTAGTGAGACCACACCTGGAGTATTGTGTGCAGTTTTGGTTCCCTAATTTGAGGAAGAACATTCTTGCTATTGAGGAAGTGCAGCGTAGGTTTACAAGGTTAATTCCCAGGATGGCGGGACTGTCATATGCTGAGAGAATGGAACAGCTGGGCTCACTCTGGAGTTTAGAAGGATGAGAGGGTATTTCATTGAAACATATAAGATTGTTAAGGGTTTGGACACGCTAGAGGCAGGACACATGTTCCCAATGTTGGGGGAGTCCAGAACCAGATGCCACAGTTTAAGAATAAGGAGTAAGCCATTTAGAACAGAGACGAGGAAACATTTTTTCTCACAGAGAGTGGTGAGTGTGGAATTCTCTGCCTCAGAGGGCAGTAGAGGCCGGTTCTCTGCATACTTTCAAGAGAGAGCTCGCTAGGACTCTTGAAGATAGCGGAGTCAGGGGATATGGGGAGAAGGCAGGAACGGGGTACTAATTGTGGATGATCAGCCATGATCACATTGAATGGCAGTGCTGACTCGAAGGGCCGAATGGCCTCCTCCTGCACCTATTGTGTATTGTGAGCTTCGCATCTGTGGTAGGGAAGCATTTGGAGAGGATTCTTTGGGGTAGGATTTACTCCCATTTGGAAGAGAATAGGTTAATTAAGGACAGTCACCAGGATTTGTTCTTGTCTAAGGGAGACACAGGCAGGTAGTAACTCAGCGGGTGAGGCAACATCTATGGAGAGAAGGAATTGGTGATGTTTTGGGTCAAGACCCTTCTTCCGCCTGATGTCAGAGGAGGGGGCGGGACAAAGAAAGAATATAGGCGCAGGCAGTGGGACTAGTGGGAGAAGGGGAGGGGATGGAGAGAGAAAGCAGGGGTTACCTGAAG
Organism: Okamejei kenojei; assembly: GCA_035221665.1. Classification (NCBI taxonomy): domain Eukaryota; kingdom Metazoa; phylum Chordata; class Chondrichthyes; order Rajiformes; family Rajidae; genus Okamejei; species Okamejei kenojei. Next base: position 134,483,322 of record CM069134.1, on the reverse strand, counting down.
TTAGAGAAGTCAATGTTTATACCGCTGGGCTGTAAACTACCCAAGCGAAATACGAGGTCCTGTTCCTCCAATTTGCGCTGGGCCTCACTCCTACAATGAGGGAGTTTGAGGACAGAAAGGACAATCAGGTAATGGGAGGGGGAGTTGAAGTGCTGAGCCACCGGGAGATCAGTGGTTAATGCGGACTGAGCGGAGGTGTTCAGTGAAATGATCACCGAGCATGCGCTTGGTCTCACCGATGTAGAGAAGTTAACACCCGGAACAGCGGATGCAGTAGATGAGGTTGGAGGAGGTGCAGGTAAACCTCTGCCTCATCTGGAAAGACTGTTTGGGTCCTTGGATGGAGTCGAGGGGGGAGGTCTTATCTAACTTAATCGAGATTTTTGAGGAGTGACAAAGATTAATTGATGAGGGTAGGGTGGTGGATATTGTGTTTTAGTAAGGCATTTAATAAAGTCCCCCAATGCAGACTGATCCAGAAGATTACGATGCACGGGATTAACAGTGACTTGGTTGTAGGGATTCAGAACTTCCTTACTACTAGAAGACAGAGAGTTGTGGTAAAGGAACAAAACTCAGGCTGGAGGTCTATGACCAGTGGAGTTCCGCAGGGATCTGTGCTGTTTGTGACAGAGATAAATGACTTTGACGTAAATATAAGATGGACACAAAATGCTGGAGTAACTCAGCGGGACAGGCAGCATCTCTGGAGAAAAGGAATGGGTGACGTTTTGGGTCAAGATCCTTCCTCAGACTCAGTCTGAAGAAGGGTCTCGACCCGAAACATCACCCATTCCTTTTCTCTCCAGAGATGCCGCCAGTCCCGCTGACGTACTCCAGTATTTTATGTCTATCTTCAGTTTAAACCAGCATCTGCAGCATCTACTCAATAACCCAAAGTCTGTAAACTCCTTTTGCTCTGGTACTTTATTTCATTCACATGTTTAAACTATAACGTTTTATTCTTAATGGTTTACTACATGTCGTGTTGTTACTTACGAGCGGAGCACCAAGACTGAAGTCAAAGATGCCAACACCGACAACGGAGATGTCATCACAGACCCCACAGTAAAACCAGTGGGTTTTGACCTCCATCGCAAGCAATGGCTAACCCGGAACAGACTCCGCACCCTCCATGCAAGAACAGCTCATCACCCGCATAAGTGGGGATGACAGACAGCCCTGCTTGTGACTGCGGACGTCCAGACCAGACCATCCCACACGTCGTGAATGACTGCCCACTGAGGCTTTTCCCTAGGGTCATCAAAGCCATCCACCCATAACTGATGTTGTCCTGGCCTGGATGTCTATTCTTGATCTACAACTCTAGGCTGTGTACGCCATACGCAAGCAGAAGATTCATTCATTCCTCCTACATTTTATGTAAATATAGACGGGTAGGTTGGTAAGTGTGCAGATGACACCAAGAGTGCTGGGGTATACAGACTGTAAAGAAGGCTGTCTAACTACAAAGAGAAGTGGGCGGAAAATAGACAATAGACACTAGGTGCAGGAGTATGCCATTTGGCCCTTTGAGCCAGCACCGCCATTCAATATGATCATGGTTGATCATCCCCAATCAGTACCCCTTTCCTGCCTTCTCCCCATACCCCTGACTCTGCTATCGTTAAGAGCCCTATCTAGCTCTCTCTTGAAAGCATCCAAAGAATAGGCCCCCACCGCCCTCTGAGGCAGAGAATTCCACAGACTCCGTGTGAAAAAGGGTTTCCTCGTCTCCGTGCTAAATGGCTTACTCCTTATTCTTAAACTGTGACCCCTGGTTCTGGACTCCCCCAACATTGGGAACATGTTTCCTGCCTCTAGCGTGTCCAAACCCTTAATGATCTTATATGTTTCAATAAGATCCCCTCTCATCCTTCTAAATTTTCCAATGTTCCAAATCCTTATAAGTATACAAGCCCAGTCGCTCCATTCTCTCAGCATATGACAGTCTCGCCATCCTGGGAATTAACCTTGTAAGTGGCACGTGGAGTTTAATCTGAGCAAATGTGAGGCGAAAGGGGAACATTTACAATGAATGGCATGACCCTCAACAGCATTGATGCACAGAGGGATCTTGAGGACCCCATTCACCCGTCCCATTCCAGTCAGTCCCCTCTCACTCCCTTCTGGAACGGAGTCAGGGGATATGGGGAGAAGGCAGGAACGGGGTACTGATTGGGGATGATCAGCCATGATCACATTGAATGGCGGTGCTGGCTCGAAGGGCTGAATGGCCTCCTCCTGCACCTATTGTCAATGTTTCTCAATCCTTCCCTCACTCTCCATCATTCCCTCAACTCCCTCCCCCTCACTCATCATTGAGGCGCTCCCTCACCATTGAGGCGCTCCCTTACCGCCCAGAGGCGCTCCCTCATCATTGAGGCGCTCCCTCATCAGTCAGAGGCGCTCCCTCATCACTGAGGCGCTCCCTCACCGCCCAGAGGCGCTCCCTCATCACTCAGAGACGCTCCCTCATCACTCAGAGGCGCTCCCTCATCACTCAGAGGCGCTCCCTCACCCTAGAGACGCTCCCCTCACTGCCTAGAGATGCTCCCTCATCATTGAGGCGCTCCCTCATCACTCAGAGGCGCTCCCTCATCACTCAGAGGCGCTCCCTCATCACTCAGAGGCGCTCCCTCATCACTCAGAGACGCTCCCTCATCACTCAGAGACGCTCCCTCATCACTCAGAGACGCTCCCTCATCACTCAGAGGCGCTCCCTCACCCCCCAGAGGCGCTCCCTCATCACTCAGAGACGCTCCCTCATCATTGAGGCGCTCCCTCATCACTCAGAGGCGCTCCCTCATCACTCAGAGACGCTCCCTCATCATTGAGGCGCTCCCTCATCACTCAGAGGCGCTCCCTCATCACTCAGAGACGCTCCCTCATCACTCAGAGGCGCTCCCTCATCACTCAGAGACGCTCCCTCATCACCCAGAGGCGCTCCCTCACCTGTGCCCGGCGCTCCCTCAGCGCCAGCAGACGGTCCCTCCTGTGCAGCGCCTCCTCCTGCAGCCGCGCCGCGCGCTCCGCCATCTTCCCGCCCGCCCGCCCGCGGACTACACCTCCCGGCGGCCCCCGCGGCCTACACCTCCCGGCGGCCCCCGCGCGGCCTACACCACAGATCTCCAGCGGTATAGGACCGTTGGACTACACCTCCCGGCGGCCCCCGCTGACTACAACTCCCGGCGGCCCCCGCGCCAGCCCGCACAGCCGATCACCGAGCGCGCCGATCACCGAGCGCATCGATACACCCAACCTTGTGCCAATGGTGGCAACCAACACCACAAAGCCAAGGGAGGCTTCAAAACACACAACTCACAGTAATTCTCAAACACATCGACTCACCCGGTGTAGACACAACGTTCTTATCCGGTCCACAAGAATCCTTTTATGCTCAAGTCCACTCTCCACCACCTCCAGTTTAGAAAATATAGACAATAGGTGCAGGAGGAGGCCATTCGGCCCTTCGTGCCAGCACCGCTTTAGGAAGTTTAAGTTCCTTTTGGAATATTTTGGAAGACCAAGAACCAAGAACCACATCACAAGATTAGAAATTGTTCAGCCAGAGATGAACGCACTTCTCGGCATCTGCATGCAATTGTGCTTCTTGTGCGTGGAAAGATTGGTGGAAACAGGGCCATGACATGAACCTTGTGCCCAGTGCTGGAGTAACTCAGGTTAAGGTGATTCACCCAATGTCACAAATTAAGCCATTCGCCCATCAAGTCTACTCCACCATTCAATCATAGCTGATCTCTGCCTCTGAATCCAATTTACCTGCCTTCTCCCCATAACCCTTGATACCAGTTCTAATCCACAGCCCTCTACAGCAATTAGTTCCACAGATTAACTACCCTCTGACTAAACTACCTCCCAATAGTTACAACACCCCAAACCCAAGAAAGGCTTAAAAACACAAGAGAGTCTTCCCCGGGAGCATTGATTTACCCAATGAAGACACAAAGTGTTGGAAACACGCGATGTTGTCCCAATAGTGGCTACACCCAAGAAAGGCTTAAAAACACAAGAGAGTCATCCCTAAGTGCACCGATTCACCCAATGTAGAAACAAAATGCTGGAATAACTCAGGTTCAGGTGATTCATCCAATCCTATCCCATTAGTTGCAACACCCAAAGTCAAGAAAGGCTTAATAACACTAGAGAATCACCCACAAACACATCAACACTGCAGACACAATGAGTGCTGGAGTAACATATAAGATTATTAAGGGTTTAGACACGCTAGAGGCAGGAAACATGTTCCCGATGTTGGGAGAGTCCAGAACAAGGGTCCACAGTTTAAGAATAAGGGGTAAGCCATTTAGAACGGAGATGAGGAAACACTTTTGCACACAGAGAGTTGGGAGCCTGTGGAATTCTCTGCCTCACAGGGAGGCCCGTTCTCTGGATGCTTTGAAGAGAGAGCTAGATAGGGCTCTTAAAGATAGCGGAGTCAAGGAATATGGGGAGAAGGCAGGACATGGTACTGATTAGGAATGATCAGCCATGATCACAGTGAATGGTGGTGCTGGCTCGAAGGGCCAAATGGCCTACTCCTGCATCTATTGTTTATTGTCGTATGTCCCAGATAGAACAATGACATTCCTACTTGCAGCAGCACAACAGAATGTGTAAACAATAGTTGCCGCACCTCAAAGCCAAGAAAGGCCTGAAACACAAGAGAATCATCCCCGAGCATAACGATTCACCCAATGTAGATACAACATGATGGAGTAGCTCAGCTTGGGGTCATTCATCTAATGTCCCACTAGTTACAACATCCAAAAGCCAAGAAAGACTTAAAAACACAAGAGAGTCACCCCCAAGCTCATTGATTCACTCAGTGTAGACATAACATGCTGCAGTGACTCAGGTTCAGGCGATTCAGTCATTGTTGTCCCAAGAGTCAAGAGTGTTTTATTGTCATGTGTCATAGAGTCATAGAGTGATACCGTGTGGAAACAGGCCCTTCGGCCCAACTCGCCCACACCGGCCAACAATGTCCCATTTACCCTAGTCCCACTTGCCTGCGCTTGGTCCATAACTCTCCAAACCTGGATCTGGATCTGGGTCTGGATGTAGTACGCTAAACAGCTCTAAGTAGAACATCACTCAGTACTGGAAGTTGGACAATTTTATACTGGATAATTTCAACATTTTATCAAGCCAATTAATCAAGCTAATTAACCTACAAACCAGTACGTCTTTGGAGTGTGGGAGGAAACTGAAGATCTCGGAGAAACCCCACGCAGGTCACGGGGAGAACGTACAAACTCCGTACAGATAGCACCCATAGTCGGGATCGAACCCAGGTCTCTGGAGCTGCATGTTGCTGTAAGGCAGCAACTCTACCGCTGCGCCACTGTGACTACCTGTCCTATTCATGTACCTGTCCAACTGTTTCGTAAAGGATGAGATAGTCCCAGCCTCAACTACTTCCTCCGGCAGCTCCTTCCATACACCCACCACCCTCTGTGTGAAAAAATTACCCCTTGGATTCCTATTAAATCTTTACCTCTTCACCTTGAAACTATGTCCTCTGGTCCTCGATTCCCCTACTCTGGGTACAAGACTCTGTGCATCTACCCGATCTATGATCGTGTCTACATTGGTTGAATTAATGAGCTTGGAGATGATTCTCTTGTGTTCCAAGCCTTTGACAGATTTTTGGGTGTTGCAACTCTGTGGGTATATATACACACACTGAACTTTTTTTCTCATTTATTATATTGTTTACAGTGTACTATGTTTACATATTATGTTGTGCTTCTGCAAGTAAGATTTCATTGTTTAGCGCTAAGAGACCCGAGCTCCAACGTACCCGCTACGTTCATTCTCCGTGCTTTTTTTAAAACTCGGGAGAGCTCTTGGAATGAACTTGTACCGTGGGTCAGGGCCATTATTCACCCATTCACCACAACCCCAAAGCCAAGAAAGGCTTAAAAACACAAGGGCGGTGAATCTGTGGAATTCTTTGCCACAGACAGCTGTGGAGGCCAAGTCAGTGAATATATTTAAGGCAGAGATAGATAGATTCTTGATTAGTACGGGTGTCAGAGGTTATGGGGAGAAGGCAGGAGAATGGGGTGAGGTGGGAGAAATAGATTAGCCATGATTGAATGGTGCAGTAGACTTGACGGGCCGAATGGCCTAATTCTACTCCGATCACTTATGATCTTATGAAGAAAGTTATCATCGAGTGTATCGATTCACCCAATGCAGACACAATATGCTCTAGTAACTCAGCTTGGGGTCGTTCACTCAATGTTGACCACCTTGATACACATCCAAAAGCCAAGAAAGGCTTGAAACACAAGAGATTGCAGAAAGAAAAAGCAAATTGCGGGCGTTATTGCACACTGGGCTATCTAGCAATGGTTACATTCATTGTAAAGTTTCATTTTAACATTTCATTCATTTTGAACACCAGGGGCGATGGCTGCCCTGCCGGCAATCTGTTTGTTTTTTCATTCTTTTTGTTATTTTTTAGTGTGTTAATTGTTTTGTTTTAATGTTCTTCGGTTTGTTTTATATGGGGGGAGTGGGGGAAACTTTGCCGGAGATGTGATTAATTTTCGGATCACATTCTCCAGGCGCTCTGCGGCCTACCATCCTCAGACTGACTTTGAACCCTATCGCAGGCGCGGACCTAACATCAGAGCGAATCCCTCGCCTGGGATCGCAAACCACCTCGGCCACCGCCGACTTTACCATCAAAAGCTCGCAGTCTTCGGGAGAGGCAGAGTCGGGAAGCTCCAACGCCGCAGAAGGTTCGACCAGCCCTGACGCGAGGTTCAATCGCCCGGCGTGGGGGAGCAGACATCCCCCCGATGCAGGAGCAGAACGCCTCGACGCGGAGGGCCCGACGCCGCCGGCTACAGGAGTCAAGATCATCCCGTCAATGGGGGGCTCGAGGCCCACGATCGAGGAAGAACTAAGTGAAGGACTTGACCTTTATTTCGCCTTCCATCACAGTGAGGAATGTGTAGGAGTCACTGTGGGGGATGTTGATGTTAAAATGTGTTTTTGAGTGACCTGTTGCTGTTAATTATATGACTGACCTGGCCAATGAAATTCCTCGTATGTTGTATAACATACTTGGCGAATAAAGTGTGAGTCCCGGTTCAGGAATAGCTACTTCCCCACAGCCTTTAGGCTATTAAACCTGGCTCGGACAAAACTCTGAACATTAATAGCCCATAATCTGTTATTTGCACTTTATCAGTTTATTTATTCATGTGTGTATATATTTATATATTGGTATATGGACACACTGATCTGTTCTGTAGTCAATGCCTACTATGTTCTGTGTGCTGAAGCAAAGCAAGAATGTCATTGTCCTATCAGGGCCACACGACAATAAACTCTCTTGAACTTGAAGTGTGATTCTGATTCTGATTTATTTATGCCAAAATGCAAATTACTGTAAATACTGGCTTTATCTCACACTAAACATTATTCACATCATTCAAGAGTCTTTTATTGTCATATGTCCCAGTCAGAACAATGAAATTATTCCCTTTTTCATGAAGATAGACAAAGTCAAATTTATTCATCCCATGTACCAACGAAGGTGCAGTGAAATGAATCTGCCAGCAGCGATACACTTAAAAAGAACACACAATACACAAACATCCACCACAACATTCTTCACTGTGGTGGAAGGCACAAAGTTCAGCCAGTCCTCCTCCTTTGTTCACCCGTGGTCGGGGCGATGAACCCTCCGTAGTCGCCGCTACGGACGGCCCGATGTACAGGCCCTCTCGTCGGGGCGATCCAAACTCCAACGTCGGGACGGTCGAACACACTCCGCGACTCGGCACTTTCCTACCGGAGACCGCGGCTTCAGGATGTTATAGGCCACAGGCTGGCGGTCGGAGCTCTTCTCCGGGGATCCCAGACTACGGATGGTAAGTACATGCCATGCCAACGGCTAGAGGCTCCGCAGACCACAGCCCCACGATGTCAAAGTCACCAGGCCAGCGATCGGAGCACTCCTCTCTGGCGACCCCGGCGAGGGTTCGCCCGCTCCGTAATGGAAAAGTCCACTCTGCGCCCGCCGCTGAAGCTCTGGGCCCGTCTCCGGGAAAGGCCGCTCCAATCCAAGCTGTTAGGCCACGAGAGGGGAGGCGGAGAAGCAGCATGGAAAAAGTCGCCTCCGTGGAGGAAGTGACTGAAGAACAGTTTGCCCCTTATCCCCCCCACACAAGGCACACCGAGAGACACTTAATCAAACATTTGGACACACTAATTGACAAAGTGCTTAAGTAACTCAGCGGGACAGGCAGCATCTCCGGATGTTGGTCGTGTTTCGGGTCAGGACCCTTCAGACTGAGAATCAGGGGAGAGAGAGAGACTAGAGATATGAAAGGACAGATCAAAGGTGTGAAAAGGACAGATCAAAGCAGACGCTGCTCAAGGAAGTGTAGAATGGTTCATAGTTGGCTGAGGCGTACAAAGTGGGATTAACCAGGAGGAGCGGGCAAAGGAAAGAGCGTTCACGTCGCAGCCATTGTTTCCACCACCACACACAAGAGCACAAGAAGTGACACGACAGACACCATGTTTAAGAAAGAATTTCAGATGCTGAAAAATTGAAGGTAAACAAAAATGCTGGAGAAACTCAGCGGGTGAGGCAGCATCTATGGAGCGAAGGAATACGAGACGTTTCGGGTCGAGAACCTACTTCAGACTGATGTGGGGGGGGCGGGAAGAAGAAAGGAAGAGGCGGAGACAGTGGGCTGTGGGAGAGCTGGGAAGAGGAGGGGAAGGAGGGAGAAAGCAGGGACTACCTGAACTTGGAGAAGTCAGTGTTCATACCGCTGGGGTGTAAACTGCCCAAGTGAAATATGAGGTGCTGCTCCTCCAATTTGTGGTGGGCCTCACTGGCCATGGAGGAGGCCCAGGACAGAAAGATCGGATTCGGAATGGGAGGGGGAGTTGAAGTGCTGAGCCACCGGGAGATCAGGTTGGTTATTGCGAACTGAGCGGAGGTGTTGGGCGAAGCGATCGCCAAGCCTGCGCTTGGTCTCACCGATGTAGAGCAGCTGACACCTAGAGCAGCGGATGCAATAGATGAGGTTGGAGGAGGTGCAGGTGAACCTCTGCCGCACCTGGAAAGACTGCTTGGGTCCTTGGATGGAGTCGAGGGGGGAGGTAAAGCGACAAGTGTAGCATTTCTTGCGGTTGCAAGGGAAAGACAGACACCATTGTCTGCAGACGCGGAGAAGTGAGTTCAGCTCTGGCTGTATAACTTCCAATCTTGTGTGTGGGCTCGATAAGAAGAAGAAACTCAGGGGGACAGTGAAACTAGTCGGAGAACTAGGGTGGGGGAGGGAAGGAGAGAGAGAGAGAGGGAAAGCAAGGGTTACTTGAGGTTAGAGAAGTCAATCTTTAAGCTGGGTTGGTAAGGGCCTGTCCCAGCAGCACGCAACTCCATGCGATGAGCGCGACCTAACGTGGTCGCTTGAGCCGTCCGGCGTCGCCGGGCCGGTCCCACTTCGATCCCCGGAGCCGTGCGGAATTGTGCGGAGTTCGTCCCGACATCGCGCGGGGCTCCGAAAAACTGATCATGTTCAAAAATCCCGCGCGGCAACGGCTTGTCGGCTCACAGTCGCCTCGACACATTACACACCGACTCGACATCGTGCCTCCGTGACCCTCTCTGTAGGTGCCTCCGTGACCCTCTCTGTGTGTGCCTGTGTGCCTCTCTCTGTGTGTGCCTCCGTGCCTCTCTCTGTGTGTCCCTCTCTGTCCTGGCGAACTTACCTTTAAGACTTCGCTCCAAGTTCGCCTCATTTGCGCAGCGTTGCACCACTCGCCCCACCTCCGCGTGGCCCCCGCTGCCGGTTTGGTCGCGCTCTTTGCATGCAGGCGCATGCTGGTGGGAACGGCCCTGAACAGGGATCGCCCCACCTCCGCGCGGCCCCCGCTGCCGGTTTGATCACGCTCACCGCATGGAGTCGGATGCTGGTAGGACAGGCCCTGCAGCGAAATATGAGGTGCTGTTTGTGTCTGTCTTTGGTGTAAACCAGCATCTCTATCCGGGAAGCGCTAACAGTGGTAGTTAACAAATCGTTTTTGTCTCAGAGGAATCAAGTGATAAACGACTCCAATCTTTCTGCAGTTCTCATTGAACCCGACCTGTTTAATAATGTAAACTTCATAAGGTGATTATGCTGCAACATGTTTCACAAAACATGGGGGGGGATTGTCCCCCACCTCTCAAAATATCGGGGGGTAGGGGGGGGGAGCACGGCCTCCATCCCCCTCCCCAGGATTTCCGTCCATGTTCAGTTTTGGTCCCCTAATTTGAGGAAGGACATTCTTGCTATTGAGGGAGTGCAGCGTAGGTTCACCAGGTTAATTCCCGGGATGGCGGGACTGTCATACGCTGAGAGAATGGAGCGGCTGGGCTTGTACACTCTGGAGTTTAGAAGGATGAGAGGGGATCTCATTGAAACATATAAGATTGTTAAGGATTTGGACACACCAGAGGCAGGAAACATGTTCCCGATGTTGAGGGGAGTCCAGAACCAGGGGCCACAGTTTAAGAATAAGGAGTAATCCATTCAGAAAGGAGACGAGGAAACACTTTTTCAGAGAACCGGCCTCCGCCGCCCTCTGATGTCCCTCGTGTGTGTAGGATAGTGTTAGTGTGCGGGGAACGCTGGTCGGTGTGGACTCAGTCTCACAAAGTCCACACCGACCAGTGATCCCCGCACATCTCTACAGTAAACTAAGCTAAACTGAACTAAACAGGACAGATTGTAAGTGATACAGTATTTATGAACTTTAATCTCCCAGCCATCTCCGCATCAGCAGATTCAGGCAGAAAAAGTTCAAAATGTTCAACAAAATCAGATAACATCGGTAGAGTCAGAAAAATAGTCAGAAGTCTGAAGTAGGGTCTCGACCCGAAACGTCACCCATTCCTTCTCTCTAGAGATGCTGCCTGTCCTTATAAGGGGTAAGCTATTTAAAACGGAGATGAGGAAACACTTTTTCTCAGAGAGAGTTGTGAGTCTGTGGAATTCTCTGCCTCAGAGGGCGGTGGAGGCCGGTTCTCTGGGTACTTTCAAGAGAGAGCTAGATAGGGCTCTTAAAGATAGCGGAATTAACTGAAGTCTGAAGTAGGGTCTCGCCCATTCCTTCTCTCCAGAGATGCTGCCCGTCCCGCTGAGTTACTCCAGCATTTTTGTGTCTATCTTTGAAAAAGAGTTAACGTTCAGTTTCGATGACCTTTCACCGAATGTTGGTCTTGTGGCTACAGAGCTGGGGTGGGTTTTGGAATTAATCTGCTTACTCAGGTACTTTGATGCGTAAACACCAAGGATGGAAAATGAGTAACGTTTCACATGCCACAGGCCCGCTCAGCAGACGCACGGGTGTAAATGAGAGCAAACTGCAGTCATTGGAAAGCAAGCACGCCCACAATTTAACGAGTTTCCAGCGTACATTCTGCGATCCCAGTGTGTGCACCGCCCATGTTCCGCTTGTACCTGTTCAGCCAAAGGTAGCGTTTGTGTCCTTAGCTGGACACAAATGCTGGAGAAACTCAGCGGGTGAGGCAGCATCTGTGGAGCGAAGGAAATAGGCAACGTTTCGGGCCCAAACCCTACTTCAGAATTGAATGTACTTACATTGGATTTCACCAACAGATTGTGGGACTCGATTACTGTGCTTTAGTCACAGGGTGGTGAATTTCTATCGTCAGAGTTTTTGGTTTAGATTTAGGTTAGAGATACAGAGTGGAAACAGGCCCTTCGGCCCATCGACCAGCGATCCTCGCACACTAAGGACATTCTTGCTATTGAGGGAGTGCAGCTTAGGTTTACAAGGTTAATTCCCGGGATGGCGGGACTGTCATATGCTGAGAGAATGGAGCGGCTGGGCTTGGACACTCTGGAATTTAGAAGGGTGAGAGGGGTTTTATTATTGAAACATATAAGATTATTAAGGGTTTGGACAAGCTAAAGGCAGGAAACATGTTCCCGATGTTGGGGGAGTCCAGAACCAGGGGCCACAGTTTAAGAATAAGGTGTAAGCCATTTAGAACAGAGACAAGGAAACACTTTTTCACACAGAGAGTTGTGAGTCTGTGGAATTCTCTGCCTCAGAGGGCGGTGGAGGCAGGTTCTCTGGATGCTTTCAAGAGAGAGCTAGATAGGGCTCTTAAAGATAGCGGAGTCAGGGGATATGGGGAGAAGGCAGGAACGGGGTACTGATTGGGGATGATCAGCCATGATCACATTGAATGGCGGTGCTGGCTCGAAGGGCCGAATGGCCTACTCCTGCACCTATTGTCTATTGTCCATTAACACTACCCGACGCGCACGAGGGACAATGTTTACATTTTATACCCAGCCAATTAACCTACAAAGTAAGTAAGTTTATTGGCCAAGTATTCACATACAAGGAATTTGCCTTGGTGCTCCGCCCACAAGTAACAACATGACATACAGTGACAGTTACGAATGACTCAGAAAACACTACACGTTTTTGGAGTGCGTGCGGAAACCGTAGATCTTGGAGGAACCCCACGCAGGTCACGGGGAGAACGTACAAACTCCGTACAGACAGCGCCCGTAGTCGGGATCGAACCCGGATCTCTGGCGCTGTCAGGCAGCAACTCTCCCGCTGCGCCACCGTGCCCCCAGAGGATGGCGAATCTGTGGAATTATTTGCCACAGAAGGATGTGGAGGCCATCAATGGTAGATTCTTGATTAGCACGGCTGTCGGGGGTTCTGGGGAGAATGGGCTAGGAGGCAGTAACTGTACCCTGTGCCTCCGTGGCCGTCCCTATTACTGGGTCTCGAGGGACTGAGCTCTGGAGGGAGGTTGAGCAGGTGAGAACAACAAAGTTAGGACTTTTATGGAGTGCAGGAGGATGAGGGGTGACCTTATAGAGGTGTATAAAATCGTGAGAGGAATAGATCGGGTAATGCACAGAGTCTCTTGCCCAGAGTAGGGGATTCGAGATCCAGGGGACATAGGTTCACGATACGGGCGGGGGGGATAGATTTAATAGACACCTGAGGGGTAACTTTTCAAATCACAGAGGGTGGTGGGTGTATGGAACGAGCCAACAGAGGAGGGAGCTGAGTCAGGCACTATCACAACGTTTAAGGAACATTTAGACAGGTACATGGATAGGACAGGTTTATAGGGATATGTGGCAAACGCAGGCAGGTGGGACTAGTGTAGCTGGGACATGTTGGCCGGTGTGGGCAAGTTGGGCCGAAGGGCCTGTTTCTACGCTGTATCACCCCATGACTTAAAAAACGCACGGGTCAAAAGGGGAAGAACCACAGGGACAAATGCTTGACGTTTAGTTTAGTTTAGATTAGATACAGCGTGGAAACAGGCCCTTCAGCCCACTGCACATTAACACCATCCTATACCAGTGACAATTGATGAAAAATATTTATACCAAGCCAATTAACCTGCGAGGCAGCAACTCTACCGCTGTGCCACTGTTGCCACCCGTGTTTCGTGAGGTTGCTCCACCGTACTTTGAAACATAGAAAATAGGTGCAGGAGGAGGCCATTTGGCCCTTCGAGCCAGCACCGCCATTCATTGCGGTCATGGCTGATCATCCACAATCAGTAGCCCGTGCCTGCCTTCTCCCCGTACCCTTTCATTCCACTCGCCCCTAGAGCTCCAGTCAAGTTTATTTGTCACATACACATACGAGATGTGCAGTGAAATGAAAATCAAACTCTTTTAAATTCATCCAGTGAATTGGCCTCCACTGCCTTCTGTGGCAGAGAAGGCAGGAACGGGGCACTGATTGGGGATGATCTGCCATAATCACATATGGCAGTGCTGGCTCGAAGGGCCGAATGGCCTACCCCACCTATTGTCTATTGTCTAATTCCACAAATTCGCAACTCACTGGGTGAAAACGTTTTTTTCTCATCTCAGTTGCAAATGCCCTCCCTTTTATTCTTAGATTGTTCGGATTTTGGCCGGACTGACTGTACCTAACCAACAGGGACAGTTGTGCTGTTACATCTGTTGAGGAAATCCAGAGAAAGTGCAGTTAAGCAAAAGTAGAAATCGGCAATTGTAGACTGGAAGTCGGAGGCATCTTTTTGCACACTGCTACAGCCAACAACAAATGTAGCACGCTACCCACGTAGGGGTTTCACCCTGAACCAGTCATTGTTTCCAAGCCTAAAACCTGTAAGATAATTATCAAAAATGATGCATAAAAGCATGAGGGGATGGAGTCATACCTTCTCAATTTTTGTAGTCAGCAGGGCAATATTGCCAACTTGGACAATTTTCCATTAAAACATTTGTTTTTTTAATCAAGCCAATTAAACTACAAACCTGTACGTCTTTGGAGTGTGGGAGGAAACCGAAGATCCCGGAGAAAACCCACGCAGGTCACGGGGAGAACGTACAAACTCCACACAGACAGCGCCCGTAGTCGGGATGGAACCCGGGTCTCCGGCGCTGCATTCGCTGCGCCACCGCTACTGTCCATAGTCATACAGCATAAAACAGGCCCTTCCAACAGGCCTATGCCAACCACATGCCCATCGACACCAATCCCAACTTCCCACTTTAGGCCCACATCCCTCCAAACCTTTCCAATCCAAGCACCTGTCCAAATGTTTTTTAAATGTTACAATACCCGCTTTAGCTACCTCCTCTGGCAGCTCGTTCCATATACCCGCTACCCTCTGTGTTAAAAGGTTGCCCCTCAGGTTCATATTAAATCTGTCCCCTCTCACAAACCTGTGTCCACTGGTTCTTGATTCCCCTACTCTGGGTAAAAGACTCTGCATTCACGTACTGACACATCTCTATACAACCTCAACGGTGGACCAGGCGGAGGACGATGGCTGACCTTAGTGGAGCGTCACAACGGCTGGGAAGGCGGATGAAGGCTCCGGTCGTCTTGGACTCCATGCCACTGGATCCTGACCCAGATCTGTCAAGGACCGTGGGGTGGCTGTCTGTGCACCAGTCTCCCCACGTTAAACAAAGTCACGCACAGGCGTCCGAGAAACATAGAAACATAGAAAATAGGTGCAGGAGGAGGCCATTCGGCCCTTCAAGCCAGCACCGCCATTCATTGTGATCATGGCTGATCGTCCCCAAATCAATAACCCGTGCCTGCCTTCTCCCCATATCCCTTGACTCCACTAGCCCCTAGAGCTCTATCTAACTCTCTTAAATCCATCCAGTGACTTGGCCTCCACTGCCCTCTGTGGCAGGGAATTCCATAAATTCACAACTCTCTGGGTGAAAAAGTTTTTTCTCAGCTCAGTCTTAAATGGCCTCCCCTTTATTCTAAGACTGTGTGTGGCCCCTGGTTCTGGACTCTCCCAACATTGGGAACATTTTTCCTGCATTTAGCTTGTCCAGTCCTTTTATAATTTCTAATTTTCTCAATTCTGTTAGCCCTTGCTGTCTCCTCCCCTTCCCACCTCTCCCTCAGCCCTCGGGCCCTGGCATTCCCTCTCTCTCTATCTCCCTCCCCCACCCTAGTCGCACCAGCTTCTCATTTTCACACCACAAACAGCTTACAATGGCTTGTTCCCTTTATCATCGATACTTTTTTGCATATCTTTCATTCATTGTTCTTTATCTCTCCACATCACCGTCTATATCTCTCGTTTCCCTGATCCCTGACCAGTCTGAAGAAGGGTCTCGACCCGAAACGTCGCCTATCTCCTTCGCTCCTTAGATGCTGCTGCACCCGCTGAGTTTCTCCAGCTTTTTGTGTAACCCTCGATTCTCCAGCATCTGCAGTTCCTTCTTTAACACTTTTATAATTTTATATGTTTCTATAAGAGCCCCGCTCATTCTGAACTCCAGTGAATCCTGTCCTCTCCAAAAGAGGACAGTCATATCGTTTCGAGTGACCGTCGATGATGATGATGATACTGCCCTTACGAGGAACAAAGTCCTCGGCTGCGCATCCTCCCCCTGCAGCTCAGCCCGTAAACCCTGGCAACCTCCTCGTAGATCTTCCTTGCACGCTTTCCAGCTTGACAGTCAGTCGGGTGACCATACGTACGACAGAGCTCGGTCTAGTCATGTTACAACGGCTACAATGAAAATATTTTGTTTGCATGCTATCCAGTATAGAAGAGGCCACACACGAGTGAAATACAGCCATCCACAGTTCAATGGTCAATAGTCAGATTTATTCATCACATACACAAAGTATTGCAGTGAAATGAACTGGCCAGTAGCGGTACAATACACAATAAAAACCTTTAACATTAAACATCCACCAGCATTCATCACTGTGGTGGAAGGCACAGAGTCCAGTCAGTCCCCCTCCATTTCCCCCGTGGTCGGGCGCAGTTGCCGCTGCGGGCGGCCGGTTGTACAGGCCCTCTCGTCTGGAAGGTGAGTCCCGAATCGGTGCTTCCCAACCGGAGACCGCGGCTTCAAGGTGGTGTAGGATAAGGATGAAGGATACAGGATACAGCATGCAGTGCAAGATATAACACTAGAGTCTGAGTAAAGATAGTTCAAGGGTCTCCAATGAGGTAGATGGGAGGCAGGGGTTGGACAGGCTAGATGCTGGAAGATTGTTCCTAATGTTGGGGAAGTCCAGGACAAGGGGCCACAGTCTAAGGATAAGGGGGAATTCCTTTAGGACCGAGATGAGGAAAACATTTTTCACACAGAGAGTGGTGAATCTCTGGAATTCTCTGCCACAGAGGGTAGTTGAGGCCAGTTCATTGGCTATATTTAAGAGGGAGTTAGATGTGGCCCTTGTGGCTAAAGGGATCGGGGGGTATGGAGAGAAGGCAGGTACGGGATACTGAGTTGGATGATCAGCCATGATCATATTGAATGGCGGTGCAGGCTCGAAGGGCCGAATGGTCTACTCCCTCACCTATTGTCTATGTTTCTATGTTTCTATGATAGGACTGCTCTCTAGTTGGTGAGAGGATGGTTCAGTTGTCTAATAACAGATGGGAAGAAACTGTCCCTGAATCTGGAGGTGTGCGTTTGTTTTCACACTCCTGTACCTCTTGCCCGATGGGAGAGGGGAGAGGAGGGAGTGGCCGGGGTGAGACTGGCCCTTGATGATGCTGCTGGCCTTGCCGAGGCAGCGTGAGGTGTAGATGGAGTCAGTGGAAGGGAGGTTGGTTTGTGTGACGGTCTGGGTTGCGTCCACAATTCTCTGCAATTTCTTGTGGGTTTTAGGATGGAGCTGTTCCCAAACCAAGCTGCGATGCATCCCCATAAAATGCTTTCTACCGCGCACCTGTAGAAGTTGGTGAGTGTTGTTGGGGAAATGCCTAATTCCCCAAGCCTTCTAAGGAAGTAGAGGAGCAAATAGGTCCTTCTGCAGTTGTACAGGGCCCTAGTGAGACCACACCTGGAGTATTGTGTGCAGTTTTGGTCTCCAAATCTGGGGAATGCATTCTTGCTATTGAGGGAGTGCAGCGTAGGTTCACAAGGTTAATTCCCGGGCTGGTGGGACTGTCTTATGTTGATAGAATGGAGTGACTGGGCTTGTATACTCTGGTATTTAGAAGGATGACTGGGAAGGATGAGTGGGAAACATATAAGATTATTAGGGGGTTAGAGGCAGGAAACATGTTCCCGATGTTGGGGGAGTCCAGAACCAGGGGCCACTGTTTAAGAATAAGGGGTAAGCCATATAGAACGGAGACGAGGAAACACTTTTTCACACAGAGAGTGGTGAGTCTGTGGAATTCTCTGCCTCAGAGGGCGGTGGAGGCCAGTTCTTTCAAGAGAGAGCTAGATAGGGCTGTTAAAGATAGCGGAGTCAGGGGATATGGGGAGAAGGCAGGAACGGGGTACTGATTGGGGATGATCAGCCATGATCACATTGAATGGCGGTGCTGGCTCGAAGGGCTGAATGGCCTACTCCTGCACCTGTTGTCTGTTGAGAATGCACACTTGCAGAGCACCAGTGTTGAGCATTATCGCGGAGGATGATTTGTCCCCTGTCCTCACTGATTGGGGCTGGTCCCATAGCCCCTGGGCTTCCTCGGGTGCCTGATGCGGGACTCCCTCCCCAACAGGAATCTCCCCCTGCTCCCCATCGCCACCCTCCCCAGAATCCCCTGCAGAACATGGGACCGGGGCCCGAACCAGGTGCCAGGAGTCTTCCTCCACCACAGTTAGATAGAGCTCTAGGGGCTAGTGGAGTCAAGGGATATGGGGAGAAGGCAGGCACGGGTTATTGATTGGGGACGATCAGCCATGATCACAATGAATGGCGGTGCTGGCTCGAAGGGCCGAATGCCCTCCTCCTGCACATATTTTCTACGTTTCCATAGCAGAAGCATCCACGTCGCGGGGCTGGGAACTGGAAGTATCCGGAGCTCATTCTGCGACCACCATCATCTATTGCAACAAGTGATGGCCCCCACTGACTTTCAAGACGGACGATGACAGCGATGTCAACATTTGACACATGGAAGATGGACACGGAAGGAGAAGGCTGATTGGGGTCTGTTGGTCAGGAAGTCGAGGATCCAGTTACACAGATGAGCACTGACACCCAAGTTCCACAAGTTCCAACAGCCTGCAGAATGTCTCCTACCACCAATGCTGTCTGCACCAAAGTCCACTCATAGAGAAGGGTCTCGACCCAAAACGTCACCCATTCCTTCTCTCCCGAGATGCTGCCTGTCCCGCTGAGTTACTCCAGCGTTTTTGTGTCTGCCCACTCATTCTACTCTGCTAGTATTCACACAAATATCCAGCCTTCAGCTTTCCCCCCTCTCACGCTCCCAATACTTCTCCCTCTCTCTCCTTCCATCCCTCCCCATATTCTTGGCCTCTCTCTTCCTCTAACCCATACCAAGCTCCACCCTCTATATCCCCCCTCTCTCTCTCACCCCTCTCCCCCTCCCCCTCTCTCTTTCACCCCTCTCCCCCTCCCCCTCTCTCTCTCACCCCTCGCCCCCTCTCTCTCTCACCCCTCTCCCCTTCTCTCTCACTCCTCTCACCCTCCCCCTTCTCTCTCACCCCTCTCCCTCACCCATACACCTAGCCCCTCTTTCTTTTTTCTTTCCTCTCTCTCTCTCTCACTCTTTCTTTCGTTTCTCTCTCTCTTTCTTTCTCACTCTCCCCTCTTTCTTTCTTTCGCACTCTTTCCCTCTCTCTTACTCTCTCTCCCTTTCTTTCTCACTCTCTCTATCTTTCTTTCTCTCTCGTTCTCTCTCTCTCTCTCTCTCTCTCTTTCCTTCAATTTCCAATTTAAAACACGTTACAGGCATGATAAAGTACATGGTGATATCGCCAAAGTATAAAACATGATCCATATTTAAAATGCGTAAGCATGGATACGTCTAGTGCACGGACAGATGTCCCTGTACATAACGTCGCCTCTAGCCCTTCACTGATGCTCCACGTTGCTGCAGCTGTAAGCAGCACAACACAACAGCAAGTTTAGCTATTCTATATTCATTAATATTATTCATTAATATTTCTCTCTTTCTCTCTCTTGTGTTTCTCGGTCTCTCTCTCTCTCTCTTTTGTTCGTTTATCTCTTTCTTCTCTCTCTCTTTGTCTCTTTCTTTCTCTCTCTTTTGTTTCTCTCTCTTTCTTTCTCCATCTCTTTCTCTCTCTCTCTCTTTGTTTCTTTATTTTCTCTCTCTCTTTCCTCTCTCTCTCTTTCTCTCTCTCTTTCTATATATATTTATTTTTCTCTTGCTCTTTCAATCTCTCTCTCTCTTTCTCTCTCCATCTATCCCTGTTTCTTTCTCTCTCTCTCTCTCGCTTTCTCTCGCTCTTGCTTTCTTTCTCTTTCTCTCCGTATATCCCTCCCCTCTCTCTCCCACACACACCTGGCTCCTTCCCTTATTTCCCTCGCTCTGTCTCTCTGTGTCTCTCTCTCCAACACACACCTAGCTCCACCTCTCTCTGTCCCTCCCTCCCTCCCTCCCCTGAGCCCCACACCCACACCTGCCCGCCCCCCTGTCCCACACCCGCCCCCCCGTCGTCTGAAGAAGGGTCTCGACCCGAAACGTCGCCTATCTCCTTCGCTCCTTAGATGCTGCTGCACCCGCTGAGTTTCTCCAGCTTTTTGTATACCCCCGTCCCACACCCGCCCGCCCCCTGTCCCACGCCCGCCCGCCCCCCTGTCCCACATCTACCCGCCCCCTGTCCCACATCCACACGCCCCCCTGTCCCACATCCACACGCCCCCCTGTCCCACATCCACACGCCCCCCTGTCCCACATCCACCCGCCCCCTGTCCCACATCCACACGCCCCCCCCCTGTCCCACACCTACACGCCCCCTGTCCCACACCTGCCCGCCCCCCTGCCCCACACCCGCCCCCCTGTCCCACACCTGCCCGCCCCCCTGTCCCACACTTCCCCGCCCCCCTGTCCCACATCCACACGCCCCCTGTCCCACACCTGCCCGCCCCCTGTCCCACACCTGCCCGCCCCCTGTCCCACACCTGCCCCCCCCCTGTCCCACATCCACACGCCCCCTGTCCCACACCTGCCCGCCCCCCTGTCCCACATCCACACGCCCCCTGTCCCACACCTGCCCGCCCCCTGTCCCACACCTGCCCGCCCCCCTGTCCCACACCTGCCCGCCCCCTGTCCCACACTTGCCCGCCCCCCTGTCCCACATCCACACGCCCCCTGTCCCACACCTGCCCGCCCCCTGTCCCACACCTGCCCGCCCCCCTGTCCCACATCCACACGCCCCCTGTCCCACACCTGCCCGCCCCCTGTCCCACACCTACACGCCCCCTGTCCCACACCTGCCCGCCCCCTGTCCCACACCTGCCCGCCCCCTGTCCCACACCTGCCCGCCCCCCTGTCCCACACCTGCCCGCCGCCCCCTGTCGCACACCTGCCCGCCCCCTGTCCCACACCTGCCCGCCCCCTGTCCCACACCTACCCGCCCCCCTGTCCCACACCTGCCCGCCCCCTGTCCCACACCTGCCCGCGGCCCGCAGCCTTTGCCGTCGTTGTGTGTGGACCGCGGGCTGCGGGACCTGTGGCCGGGAAGCAGCGGCTGTCTGCGGGGTACAGGGCGGCCCTTCTCCCCCTCTCCTTCTCCCTCCCTCCCCCCTCCCTCCAGCACCGGGCGCGCCCCCGCCTGCAATCCGCGTGCCCGCGGCCAGAGAGCAGCAGACTCTGTCTCTCTGTCTCTCTGTCTCTGTCTAGCAGCTTCACCCAGACTACAAACAAACCAGCTGAAGCAACAGGTCAAAGCAAGACGGAACCGAGATGGCGGAGAAGTGAGAGTGTGTGAGAGCCAGCGCCCAGCAGACTCACCCCCAGACACCCCACAATGGAGCTGCCAGCCCTCTGATCAACGCTCCCTTGCCACCGACTGCTATTGCTGTTGTATCCTGTGTTTACTTCCAAACCTCTCTTTGCAAAGAAGAGAGAGAGAGAGAGACACAGAGAGAGAGAGAGAGAGAGGCAAAGGGAGCAGAGGATGATGAAGAGTTGTGAGAACAAGCTGTGTGTGTGACGGGCAGAGGAAGAGTGACAGGAGCAACGCAGGCGGCCAGCGCCGGCCGAGGCATGGCCTCGAAGGAGCGACTGTACGAGTTATGGATGCTGCACTTTACTAAGGTGAGGCGGTGCGCACCTGTAGCGCCGGGCCCATCTCCTCCCCTCCTCTCCCCTTCTTACCTCTCCTCCCCTCCCCCTCTCCCCTCTCCCCCCTCTCCCCCTCCCCTCTCCCCTCTCCCCTCTCCCCTCTCTCTCTCTCCCTCTCCCCTCTCCCTCCCTCTCCCCTCTCCCCTCTCCTCTCCCCCTCCTCTCCCCCTCTCCCCTCTCCCTCTCCCTCTCCTCCCCTCTCCCCTCTCCCCCCTCCCCCCTCTCCCCCCTCTCCCCCTCTCCCCTCTCCCCTCTCCCCCTCCTCTCCCCCTCTCCCCCTCCTCTCCCCTCTCCCTCTCCTCTCCCCCTTCTCCCTCTCCTCTCCCCTTCTCCCTCTCCTCTCCCCCTTCTCCACTCTCTCTCCCCTCTCCCTCTCCCCCTTCTCCCTCTCCTCCCCTCTCCTCCTCCCCCCCTTCTCCCTCTCCTCTCCCCCTTCTCCCTCCCCTCTCCCCCTTCTCCCCCTTCTCCCTCTCCTCCTCTCCCCCTCTCCACTCTCCTCTCCTCCCCTCCTCTCCCCCTTCCCCCTCTCCCCCACTCTACTCTCCTCTCCTCCTCCTGTCACTCTCCTCCTCTCCCGTCACTCACCTTCCCCTTTATCCTCCACTTCTCTCTTCTCCTTTGTCCTCTTCCGCTCTCACCCGCTCCCCTCCTGTCTTCCTCTCCCTTCCCCTTCTCCTCCCCTATCCCCTCTCCTCCTCTCCCCTCTCCTCCTCTCCTCCTCTCCCCTCCCCATCCCTCTCCTCCCTTCTCCCCCTTCCCCACTCTCTCTCTCTCGCCCCAACAAACCGAGCCAAGCGACAGGTCACAGTGTGTGTAGATAGTGTTGTGATATTCAGTTTGCGATTAAAATCCCATTTTAATTCCCTTTAAGGACATTTGAAAATATAATGCAAGCAATATCTCCTTTTCCATACCGTGTTATGCAATGTTCATTTGGACACATGCTCGCACGGGTTGCAACTTGCTATCTGTTGATTTAGAAAAAAAGGTTGGTTCTTCCCGTGTTTATACAGGAACGTTGTAGATTATGTTCCGGTTCCCCCTCAGAGAATTGTTCTTAAAATGTGATTTAAATCTGCTTGGGTTTTAAAATGACTTATTTACTTCTTTTTTTAAGTCTGTGGTGTTTTTTGTTACGTTTGTGGCCAGTTTTGGTTTGTTTTTTTGAAAGAGTTATTTGGAAATAAGTCTTTCAACGGAAATTAAGAGGGCGTGTTACCGAGGTCCTAAAGTGGCAGGTTTATGAGAGATATGGCAGCGTGTTTATTGGGAGAACGTTAATGTCTTTGTACCTCTGGTGTCAGGTCCTGAACAACTTTCCCAGGTCAATCCCGGGATGGCGGGACTGACATATGATGAAGGAATGGGTCGCCTGGACTTGTATTCACTGGAATTTAGAAGGATGAGAGGTTATCTTATAGAAACATATAACATTCTTAAAGGATTGGATGCAGGAAAAAAAATTGGTTTCCGATGTTTGGGGGGGGGGGGGGGGGGGGGGGGGGGGAGTCCAGAACCAGGGGTCACAGTTTAAGAATAAGGGGTCGGCCATTTAGAACTGAGATGAGGAAAAACATTTTCACCCAGAGAGTTGTGAATCTGTGGAATTCTCTGCCACAGAAGGTGGTGGAGGCCAATTCAATAGACAACAGATGCAGGAGTAGGCCATTCGGCCCTTCGAGCCAGCACCGCCATTCAATGTGATCATGGCTGATCATCCCCAATCAGTACCCCGTTCCTGCCTTCTCCCCATATCCCCTGACTCCGCTATTTTTAAGAGCCCTATCTAGCTCTTGAAAGCATCCAGAGAACCGGCCTCCACCGCCCTCTGAGGCAGAGAATTCCACTGACTCACAACTCTCTGTGAGAAAAAGTGTTTCCTCGTCTCCGTTCTAAATGGCTTACCCCTTATTCTTAAACTGTGGCCCCTGGTTCTGGACTCTCCCAACATCGGGAACATGTTTCCTGCCTCTAGCGTGTCCAAACCCTTAACAATTTTTTATGAGTTCGATTTAGATCTTAGGGCTAAAGGAATTAAGGGACATGGGGAGAAGGCAGGAACGGGGTACTGATTTTAGATGATCATCCATGATCACATTGAATGGCGGTGCTGGCTCAAAGGGCCGAATGGCCTACTCCTGCACCTATTGTCTATGTTGATGAGGGTGTGATTCAATGTAACCACAATAACACTGCCTTGAAAGAAAAGTCTCATTTATTTTCGATTTTAATCAGTTTAAATTTGCATTTAGAATTGCAGGAAGATTGGTTACAAGTTGACCTGACCTGTTTGCAGCTTTGCAGTTGGTCATTTGCTACTTTCCATCGGTGTGACTGTTTCCTGAAGGTGTTTTTATTTTGTTTGGTTGCCGTGGGATATTTGAATGAAGGTCGACACAAAAAGCTGGAGTAACTGAGCATCTCTGGAGAGGAGGAATGGGCAGAGTTTCTGGTCGAGACCCTCCGTCAGACCCAAGGGAGAGGCAGACACAGATATATCAGTCTGAAGAGGTCAGATTGAATGGCGGAGTAGACTTGATGGGCCAAATGGCCTAATTCTGCTCCTATCACTTGTGGACCTGGAGATGTAACCAAGGGTCTGGTTTTATACAGGTTCATAAACCCCCCAATGGGTTCCCATTTCACCCCCCCCCCCCCACATTCCAATGGCCACAGTTTAAGAATAATGGGTGAGCCATTTAGAACAGAGACGAGGAAACACTTTTTCTCACAGAGAGTGGTGAGTCTGTGGAATTCTCTGCCTCAGAGGGCGGTGGAGGCCGGTTCTCTGGATACTTTCAAGAGAGAGCTGGAAAGGGCTCTTAAAGATAGCGGAGTCAGGGGATATGGGGAGAAGGCAGGAACGGGGTACTGATTGGGGATGATCAGCCATGATCACATTGAATGGCGGTGCTGGCTCGAAGGGCCGAATGGCCTACTCCTGCACCTATTGTCTATTGTCTATTGTCTATTATGAAACGTCTCCCATTCCTCTTCTCCAGAGATGCTGCCCGTCCCGCTGACTTACTCCAGCTCTTTGTGTCTATGCTCAGTTTAAACCAGCATCTGCAGTTCATTCCGACACAAAAACATAAAATGGGTTTGGCAACATGCAAATCAGATTCTGTGTGTTATACTGAGGTGTTGGCAGATTGTGGGCGGGCAGCACAGTGGCGCAGCGGGTAGAGTCGCTGCCTCACGGCACCAGAGATGCCGGGTTCGATCCTGACCTCGGGTGCTGTCTGTGTGGAGTTTGCACGTCCTCCACGTGACCGCGTGGGTTCCCTCCGGGTGCTATGGTTTCCTCCCACATCCCAAAGACCCACAGGTTTGAGGGTTAATTGGCCCTCTGTAAATTAAACTGCACCTTCTGTGCAGGAAGTGCATGAGAACGTGGGATAACATAGAACTATTGGGAACGGGTGATCGATGGTCGGCATGGGCTCGGTGGGCCGAAGGGCCTGTTTCCCTGCTGTATCTTTAGGTGCAAAGCCTGCAGCACAGTGCAGGTCAGTTTCTTGCTGTCCTGTGTACAAAATCATTGGAAGAATAGTTTAATAGACAATAGGTGCATGAGGAGGCCATTTGGCCCTTCGAGCCAGCACCGCCATTCAATGTGATCATAGCTGATCATCCCCAATCAGTACCCCGTTCCTGCCTTCTCCCCATATCCCCTGACTCCGCTCCCTTCAAGTGCTCTATCTTATGGGCCTGTCCCACTTGGCGATTGTTTAGGCAACTGCCGGCGACTGTCACGGTTGTAGCAGGTCGCCGAAAAACCGGCGACAACCCACGGCAGCACCAACGTCAGCAGAAGTCGGGTTACACTCACTGGTGTCAAACCCACGAAGGCCAAAAAGTTTTCAACATGTTGAAAATTTAGCGGTGACCAGAAGGCCGCGACGACTTTATTGCGCGACTGAGGAGACCACGCCCGGCGACCACCGGCGAACATGTGGCGTCAAACTAGTTACCTAAAAAAATCGCCCAAGTGGGACACGCCCATAACTCTCTCTTGAAAGTATCCAGAGAATTGGCCTCCACTGCCTTCGGAGACAGAGAATTCCACAGACTCACTACTCTCCCTCGTCTCTGTTCTAAATGGCCTAGGCCTTATTCTTAAACTGTGGCCCCTGGTTCTGGACTCCCCCAACATCGGGAACATGTTTCCTGCCTCTAGCGTGTCCAACCCGTTAATAATCGTATATGTTTCAATGAGATCCAGTGAAAGCCCAGCCGCTCCATTCTCTCAGGATACGACAGTCCCGCCATCCCGGGATTTAACCTTGGGATTCTACGCTGCACTCCCTCAATAGCAAGAATGTCCTCCCTCAGATTTGGAGACCAAAACTGCACACACTGCTCCAGGTGTGGTCTCACTAGGGCCCTGTACAACTGCAGAAGGCCCTCTTTGCTCCTATACACAACTCCTCTCGTTATGAAGGCCAACATGCCATTAATTTGATTAAACAGAGTAGGGGAATTAAGAATCGGCGCACATAGGTTTAAGATGAGGGGGGGAGGAAGATTTAAAAGGAACCTGCGGGGTAACGTTTTTACACGAAGAGTGGTGGGTGCATGGAATAATTCAGAATAATAGTGTTTTAAGCCGATAACTCGACACTAGCACTGGCAATAAATAAATAAAAAGCGCAGCTTTTCACCCCTTATCTCATTGGCCACCTCCGGCTGCACATCGGTGTCAATCTGGTGCTCTTCCAACTTCCTCTCGTCGTGGGGGTGGGGGATTGGGAGGGGCCTCACAAGTGGAATAGCCTAGGGCCTCTCTTCATCTAAATCCGGCCCTGAGACAGGTACATGGACCTAGTTTAGAGGGATATTGGCAAAATGGTAAGCCATTTAGAACAGAGACAAGGAAACACTTCTTCACACACAGTTGCGAGGCTGTGGAATTCTCTGCCTCAGAGGGCGGTGGAGGCCGGTTCTCTGGATACTTTCAAGAGAGAGCTAGATAGGGCTCTTAAAGATAGCGGAGTCAGGGGATACGGGGAGAAGGCAGGAACGGGGTACTGATTGTGGATGATCAGCCATGATCACATTGAATGGCGGTGCTGGCTCAAAGGGCCGAATGGCCTACTCCTGCATCTTTGGCTATTGTCTATTGTCAAATGCAAGCAGGTGGGACAAGTGCAGATTGCGTAGATGGGGCATGTTGGCCGCTGTGGGCAGGTTGGGCCGGTGGGCCTGTTTCCATGTTGTATCACCCTATGACACTTTGGGTTGAAGTGAAATTGTCAGTGAAAGGGTTAAGGTCTGGATTTCCCAACTTGGCACTGGGCTGTAGCTGGAAGTGAATAAATGAGCCTCGCTGAGCGGTTGAGAGCAGTGTTGTGGGGAGGCTAAATAAAGCATGTGTGTACAAGTGTTGGACTCAGTAAACTCCTCTGACAGGGCAAATAAGCTTTCTCGCCCAGCTTGTGGGGAAAGTGGAAACTGAATCGCATTACAATTGCAAAAGGTTTGTGTCTAGGGAGGTGCAGTGCCAGAGACCCGGGTTCCATCCTGACTACGGGTGCTGTCTGTACGGAGTTTGTACGTTCATCCCGTGACCTATTTTAAGAATAAGGGGTAAGCCATTTAGAAAGGAAACGAGGAAACACTTTTTCACACAGAGAGTTGTGAGTCTGTGGAATTCTCTGCCTCAGAGGGCGGTGGAGGCCGGTTCTCTGGATACTTTCAAGACAGAGCTAGATAGGGCTGTTAAGGATAGCGGAGTCAGGGGATATGGGGAGAAGGCAGGAACGGGGTACTGATTGGGGATGATCAGCCATGATCACATTGAATGGCAGTGCTGGCTCGAAGGGCCGAATGGCCTACTCCTGCACCTATTGTCTATTGTCTATTGTCTATTGACCGCATGGGATTTCCCTAGGTGCTCCGGTTTCCTCCCACGCTCCAAAGATGTGTGGGTTTGTAGGTTAATTGGCTTAGAAACATAGAAATATAGAAAATAGGTGCAGGAGGAGGCCATTTGGCCCTTTGAGCCAGCACCGCCATTCATTGTGATCATGGCTGATCGTCCCCAATCAATAACCCGTGCCTGCCTTCTCCCCATATCCCTTGACTCCACTAGCCCCTAGAGCTCTATCTAACTCTCTCTTAAATCCATCCAGTGATTTGGCCTCCACTGCCCTCTGTGGCAGGGAATTCCACAAATTCACAACTCTCTGGGTGAAAAAGTTTTTCTCAGCTCAGTCTTAAATGACCTCCCCTTTATTCTAAGACAGTAAAGACTGTAAGTTGTTCCTAGTGCGTGTAGGAGAGCGCTAGTGTACGGGGTGAGCGCTGGTCAGTGTGGGCTTGGTGGGCCGAAGGACCTGTTTCCGCACTGTGTCTCTGAAGTCTTTCACAACATCGAAATGCCTCAAAGCACATATATTGTTTTTAAATGGCAGCGCTGTGGTAATACAGGAAGCACTGTTACGAGTGTATACGTGACAGAGTTTACATGCTTGCCTGTGACATAGTATGTGGCCATTCGGCCCATCAAGCCTGTGCTGGCTCCCACCATTCACTTTCAGTTAGGTTTTAAGTTGCAACAGTGCTTTTAGACGATAGACAATAGACAATAGGTGCAGGAGTAGGCCATTCGGCCCTTCGAGCCAGCACCGCCATTCAATGTGATCATGGCTGATCATCCCCAATCAGTACCCCGTTCCTGCCTTCTCCCCATATCCCCTGACTCCGCTATCTTTAAGAGCCCTATCTAACTCTCTCTTGAAAGTATCCAGAGAACCGGCCTCCACCTCCCTCCGAGGCAGTGAATTCCACAGACTCACAACTCTCTGTGAGAAAAAGTGTTTCCTCGTCTCCGTTCTAAATGGCTTACCCCTTATTCTTAAACTGTGGCCCCTGGTTCTGGCTTTTGTTCTGTGCTGACCAGTCAATGGAACAAACAGTGGAAATGTTTTGCAGCACCACACACAGTAGCAAGATAATAACCCAAGTGCATGAAGAATCTTTCTCAACACATACTGCTCAGTGAGTGGAACCAGCCCAACGCAAACGCCAGTAATCTGAGTTCATCCTCACAGGCACGATGGCGCTGGAGACCCGGGTTCGATCCTGATGACGGGTGCGTGTCAATCAATCAATCAAAGACTTTATTGTCATTCAAAAATACACCAACAGATGCAAGTCTGGAGGAAATGTCGTTGCATCTGGCTCACCGTGCAACATAAAACAACAAAAGGATAAAATAGATTAAAAGATAAAATGGATAATATCGGCGGCACATTATATGGAATGCAAGAGTCTGATGGCTCGGGGGAAGAAGCTTTGCAACACCTGGCCGTCCTGCTCCTTATACTGCGATCCCTTTTGCCCGAGGGCAGCAGAGTGAACAGTCCATGATGGAGATGTGTGGGGTCCTTTATAATACTGCTGGCCTTGGACAAGCAACGTTTGCACGCAATGTCCCCGATTGAGGGGAGAGAAGTCCCGATGATTTTTTTCAGCCGTCCTCACCACTCTCTGCACGGACTTCCAGTCGGAGGCTTTGCAGTCCCCAAACCAGACAGAGATGCAGCTGGTCAGAATACTCTCTCTGGTGCCCCTGTAGAAAGTGGTGAGGACGGGATGGGGGAGGTGAGCTCTTCTCATCCGGCGCAGGAAGTGCAACCGCTGCTGCGCTCTCTTAACTATTGATGCGATGTTTTGTGACCAGGTCAGACTGTTAGTGATCTGCACCCCCAGGAACTTAGTGCCACTGACCACCTCCACATCGCTGTCATTAATGTGTAGTAGTGTGGGACTGTGCCGGTTTCTCCTGAAGTCAACGATGACCTCCTTTGTTTTGTCAACATTCAGGATTAGGTTGTTCGTATTGCACCAGTCCACCAGTTGTTTCACCTCCTCCCTGTAAGCCAGCTCACTGTCGTCCCGGATGAGGCCCACCACTGTTGTGTCATCTGCGTACTTCATGATGTGGTTTGTACTAAACCTGGCACAACAGTCGTGGGTCATCAGGGTAAACAGCAGTGGACTCGGGACACAGCCCTGAGGGGAGCCGGTGCTCCGAGAGATGATGTTGGAGGTGTTGTTTCCAACCCTCACTGACGGGGCTGTCAGTGAGGAAGTCCAGTAGCCAGTTACACAAGGGGGTGCTGAGGCCCAATGGATCCAGTTTGCTTGCCAGGTACTGAGGGATGATTGTATTGAACTCTGAACTCAAGCCCACGAACAGCATTCGCACATACGTGTTCTTCTCCTCTAGTATGCAGTCTGTACTGCGTGACCTGCGTGGCTCTCCGGTTTCATCCCACACTCTAAAGACGTGCAGGTTAGTTGGCTTCTGTAAATTGTCCCTGGTGTGTGTCGGATAGAATTAGTGTGAACGGGTGAACGTAGGTCTACGCAGACGCGGTGGGACAGAAGGCTGTGTTTATACGCTGTTTCTCTAAATAAACAATTGTAAGGAGAAAATTAGTTCGGGAGAAGGGAGAATGGCGTCAAGTTGGGAAAAGGGGAAGTACATCAGGATCTGGGGGTCCTTGCTCATCAGTCTATGAAAGTAAGCATGCAGGTACAGCAGGCAGTGAAGAAAGCGAATGGCATGTTGGCCTTTATAACAAGAGGAATCGAATATAGGAGCAAAGAGGTCCTTTGGCAGTTGTACAGAGCCCGAGTGAGACTACACCTGGAGTATTGTGTACAGTTTTGGTCCCCTAATTTGAGGAAGGACATTCTTGCTATTGAGGGAGTGCAGCGTAGGTTCACAAGGTTAATTCCCGGGATGGCGGGACTGTCATATGCTGAGAGAATGGAGCAGCTGGGCTTGTACACTCTGGTGTTTAGAAGTATGAGAGGGGATCATATTGAAACATATAAGATTATTAAGGGTTTGGACACGCTAGAGGCAGGAAAGATGTTCCCGATGTTGGGGGAGTCCAGAACCAGGGGCCACAGTTTAAGAATAACCATATAACCATATAACCATATAACAATTACAGCACGGAAACAGGCCCTCTCGGCCCTTCCAGTCCGTGCCGACCATTTGTTTTCCCCTAGTCCCATCTACCTGCACTCAGACCATACCCCTCCATTCCCTTCACGTCCATATACCTATCCACTTTACTCTTAAATGTTAAAATCGATCCTGCCTCCACCACTTCTGCTGGAAGCTGATTCCACACAGCCACCACCCTCTGAGTAAAGAAGTTCCCCCTCACGTTACCCCGAAACCTCTGTCCCTTAATTTTCATGTTAATAAGGGGTAAGCCATTTAGAACGGAGATGAGGAAACACATTTTCACAGAGAGTTGTGAGTCTGTGGAATTCTCTGCCTCAGAGGGCGTTGGAGGCCGGTTCTCTGGATACTTTCAAGAGAGAGCGAGATAGGGCTCTTAAAGATAGCGGAGTCATAGGATATGGGGAGAAGGCAGGAACGGGGTACTGATTGGGGAAGGTCAGCCATTTAGATTAGATTCTTTATTTGTCATTCAGACCTTTCGGTCTGAACGGAATTTTGGTCCTCTGCAGTCATTCATATAATGTTTTTTTAAATGACAGAAACACACAATAAATACAAATTTAACATCCACCGCAGTGAGTTCACCAAACACCTCCTCACTGAGAAGGAAGGCAAAGTCTTAAAGTCTCTGTCTGTTCCCTCTTTGTTTCCCTCTGTGCCGGGGCGATCCAGGCTTCAGATGATGTGACCCCACCGGGTGATGGTAAGTAAGTCAGTCCCGCGGTTCACCCGAGCTCCGCGAGCGGGCCGGTTCAACTCCGCGGCCCGGGGTGGTCGACGCTGCCGCCCTCCAGACCAGCTGTTGTTGCGGGAGCTCATAAAAACAGGTCACCAACCTGTGAGCTGCAAGCTCGCGGCGATGTCGTCCACTGGGCCCGCGGCCGATTCCAACGGGCCCGTGGTCGCGGTCGGGCCACTGCCGCTGCCCCTGCCGCCGCTGCTGCAGGAACCGCCCCGGGACCGAGCCGGGCCGCCGCTGCCGCCGCTGCTGGAACCGCCCCGGGACCGAGCCGGGCCGCTGCTGCCGCCGCTGCTGCCGCTGGAACCGCTCCGGGACCGAGCCGGGTAGCTGCCCCTGCCGCTGGAACAGCCCCGGGGCCCGAGGCCGCCAGCTCCGCCATTAGGCCTCGGCGCAGACGGAGACGAAGACGGGGAATACGACAGAAAAGTCGCACCGCCCCCCCCCCGAAGGAAGAGACCCAGACGTGTTACTCCACCCCACCCACATACACACACAATCCAACAAAACGAAACCAACCAAAAACAGGACAAAAAAAACAAAACACAGACGGACTGCAGACGGGACGCAGCTGTCAAGCCAGCGCCGCCATCCTGGAGACATGATAACATTGAATGGCGGTGCTGTCTCGAAGGGCCAAATGGCCTACCCCTGGGGCCCTGTACAACTGCAGAGGTTGTACAGCTCAACACGGTAGCCACTTTAGACTTTAGAGATACAGTGTGGAAAGGCCCTTCAGCCCACCAGCGATCACCCCGTACCCTAGTACTGTCCTGCACACACTAGGGACAATTTACAATTTTGCCGAAGCCAATTAACCTTCAGGCCTGCACGTCTTTGGAGTGTGGGAGGAAACCGGAGCACCTGGAGAAAACCCACGCAGGTCACGGGGAGAACGTGCAAACTCCGTACAGGCAGCGCCCGTAGTCGGGATGGAACCCGGGTCTCTGGTCAGTCACTCTGTGGTTGCTAATACTTCTCCTTCCATGTCCATCTTCCATGTTGACATCGCTGTCATCGTCCGTCCTGAATAGGACGCGAGCTTCCGGCGACAATCAGTGGGGGCCATCACTTGTGGTGGTAGCAGAATGAGCTTGGCATACTTCCGGTTTCCAGCCCCGCTTCTGCAGTTGCTAATGCTATAATCTGTTTAAGGCACAAAGGTGTTTCCCTTTCAAAAGGACTGGGAGAACAATTTAATGTGTGCATCATGTGAGTACTCATGTGTGACGTCTATCCTGCCCAGCAGGTTTGTGTGAGCTGCCGGCTGCCGTGCCAATAGCTGAATATTTATCCCAACCCTGCACAGGAACAGCTCCTTCAGCCCACATTGTGTACACAGAACATGAAGTCAAATTAAACTAATCTCCTCAGCCTACTCGTGATCCACATCCCTACACTCCCTGCATATCCGTGTGCCTATCGAAAGACCTCTTAGACAATAGACAATAGACAATAGGTGCAGGAGTAGGCCATTCGGCCCTTCGAGCCAGCACCGCCATTCAATGTGATCGTGGCTGACTATCCCCAATCAGTACCCCGTTCCTGCCTTCTCCCCATATCCCCTGACTCCGCTATCTTTAAGAGCCCTATCTAGCTCACTCTTGAAAGTATCCAGAGAACCGGCCTCCACCGCCCTCTGAGGCAGAGAATTCCACAGACTCACCACTCTCTGTGAGAAAAAGTGTTTCTTCATCTCCGTTCTAAATGGCTTACCCCTTATTCTTAAACTGTGGCCCCTGGTTCTGGACTCCCCCAACATCGGGACTACCCCAACATTTCTGCCTCTAGCGTGTCCAAACCCTTAATAATCATATATGTTTCTATATGATCATCCTCTCATCCTTCTAAACTCCAGAGTATACAAGCCCAGCCGCTCCATTCTCTCAGCGTATGACAGTCCCGCCATCCCGGGAATTAACCTTGTAAACCTACGCAGCACTCCCTCTTAAACGCCACTTTGGTATCTGCCTCCACCATCACCTCTGGCAGCGCGTTCCAAGACCCTACTCGGTACATGTGACAATAAACTAAACTAATAATTTAATCTAGATTCTGTGTAAACATATGATGAGCGTTTGTCGGCACTGGGCCTCTACTCGCTGGAGTTTAGAAGGACGAGGGGGGGACCTCATTGAAACGTACCGAAAAGTGAAAGGCTTGGATAGAGTGGATGTGGAGAGGATGTTTCCACTAGATGGAGAGTCTAGGACCAGAGGTCACAGCCTCAGAATTAAAGGGCGTTCCTTTAGGAAGAATATGGGGAGGAATTGATTTAGTCAGACGGGGGTGAATCTGTGGAATTCTTTACCAAAGAAGGCTGTGATGGCCAAAAGTCAACGGATATTTTTAAGGCAGAGACAGATAGATTCTTGATTAGTACAGGGAGAAGGCAGGAGAATGGGGTTAGGAGGGAGATATAGATCAGCCATGATTGAATGGCGGAGTAGACAAGGTCAAAAGTGATAGAAACATAGAAAATAGGTGCAGGAGTTGGCCATTCGGCCCTTCAAGCCTGCACCGCCATTCAATATGATCATGGCTGATCATCCAACTCAGTATCCTGTACCTGCCTTCTCTCCATACCCCCTGATCCCTTTAGCCACAAGGGCCACATCTAACTCCCTCTTAAATATAGCCAATGAACTGGCCTCAACTACCTTCTGTGGCAGAGATTTCCACACTCACAACTCTCTGTGTGAAAAAAGATCTTCTCATCTCAGTCCTAAAAGACTTCCCCCTTATCCTTAAACTGTGACCCCTTGTTCTGGAGTTGCCCAACATCGGGAACAATCTTCCTGCATCTAGCCTGTCCAACCCCTTAAGAAGATCCCCCCTCATTCTCCTAAATTCCAGCGAGTACAAGCCAAGTCTATCCAGTCTTTCTTCATATGGAAGTACTGCCATCCCAGGAATCAGTCTGGCGAACCTTCTCTGTACTCCCTCTATGGCAAGAATGTCTTTCCTCAGATTAGGAGACCAAAACTGTGTGCAATACTCTAGGTGTGGCCTCACCAAGACCCTGTACAACTGCAGTAGAACCTCCCTGCTCTTGTACTCAAATCCTTTTGCTAAGAATGCCAACATACCATTCGCTTTCTTCACAGCCTGCTGCACCTGCATGCCTACTTTCAATGACTGGTGTACCATGACATCCAGGTCTCGTTGCATCTCCCCTTTACCTAATCGGCCACCATTCAGATAATAATCTACCCTCTTGTTTTTGCCACCAAAGTGGATAACCTCACATTTATCCACATTATACTGCATCTGCCATGCATTTGGCCACTCACCCAACCTATCCAAGTCACCTTGCAGCCTCCTAGCATCCTCCTCACAGCTAACACTGCCCCCCAGCTTCGTGTCATCCGCAAACTTGGAGATGTTGCATTCAATTCCCTCATCCAGATCATTAATATATATTGTAAATAGCCGGGGTCCCAGCACTGAGCCTTGCGGTACCCCACTAGTCACTGCCTGCCATTCTGAAAAGGACCCGTTCACTCCTACTCTTTGCTTCCTGTCTGCCAGCCAGTTCTCTATCCACATCAATACTGAACCACCAATACCGTGTGCTTTAGGTTTGTATACTAATCTCTTGTGTGGGACCTTGTCGAAAGCCTTTTGAAAGTCCAGATACAACACATCCACTGCTTCTCCCTTATCCACTCTACTAGTTACATCCTCAAAAAATTCTATAAGATTCGTCAGACATGATTTACCTTTCATAAATCCATGCTGACTTTGTCCATTGATTTAATCGCTTTCCAAATGTGCTGCTATCCCATCTTTAATAACTGACTCTAGCAGTTTCCCCACTACCGATGTTAGACTAACTGGTCTGTAATTCCCCGTTTTCTCTCTCCCTCCTTTTTAAAAAGTGGGGTTACATTAGCTACCCTCCAATCCTCAGGAACTACTCCAGAATCTAAAGAGTTTTGAAAAATTATCACTAATGCATTCACTATTTCTGTGGCTACTTCCTTAAGTACTCTGGGATGCAGCCTATCTGGCTCTGGGGATTTATTGGCCTTTAATCCATTCAATTTACCCAACACCACTTCCCGGCTAACCTGGATTTCACTCAGTTCCTCCATCTCATTTGCCCCCCGGCCCCCTGCTATTTCCGGCAGATTCTTTATGGCTTCCTTAGTGAAGACAGAATCAAAGTAGTTATTCAATTGGTCTGCCATGTCCTTGTTCCCCATGATCAATTCACCAGTTTCTGACTGCAAGGGACCTACATTTGTTTTAACTAACTTTTTTCTCTTCACATATCTATAAAAACATTTGCAGTCCGTTTTTATGTTCCCTGCCAGTTTTCTTTCATAATTTATTTTCCCTTTCCTAATTAAGCACTTTGTCCTCCTCTGCTGGACTCTGAATTTCTCCCAGTCCTCTGGTAGGCTGCTTTTTCTGGCTAATTTATATGCTTCATCTTTAGTTTTGATACTATCCCTGATTTCCCTTGTTATCCACGGATGCACTACTTTCCCTGATTTATTCTTTTGCCAAACTAGGATGAACAATTGTTGTAGTTCATCCATGCAGTCTTTAAATGCCTTCCATTGCATATCCACCGTCAACCCTTTAAGAATCACTTGCCAGTCTATCTTGGCCAATTCACGTCTCATGAAGAACTCAACCATATTATGGTCATTCTTGCCCAAGGGACCACGTACAACAAGACTGCTAACTAACCCTTCCTCATTACTCAATACCCAGTCTAGAATAGCCTGCTCTCTCGTTGGTTCCTCTACATGTTGGTTTAGAAAACTATCCCGCATACATTCCAAGAAATCCTCTTCCTCAGCACCCCTGCCAATTTGATTCACCCAAACTATATTTAGATTGAAGTCACCCATTATAACTGTTTTACCCTTGTTGCACGCATTTCTAATTTCCTGTTTGATGCCATCCCCAACTCCACTACTACTGTTAGGTGGCCTGTACACAACACCCACTAGCGTTTTCTGCCCCTTAGTGTTTCGCAGCTTCACCCATATCCATTCCACATCCTCCAAGCTAATGTCCTTCCTTTCTATTGCGATAGGAGTAGAATTAGGCCATTCGGCCCATCAAGTCTACAAACAATCCATATCTGTCCAACCTCGGGTTGTCAACTGTCCCGTATTAGCCGGGACATCACGTATATTGGGCTAAATTGGTTTGTCCCGTACGGGACCGCCCTTGTCCCGTATTTGACCGCTACTACTCCGGTCGAGGGGACAGTCGGGTCATAGCGCCGCGTCCGGCCCCCGCCTCACCCGTCCCGACGTAGTGCAGCCCATGGAGTGCAGCAGCAGCAGCAGCGCCTCGCCCGTGGCCCCGTCGGTCGGTCGGCAGCCCGGCCAGCTGTCCGACGTTCGGACCTTCGCTTACCGGTGACACCACCACCACCCCTCCTTCTCACGG
The DNA here is from genome assembly GCA_035221665.1 of Okamejei kenojei. NCBI lineage: Eukaryota > Metazoa > Chordata > Chondrichthyes > Rajiformes > Rajidae > Okamejei > Okamejei kenojei. The sequence goes on along the minus strand of CM069134.1, from coordinate 134,446,578 downwards.
CTGATCATCGGTTCATGAGTTGGACGGGGCGCCGGACTTTGCGCGCGGCCCCCGGGCCAAAACTCCTCAGCTGGCCCGCCGGCTGGGCTTTGTGTGCAGTCCAGCACCCGGGCCAACTCATCATCCACCCAGCCACGGCCGAGTTGGTCAACGGATTGCCGTCGGGAATTTGTCCCGTATCTTGACCTTTTGTCCCTTATGTGGGAGCGAGGAAGTTGGCGACCCTACTCCAACCTCTCCCTGTAGCTGAAACCCTCTGACCCAGGCAGCAAGCTGGTAAACCTCCTCTGCGTTTCTTTTCAAAAACCTCCACATCCTTCCTGTATTGGGGCGACCAGAACTGCACTCAATTCTCCAAATGTGGCTTATCTAATGTCTGAGAGAGCCGCATCATGACTTCCTGACTCTTATACTTCATACTTTTTTCACACGGAGAGTTGTGAGTCTGTGGAATTCTCTGCCTCAGAGGGCGGTGGAGGCCGGTTCTCTGGATACTTTCAAGAGAGAGCGAGATAGGGCTCTTAAAGATAGCGGAGGCAGGGGATATGGGGAGAAGGCAGGAACGGGGTACTGATTGGGGATGATCAGCCATGATCACATTGAATGGCGGTGCTGGCTCGAAGGGCCGAATGGCCTACTTAGCTTTGCGCTTGTGATATGCGCTGCGTGCACTTATTTCACATAAATTGTTTGTAATTCTGTCATGCCACCCCCCTTTTTGGAAAGCTTCATAGTGGCCGGGTATATAATATTTTTGACACTGTCATAGGCCTTTCTTACATACAGTGGCTTGCAAAAGTATTCATACCCCTTGAACTTTTCCACATTTTGTCACGTTACAACCACAAACTTAAATGTATTTTATTGGGATTTTATGTGATAGACCAACACAAAGTGGTGCATAATTGTGAAGTGGAAGGGAAATGATACATGGTTTTCAAATTTTTTTACAAATAAAAAACTGAAAAGTGTAGCGTGCAAAAGTATTCAGCCCCCTTTGCTCTGATACCCCTAAATAAAATCCAGTGCAACCAATTGCCTTCAGAAGTCACCTAATTAGTAAATAGAGTCCACGTGTGTGTAATCTAATCTCAGTATAAATACAGCTGTTCTGTGAAGGCCTCAGAGGTTTGTTACAGAACATTACTGAACAAACCATGTTCCTTGGGCAACATGAAGCCCAAGGAACACACCAGACAGGTCAGGGATAACGTTGTGGAGAAGTTTAAAGCAGGGTTAGGTTATAAAAAAATATCCCAAGCTTTGAACATCTCATGGAGCACTGTTCAATCCGTCATCCGAAAATGGAAAGAGTATGACACAACTGCAAACCTACCGAGACATGGCCGTCCACCTAATCTGACAGGCCGGGCAAGGAGAGCATTGATCAGAGAAGCAGCCAAGAGGCCCATGGTAACTCTGGAGGAGCTGCAGAGATGCACAGCTCAGGTGGGAGAATCTGACCACAGGACAACTATTAGTCGTGCACTCCACAAATCGGGCCTTTATGGAAGAGTGGCAAGAAGAAAGCCATTGTTGAAACAAAGCCATAAGAGGTCCCGTTTGCAGTTTGCCACAAGCCATGTGGGGGACACAGTAAACATGTGGAGGAAGGTGCTCTGGTCTGATGAGACCAAATTGAAGTTTTTGGCCTAAATGCAAAACGCTATGTGTGGCGGAAAACTAACACTGCACATCACCCTGAACACACCATCCCCACTGTGAAACATGGTGGTGGCAGCATCATGCTGTGGGGATGCTTTTCTTCAGCAGGGACAGGGAAGCTGGTCAGAGTTGATGGGAAGATGGATGGAGCCAAATACAGGGCAATCTTGGAAGAAAATCTGTTAGAGTCTGCAAAAGACTTGAGACTGGGGCGGAGGATCACCTTCCAGCAGGACAACGACCCTAAACATACAGCCAGAGCTACAATGGAATGGTTTAGATCAAAGCATATTCATGTGTTAGAATGGCCCAGTCAAAGTCCAGACCTAAATCCAATTGAGAATCTCTGGCAAGACTTGAAAATTGCTGTTCACAGACGCTCTCCATCCAATCTGACTGAGCTTGAGCTATTTTGCAAAGAAGAATGGGCAAAAATGTCAGTCTGTAGATGTGCAAAGCTGGTAGAGACATACCCCAAAAGACTTGCAGATGTAAATGCAGCGAAAGATGGTTCTACAAAGTATTGACTCAGGGGGGCTGAATACTTTTGCACGCCACACTTTTCAGTTTTTTATTTGTAATAAAATTTGGAAGCCATGTATCATTTTCCTTCCACTTCACAATTATGCACCACTTTGTGTTGGTTTATCACATAAAATCCCAATAAAATACATTTATGTTTGTGGTTGTAACGTGACAAAATGTGGAAAAGTTCAAGGGGTATGAATACTTTTGCAAGCCACTGTATGCTGTTACAACGCACAGTAGTCTCTAAACAGCACTTCAGTAATTTTCTTTGCCCTCCATTTCAGAATAATAGTGTTTTAAGCCGATAACTCGACACTAGCACTGGCAATAAATAAAGAAAAAGCGCAGCTTTTCACCCCTTATCTCATTGGCCACCTCCGGCTGCACATCGGTGTCAATCTGGTGCTCTTCCAACTTCCTCTCGTCGTGGGGGTGGGGGATTGGGAGGAGCCTCACAAATGGAATAGCCTAGGGCCTCTCTTCATCGAAATCCGGCCCTGAGCCAGGTACATGGAACAAGTTTAGAGGGATATTGGCAAAAGGGTAAGCCATTTAGAACGGGAAACGAGGAAACACTTCTTCACACACAGAGTGGCGAGTCTGTGGAATTCTCTGCCTCAGAGGGCGGTGGAGGCCGGTTCTCTGGATACTTTCAAGAGAGAGCTAGATAGGGCTCTTAAAGATAGCGGAGTCAGGGGATATGGGGAGAAGGCAGGAATGGGGTACTGATTGGGGATGATCAGCCATGATCACATTGAATGGCGGTGCTGGCTCGATGGGCCGAATGGCCTACTCCTGCACCTATTGGGGTGGGGGGTTGTGGGGGGGACGTGGGGTTTGGGGGGAGTAAGTTCAAAATAGGACGTCCCAGATCTGCTAGACCCGACCTCTCACTCGCCAATAATTCCCAAAACATGGAACGTATTAAAATGAAATTCAAACAAATACCTGCACTGGAGATTAAACCCAATGATATTGTTTTTAGCTGCAGGGCATGGTATTTCGAGCCTAACACATTTACAGGATGGATTGTCTTAATTTGTTTCATTGAAATCTGAACTACGCCACAAGAATTGTACAGAGAAGTGGGGAAATGAGTACTTACTTACTTACTGCCTATTCTGCCTCCTGGCATGTAGGGCACAACAAAGGTCCTCCACTCAGTAGTGCTGACTCCTTCAGTTGCTGTTTCCGTAACACATTTGTTTTACGAGACAGGGTTGTTAGCCCTGTGCTCAACCTCCAACCTGGAGGACCAGTGAATCGCTCTTCCTCTCGCCTCTACCCTTCCACCTGTCCAGCATGGGAGACCCTAACAGGAGACGAATCTCCCTCCCGCTGGCGTGGCTCTAGGGGTCACTGAGACACACAAGCTCCCCGACCGCCACAAGGTTGCAATCCAACGGGGAGGGGGAAATGAGTAGAACAGCATAAAGAAGGATCGGTCTGATCTCCGTGTCGTTCCAGAACACTAACAATATTAGTATTGTGTACTTGGTAAGCTGGGCACAGCAGGTGTTTGAAGGTCAAGGAAGAAGGATCTCGACCCAAAATGTCACCACCTCTCCATGTTCTCCACAGATGCTGCCTGACCCGCTGAGTTACTCCAGCACTCTGTGAAACGTCACCTATCCATGTTCTCCACAGATGCTGCCTGACCCGCTGAGTTACTCCAGCACTCTGTGCCTTTTTTCATGCTGGTGATTCATACGTATCCTTGTATGCATCATGAAACATACAAGGATACCTTCATACTAGTTCATGTTATTAAAGACCCGGGTTCGATCCTGACTACGGGCGCTGTCTGTACGGAGCTGTACGTTCTCCCTGTGACCGAGTGGGTTTTCTCCTGGTGCTTTGGTTTCCTCCCACACCCCAAAGACGTACAGGTTTGTAAGTTAACTGGCTTGGTATACAATGTAAATTGGCCTTGGTGTGTGGGATCGTGTAGGTGTGTTGGGTTCGCTGGTCGGCACGGACTCGGAGGGCCGAAGGGCCTGTTTCTGCGCTGTATCTCTGAACTAAACTAAATTCTATGCTCCAAGAGTGGGTGTGGGAAGAAGGGGTGGGGTGAACACATGAAAGGGAGGGGTGGTGACAGGGTATTACTAAAAATTGTAGAATAAAATGTTCATACCCTTGGGTGACAAGAGATGAGAATGCTTCTACTGAGCCACATCCTTTAAACTTTAGACTAGAGAGATGCAGGCTCAAAAACAGGCCCTTCAGCCCCCTGAGTCCGTACTGACCAGCGATCCCCACACACTAAAGGGCCTGTCCCACTTTCACGACCTAATTCACGACCTCAGCCGAGTTTGCCCTTGACTCGTACTCGCAGCATGGTCGTCACGTGGTCAGAGGAGGTCGTAGGTAGGCCGTAGCAGGCCCTGATGCTAGTCGTAGGTACTCGTGGCATCAAGTAGGTCGGGGCGTTTTTTCAACATGATGAAAAATGTCCACGAGTAAAAAAGGTTGGGCATTAGGTTGTGAAAGTGGGACAGGCCCTATACACTATCCCACACACACCGGGGACAATTTACAATTTTCCCGAAGCCAATTAACCTACAAGCCTGCACATCTATGGAGTGTGGAAAGAAACCTGAGCACCCGGGTAAAACCCACGCGGTCACGGGGAGAAGGTCCTGTGGAGAACAGGAACCATCCTACCACAACCAGAGAGCAGCGCTGAACTACTATCTACCTCATTGGTGACCCTCGGACTAGCTTTGATCTGGCTTCACCTTGCACTAAACGTTATTCTCCTATCATCTGTGCACTGTGAATGTCTCGATTGTAATCGTGTATTGACTTTCCGCTGACTGGTTAGCAGCTTTTCACTGCACCCCGGTACACTGAACTGAATGTACAAACTCCGTACAGACAGCACCTGTGGTCAGGATCGAACCTGGGTCTCTGGCGCTGTGAGGCAGCGACTCCACCACTGCGCCACCGCGCCCCCCTAAATTCCTTGAGTGGATTAGGGAAGGGAAGGGCACAGGGGAGATTTGTACTGACAGGAGAACAAACCTCTTGTGAAGGGAAGGTCAGAATATTCAACTCAAATCCAGATTTGGGGTGGACACCAATGATTGGATGCTGGAATAGACTTGATGGGCCGAATGGCCTAATTCTGCTTCTATAACTAATGAATTTATGAACTTCTGCCTATGTTTGCTTGGAAAAGCATTCCAAAATCGTAACTGGTATAGAGGAACAAGGGAAGATCTTTTATGGTGTGAAAGTGTAAACATGGTGATGGGTGGAATAAAAACTGGTGGAAAGTCTTGCAGTTACCTGTACATAGAGTCATACAATGTGGAAGCTGGCCCTGTGCTCCTACTTGCCCATGCTGACCAACATGCCCCATCTACACTAATCCCTCCTAAAGGCATTTGGCCCATATTCCTCCAAACCTGTCCAAATGTGTCTTAAACATTGCGATAGTCCCTCGTTTCATACACCCACCACCCTTTATGTAAAAGAAAAGCTGCCCATCAGGTTCCTATTAAATCTTTCCTCCCCTCACCTTAAACCTATGTCCTCTGGTTCCCGATTCCCCTACTCTGGGCAAGAGACCCTGTGCGTCTACATGATCTATTCCTCTCATGATTTTGTACACCTCTACTCGATCAACCCAGTAAAGTCTTGGCATTTGAGGAAGGACATCCTTGTGGTTGAGGCAGTGCAGCGTAGGTTCACGAGATTGATCCCTGGGATGGCGGGACTGTCATATGAGGAAAGATTGAAAAGACTAGGCTTGTATTCACTGGAGTTTAGAAGGATGAGGGGGGGATCTTAAAAAACATATAAAATTATAAAAGGTGTGGACGAGCAAGATGCAGGAAAAATGTTCCCAATGTTGGGTGAGTCCAGAACCAGGGGCCACAGTCTTAGAATAAAGGGGAGGTCATTTAAGACTGAGGTGAGAAAAAACCTTTTCACCCAGAGAGTTGTGAATTTGTGGAATTCCCTGCCACAGAGGGCAGTGGAGGCCAAGTCACTGGATGAATTTAAGAGAGAGTTAGATAGAGCTCTAGGGGCTAGTGGAATCAAGGGATATGGGGAGAAGGCAGGCACGGGTTATTGATAGGGGACGATCAGCCATGATCACAATGAATGTCGGTGCTGGCTGGAAGGGCCCAATGGCCTCCTCCTGCACCTATTGTCTATGTTTGTGTTTCTATGTTTCATGCCCAACCTCGCCCTACAGCTCAGGCCATTGAGTCCTGGCAACATCCTCGTAAACCTTCGCTGCACCCTTTCAAGCTTGACATCGCCTTTCCCATTACAAGTTCTATGGCGCTACACTGTGTGAGTCGAAGCTGGTTACTCTGTCATAACAAGACACTAAAATTGGTCCGTGAAAAGGAAGCTGTGTCTGGTCTTGCACAGACTGGACTGGGATTGTTTTCACTTACTCTCATCATGCGCTCTGAACGTTCATTGCTTTATCATGGAATTGACTTTATTTTCTTTGTGAAATTTTTATAACATATACGTGACCTTCATTTTGGAGGCGTCGATATTGCTGCCCATCTGACTGACTGCTGTTGTATTGAGTAGATTCGATTAGTTTAGAGACACAGCGTGGAAACAGGCCCTTCGGCCCACCCCGACTAGCCATCTTAAAAATAATCTTGCTATTGGGGGAGTGCAGCGTAGGTTCACAAGGATAATTCCCGGGATGGCGGGCTCTTAAAGATAGCAGAGTCAGGGGATATGGGGAGAAGGCAGGAACGGGGAACTGATTGGGGATGATCAGCCATGATCACATTGAATGGCGGTGCTGGCTCGAAGGGCCGAATGGCCTACTCCTGCACCTATTGTCTATTGTCTACCACAACTAGAGAGCGGTGCTGAACTACTATCTACCTCCTTGGTGACCCTTGGACAATCCTTGATCGGACTTTGCTGGCTTTACCTTGCACTAAACGTTATTCCTTTCATATGTATCTGTACACTGTGAATGGCTCGACTGTAATCATGTATTGTCTTTCCGCTGACTGGTTAGCACGCAACAAAAGCTTTTCACTGTACCTCGGTACACGTGACAATAAACTGAACTGGAACTGAAAAAAAGTTGCCCTTCGGGTTCTTATTAAATCTGTCTCCACCTCACCTTAAAGAACATTTTATGTCAATAGACAATAGACAATAGACAATAGGTGCAGGAGTAGGCCATTCGGCCCTTCGAGCCAGCACCGCCATTCACTGTGATCACGGCTGATCATCCCCAATCAGTACCCCGTTCCTGCCTTCTCCCCATATCCCCTTGACTCCACTATCTTGAAGATCCCTATCTAGCTCTCTCTTGAAATCATCCAGAGAACCGGCCTCCACCGCCCTCTGAGGCAGAGAATTCCACAGACTCACCACTCCCTGTGAGAAAAAGTGTTTCCTCTACTACATTCTAAATTGTTTACCCCTTATTCTCAAACTGTGGCCCCTGGTTCTGGACTCCCCCAACATCGGGAACATGTTTCCTGCCTCTAGCGTGTCCAAACCCTTAATAATCTTATATGTTTCAATGAGATATCCTCTCATCCTTCTAAACTCCAGAGTGTACAAGCCCAGCCGCTCCATTCTCTCAGCATATGACAGTCCCGCCATCCCGGAAATGTTCTCTTCCCTTCTTTGTCCTTCTGAATATGGCAATAAACTTGGAGAGAGAGAGTGGCTGTTACAGCTCTGTGCATTTTCCCTGTTTAAAAACCAGCTGAGCTTTGAGTAAATGGGGATTAATATTCTCCAGCGCAGGTTGGTCTGTACACCCTTTGTTACAGGTAGGTGAGTCATGTTTATCCTGTATGTTGTGTCAACAGCAATAGTGGAAGCCCTGGCAAGAACAGGATACGTTTAAAAAAAAATCTTTCCCCTCTGTTGTGACTTCAGGTGACATCACCTGTAGTTAGCAGCGTAGGCCTTGTGTTTGAGGAACAATACATTTGGGCTACTGTGTTCAGTTTCCTCCTTCTCCCTGCTCCCGTTCGGCACAAGGTACAGAAGCTTGAAAGCGCGCACCACCAGACTCACGAACAGCTTCTTCCCCTCTGTTATCAGGCTTCTGAACGGCCCTTCCATAAGCCAGGGTACTGTCCCATTCACCTCTTCCAAGTTAGTGATTTGCAAAAGGATTTGAGTACAAGAGCAGGGAGGTTCTACTGCAGTTGTACAGGGTCTTGGTGAGGCCACACCTGGAGTATTGCGTACAGTTTTGGTCTCCTAATCTGAGGAAAGACATTCTTGCCATAGAGGGAGTACAGAGAAGGTTCACCAGACTGATTCCTGGGATGGCAGGACCTCCATATGAAGAAAGACTGGATAGACTCGGCTTGTACTCGCTGGAATTTAGAAGATTGAGGGGGGATCTCATAGAGACTTCCAAAATTCTTAAGGGGTTAGACAGGCTAGATGCAGGAAGATTGTTCCCGATGTTGGGGAAGTCCAGGACAAGGGGTCACTGTTTAAGGGTAAGGGGGAAGTCTTTTAGGACTGGGATGAGAAAATCATTTTTCACACAGAGAGTGGTGAATCTGTGGAATTCTCTGCCACAGAAGGTAGTTGAGGCCAGTTCGTTGGCTATATTTAAGAGGGAGTTAGATGTGGCCCTTGTGGCTGAAGGGATCAGGGGGTATGGAGAGGGCAGGTACAGGATACTGAGTTGGATGATCAGCCATGATCAGATTGAATGGCGGTGCAGGCTCGAATGGCGGTGCAGGCTCGAAGGGCCGAATGGCCTACTCCTGCACCTATTTTTCTGTGTTTCCCCATTGCGGACATTGGACTTTGTGGAACTGGTGCGCTACAGTGCTGAGAACTGTATTTGCACTCTGTAGAAAGGAACTGCGGATAGACACTAAATGCTGGAGTAACTCAGCGGGACAGGCAGCATCTCTGGAGAAAAAGGATATGTGGCGTTTCGGGTCGGGCAAACGGACTGAAGAAGGTGTCTTGACCCGAAACGTCACGCATCCTTTTTCTCCAGAGGTAAGTTCATCCGTTCTCCCCATAACCCCTGAGCTGATACTAATCAATAATCTATCCACCTCTGCCAAAATGTATCCACTGACTTGGCCTCCACAGCCTTCTGTGGCAAAGAATTCCACAGATTCACCACCCTCTGACTTAAGAAGTTTCTCCTCATCTCCTTCCCAAAGGTACATCCTTTAATTTGAAGGCTGTGCCCTCTGGTCCTAGACTCTCCCACTAGTGGAAACATTTTCTCCGCATCCACTCTATCCAGTCCTGACCCCCTGAGATGCTGCCTGACCTCCTGTGTTATTTCAGCACATTCATAATCATAATCATACTTTATTAGCCAAGTATGTTTAGCAATATACGAGGAATTTTGATTTGTCGTACAGTCATACCAATAAAAAGCACGGAACACACAAAATACATTTAAGCATAAACATCCACCACAGTGACTCCTCCACATTCCACATTGTTCTCCCGTGGTCGGGGGCCTGGAGCCTTCCGTTGACGGGACCATCTTGGCTCCCGTAGCCGGTGGTCGGGCCCTCCGCGTCGGGGCGATCAAGCTCCTGCATCGGGGGGGAATCTCGGCTCCTCCGCTCCGGGCGATCGGACCCCGGGTCGGGGCTGGTCGAAACCTTCTGCGTCGTTGGAGCTTCCCGACATCGGTCTCCACCCGAGGCTGCGAGCTCCTGGATGGTGGAATCCGCAGGTCGCGGTTGGGGCGTCGATCCCAGGCAAGGGACCGCAGGATCGATGGTAAGTCCACACCCCCGCGGTGGGGGTCAAAGTCAGTCCCGAGCAAGGCCTCCAGATCCACGATGTTAGGCTGCAGAGCGACCGGAAATACGACCCGGAAAACAACCACATCTCCGGCAAGTTAGAGATTGAAAAAATGTTTCCCCCTCCCCCCCCCCCCCCCCCCCACATAAAACAAACCACAGAACATTAACACTAACTTTTAAAACCATAAAAAAGACGTAAAGACAGACAGACTGTCGGCGAGGCTGCCGCCGTGTGGCGCCCCCTGATGGTAGTGGTCTATATCCTCTTGGCGTGATCTATTGTACTTGAGTTTCAACTGATTGCATCCATGTACGATGTATCTAATCTGTCTGGCTGGCGTGCAAATGAAAACATTTCGCTGTACCTCAGTAGACGTGACAATAATTTACCCAAACCTACTGCCATTCCAAGAACACTAAGGCTTGATGTGCCTTCAGCTGCCAGGACCCAAGCTATAGAATGGTTCATAAATGATAGGACCAGAATTTGGCCATTCGGCCCATCACGTCTACTCCACCATGGCTGATCTATCCCTCTCAACCCCATTAAAGACAATAGACAGTAGGTGCAGGAGGAGGCCATTCGGTCCTTCGAGCCAACACCGCCATTCAATGTGATCATGGCTGATCATCCACAACCCCACTCTCCTGCCGTCTCCCCACAACCCCTGACACCCGTACTAATCAAGAATCTATCTATCTCTGCCTTAAAAATATCCATTGACTTGGCCTCCACAGCCTTCTGTGGCGATGAATTCCACAGAGTTTAATATATTGGCACGTGTATCGAGGTACAGTGAAAAGCTTTTGTTGCGTTCTATCCAGTCAGCGGAAAGACAACACATCAGAATCAGAATCAGAATCGCATTTTATTCGCCAAGTATGTTATGCAACATACAAGGAATTTCATTGGCCAGGTCAGTCATATAATTAACAGCAACAGGTCACTCAAAAACACATTTTAAGATCAACATCCCCCACAGTGACTCCTACACATTCCTCACTGTGATGGAAGGCGAAATAAAGTTCAAGTCCTTCCCTTAGTTCTTCCTCGATCGTGGGCCTCGAGCCCCCGTTGACGGGATGATCTTGACTCCCGTAGCCGGTGGCGTTCGGGCCCTGCGTCGAGGCGATCAGCTCCTGCATCGGGGGGATGTCAGCTCCCCCGTGCCGGGCGATCGAACCTCGCGTCGGGGCTGGTCGAACCTTCTGCGGCGTTGGAGCTCCCGACTAGCCTCTCCCGAGACTGCGAGCCCTTAATGGTAAAGTCGGCGGTGGGGGCGATCCCAGGCAAGGGATCTGCTCCGACGTTAAGTCCGCGCCCCGCGGTGGGGCTCACGACAATCCGAGGCGGCCTCCAGCTCCAGCGATGGTAGGCCGCAGAGCCCGGAGAATGTGATCCGAAAATTAATCACATCTCCGGGAAGGTAGGAACTTGAAATGAAGTTTCCCCCGATCTCTCCCCCCTCCCCCCACAAAGAAACAAACCGAAGAACATTAAAACAAACTTTTAACAAACACTAAAAATAACAAAAAGGATGAAAAAACGAAGAGACTGCCGGCGGGGCTGCCATCTCCCTGGTGCCCCTGGTGGTCACACATGATTACAATCGAGCCATTCACAGTGTACAGATACACGATAAGGGAATTACGTTTAGTGCCAGCAAAATCCGATCAAGGATAGTATGGGGGTCACAAATGAGGGTGAGATTCACGAGGATGTTGCCAGGACTAGAGGGTGTGAGCTACAGGGAGAGGCTGAGCAGGCTGGGTCTCTATTCCTTGAAGCGCAGGAGGACGAGGGGTGATCTTATAGAGGTGTACAAAATCATGAAAGGAATAGATCGGGTAGACGCACAGAGTCTCTTGCCCGGAGTAGGGGAATCGAGGACCAGAGGACACTGGTTTAAGATGAAGGGGAAAGGATTTAATAGGATTCTGAGGGGTAACTTTTTCACACACAGGGTGGTGGGTGTATGGAACGAGCTGCCAGAGGAGGTAGTTGAGGCTGGGACTATCCCAACGTTTAAGAAACAGTTAGACAGGTACATGGATAGGACAGGTTGCAGCGATATGGACCAAACTCGGGAGGTGGGACTAGTGTAGCTGGGACATGTTGGCCAGTGTGGGCAAGTTGGGCCGAAGGGCCTGTGGTCGGTGGTAGTTCAGGACCGCTCTCCGGTTGTGGTTGGATGATTCCAGTTGCCTGTTAACAGCTGGGAAGAAACAGGTCTCTGAATCTGGATTCACTGTGACTAAAGAATATCTCTCTCCCTCGTTCCATCTCCAAGTCACAGCTACAGTTGTTCCCCATTCACCAGTATTTTTGCAGCCGTCCAGCACAATGCGTCCTTATGTGACATTGTGCGGTGTGTTGTTTACTAACGCGACTCTAAAGAGCTCCCTGCGATCGCCGACCACTTTAACACTGCCTTGTACGGACTCACTATCGCTGTTAACCTTTCACAAGGACCTTGATAAGGGGACTCAAAGCAGGCGTCTTAATGAGCGCTGCGCAAGCCAACAGGACTTTGAGAAAAGACTATTGACAATAGGTGCAGGAGGAGGCCATTCGGCCCTTCGAGCCAGCACCGCCATTCAATGTGATCATGGCTGATCATCCCCAATCAGTACCCCGTTCCTGCCTTCTCCCCATATCCCCTGACTCCGCTATCTTTAAGAGCCCTATCTAGCTCTCTCTTGAAAGCATCCAGAGAACCGGCCTCCACCGCCCTCTGAGTCAGAGAATTCCGCAGACTCACCACTCTCTGTGTGAAAAAGTGTTTCCTCGTCTCCATTCTAAATGGCTTACCCCTTATTCTTAAACTGTGTGGGCCCTGGTTCTGGACTCCCCCAACATCGAGAACTAGTAGTAGATAAAAGGGGGGGGGGGGAGAGCAAAGAATACCACACTGGAAAATCATGGGTGTGTCAAAGAGTCCAGGAAACAGGCCCTTCGGCCCAACTCGCCCACACTGGCCAACATGTCCCAGCTGCACTAGTCCCACCTGCCTGTGTTTGGCCCATATCCCTCCAAAAACACTATTGTGGAGCGCCCAGACTGCATTCCCTGCCCCCTGCCTGGAATATCCAGAGCAGAAGTGGTGGCAGGATCGATTTTAACATTTCCGGGTATGGTCTCCAAACGTCCTATCCATTTACCTGTCTAACTGTTTCTTAAACGTTGCGGATATCCCAGCCTCAACTACCTCCTCCGGCAGCTCGTTCCATACAACCACCACCCTTTGTGTGAAAAAGTGACCACTCAGATTCTTATTAAATCTTTCCCCCCTCACCTTAAACATATGTCCTCTGGTTCTCTATATCCCCTGCTCTGCGCAAGAGACTCTGTGCGTCTACCCGATCTATGGAGCTGGTTTGCAATGCAATTTAACACGATCCGTTATCAAAGCAGAATGACCAAGTTAAATTAAACATGGTGCATCTCCCAAAGACTTTATTCCTTGGAGATCCAGGTACTGTACAGTCGCCCTGCAGTAGAGTTGCTGCCTTAAGGGCCTGTCCCACTTTCACGACCTAATTCACGACCTCTGCCGAGTTTGCCCTTGACTCATGCTCGCAGCATGGTCGTCACGAGGTCGTAGGTAGGTCGTAGGTAGGTCGTGATGCTAGTCGTAGGTACTCGTGGCATCGAGTAGGTCGGGCGTTTTTCTAGCCTGATGAAAAATGTCCACGAGTAAAAAAGTTTGTGAATTAGGTCGTGAAGGTGGGACAGGCCCTTTACAGCCTCAGAGACCCGAGTTCGATCCAGACTGCGGGCACTGCCTGCATGGAGTGTGTACATTCTCCCCGTGACCACGTGGGTTTTCTCCGGGTGCTCCGGTTTCCTCCCACGCTTCCAAAGACGTGTATGATACATGATAAGGGATAGCGCAAAGTCAGCAAAGTCCAATCAAAGATAGTCGAGGGTCACCAATGAGGTAGATAGTAGTTCAGGACCGCTCTCTGGTTGTGGTAGGATGGTCCAGTTGCCTGATAACAGTTGGGACAAAACTGGCCCTGAGGTGTGCGTTTTCACACTTCTATACCTGGTGGAGGTGGGGCAAAGCCTGGCGAGTGATAGGTGGATACAGGTGAGGTTGATACAGGTTTGACTATTTGAAGATGCTACATCATTACAAGATGTTGCTGGTAGGGACTTAGAAACATAGAAAATAAGTGCAGGAGTTGGCCCTTTGAGCCAGCACAGTCATTCAATATGATCGTGGCTGATCATCCAGAATCAGTCTCCTGTTCCTGCCTTCTCCCCATAACCCTTGATTCCGTTAGCACTGAGAGCTAAATCTAACTCTCTCTTGAAAACATCCATTGAATCAGCCTCCACTGCCTTCCGTGGCCGAGAATTCCACAGATTCACAACTCTCTGGGTGAAAAAGGATTTCCTCATCTCAGTGGCCGACCCTTTATTCTTAAACTGTGACCCCTGGTTCTGGACTCCCCCAACACGGGGAAGATTTTTCCTGCATTTAGCCTGCCCGTTCCCTTAAGAATTTCATAAACTTGGTTTAAAGGATCATGGGCATTTATTACTGTAGTACTCAGTCACTAAGTTCATGATATTAAAACATTGCTGGACTGCACACAAAGCCCAGCCGGCGGGCCAGCTGAGGAGTTTTGGCCCGGGGGCCGCGCGCAAAGTCCGGCGCCCCGTCCAACTCATGAACCGATGATCGGCCGTGAGAAGGAGGGGTGGTGGTGGTGGCGGCAGTAAGCGAAGATCCGAAGGTCGGACAGCTGGCCGGGCTGCCGACCGACCGACCGACGGGACCACGGGCGAGGCGCTGCTGCTGCTGCTGCACTCCATGGGCTGCACTACGTCGGGACGGGTGAGGCAGGGTCATACGTGGCGCTCCGACCCGACAGTCCCCTCGACCTTAGTAGAGGTCAAATACGGGACAAGGGCGGTCCCGTGCGGACCAAACCAATTTAGCCTAAAATACGTGATCTCCCGGCTAGCACGGGACAGTTGGCAACCCCATCCATATTCTTCCATTCCCTGCATATCCACGTGGCTCTCTTATAAAACACTTAAACGCCAGTGTCATAGCTGCATCCAGTTGCGAGAATAGACACAAAATGCTGGAGGAACCCAGCGGGACATGCAGCATCTCCGGAGAGATAGGATGGTTGACTTTTCAGATCGGGAACCCTTCTTCAGACCCAGTCTCCATTTACGAGGAGAAGTGAATAATAAGAAGTGAATAAGTTTCAGTTTATTGGCCAAGTATTCACATACAAGGAATTTGCCTTGGTGCTCCGCCCACAAGTGACAACGACATACAGTGACAGTTAGGGTCAAACATTATTGCAAACATTACAAACATTATTGCAATGGATGTTGCAAGGATTAGAGTCTCTGAGAAAACCCACGAGGGAGTTGCGGAGGGAGCGGTCTTTGCGGAAGGCAGACGGGGGGGGAGATGGGAAGATGTGGCGAGTGGAGGGGTCACGTTGGAGGTGACGAAACTGGCGGAGGACTATGTGTTGTATTTGCCGGCTGGTGGGGTGAAAGGTGAGGACAAGGGGGACTCTGCCCTTGTTGCGAGTGGGGGAATGGGGAGAGAGACTGAAGAAGGTTCTCGACCCGAAACGTCGCCTACTCCTTCGCTCCTTAGATGCTGCTGCACCCGCTGAGTTTTTCCAGCCTTTTGTGTATCCTCGATTCCCCAGCATCTGCAGTTCCTTCTTTAACACAATGGTTTGTAGTGGATGTCGGTCAGGAGTGTATCACCTGCAATAGAGATGGTGAGGTCAAGGAATGGTAGGGAAATGTCGGAAATGGTCCAAGTGTATTTGAGTGCCGGATGGAAGTTGGTGGTGAAATGGATGAAGTCAGTCAGTTGTGTGTGGGTGCAGGAGGTGACACCAAAGCAGTCGTCGATGTAACGGAGGTAGAGGTCGGGGATGGGGCCCTGGTACGCCGAGAACAAGGATTGTTCGACGTACCCGACAAAGAGGCAAGCGTAGCTGGGGCCCATGCGTGTGCCCATAGCTACGCCTTGTGTTTGGAGGAAATGGGAGGAGTCAAAAGAGAAGTTATTGAGGGTAAGGACCAACTCCGCTAGGCGGAGGAGGGTGTCAGTGGACGGGTATGGGTTGCCCCTCTGGTCGAGGAAGAACCGGAGGGCTTCGAGACCGTCCTGGTGGGGGATGGAGGTGTAGAGTGACTGAAGTTTTGTAAGTCATTTTGCAAACGGAAATGTCGCAACGCTGAGCGTTAGGTTTTGGAGACGAGGAAGAGGGACACGGGGTTGAAGTTCGAGGTTTCTGCCACAGACAGAAGCTCAAGGCCTGTTCCCTGCAGGAGCGCTCATAGACGGTTGGGGGTGGGGTGTAGCAGCGTAGAGTTGCTGCCTCACAGTGCTAGAGGCCCGCGTCCGATCCTGACCACGGCGCTATCCGTACACAGTTTGTATGTTCTCTCCATGATCCTCGTGGGTTTTCTCCGGGTGCTCCAGTTTCGTCCCACGCTCCAAAGATGTGCAACTTTGTAGGTTAATTGGCTTTTCCCCAGTGTTGGATAGTGTTAGTGTACGGGTATCGCTGGTCGGCGCGGGCCGAAGGGCCTGTTTCCACTGTAAGTCTGATAGTGACCATGTGGGTTTTCTCCAGGTGCTCGGGTTTCCTCCCATATCCCAAAGACGTGCAGGTTTGTAGGTCAATCGGCCCTCTGTAAATTATTCCCCAAGTGTGTAGGGGGTGGATGAGAAAGTGGGATAACATAGAACTAGTGTGACTCAGTGGGTCAGGCGGCATGTCCGGAGAGTAGGTCTGAAGAACGGTCTGGACCCGAAACGTCACCCATTCCTTCTCCCCAGAGATGCTCCCTGTCCCGCTGAGTTACTCCAGCGTTTTGTGTCTATCTTCGGTTTAAACCAGCATCTGCAGTTCCTTCCTACACATGGATCTAGTGTGAACGGGTGATCGATGGTGGGCGTTAACGTATTGGGCCAAAGGGCCTGTTTCCATGCTATATCTCCAAGATACTCTCTGGTCCCAAGCAATGTTTACAAGTCTAGTTCCTGGATAGATGTTACACTGTAAACAAAAATAATGAGTACAACGCTGCTCGTTTCTGATCCTCTTGTTTCTCCAAATGCTGGCCCAAGCAGCAAAGATGTTTCTAGAGTCTAAAGTGGACACAAGGAACTGCAGGGGGCGGAATCTTGAACAAAACACAGAGTGCTGGAGTGACTCAGCGGGTCAGGCAGCATCTGTCGGATAGATGATGTTTCAGTTCGGGGCCCTTCTTCAGACTGTCCATTCCACTTCTCCAGAGATGCTACCTGACTCGCTGAGTTTCTCCAGCACTTTGTGTACAGAGGTACGGCAACAGGCCCTTCGGTCCACAATGTCCGTGCTGTACATGATGCCAGGATATACTAATCTCCTCTCCCCGCTCGTGATCCGTATCCCTCCATTCCCTCATATCCATGTGCCTGTCCAAAAGCCTCTTAAACACCACTATCGTCTGCCTCCACCCCCACCCCTGGCAGCGCGTTCCAATCACCCACCGCCCTCTGTGTAAAAAAACCTGTCCCACACATCTCCTTCGAACCTTGCCCCTCGCACTTTAATGCTAAGACCTCTAGTCTTTGAAATTTCCGCTATTACTGTCGACCCTATCTATGCCTCTGAAAAATGTATTGACTTCTATCAAGGAATACAGGGGGGAGAAGGCAGGAACGGGGTACTGATTGTGGATGATCGGCCATGATCATATTGAATGGCAGTGCTGGCTTGAAGGGCCGAATGGCCTCCTCCTGCACCTATTGTCAATGCTCGTATCAGGTCTCCCCTAAGCCCCTGATTTTGAGTTTAGACTTTTGAGGTACAGCACAGGTTCTGCCCTCCGGGTCCGCGCCGGGCATCGATGACCCCCCGTGTATTGCCACTATCCTACACACACTTGCGACAACTTATACCAAAGGCAATTCACCTGCAAACCTGCACGTCTCTGTAGTGTGGGAGGAAAACCGGAGCACCCGGATAAAACCCACACAGGTCACGGGGAGAACGTACAAACTCCGTGCAGACAGCGCCCGCGGTCAGGGTCTAACCCGGGTCTCCGGCGCTGTGAGGCAGCAACACTACCTGCTGCGCCACCGTGCCACCCATGATCTTCTTAAGTTCATTAGTTATGGGAGCAGAATGAGGCCATTCGGCCCATCGAGTCTACTCCGCCATTCAATCATGGCTGATCTGTCTCTCCCTCCTAAACCCCATTCTCCTGCCTTCTCCCCCTAACCGCCTGACACCACTCAAATATGTCAGTTGCCACTGTGGACCAGGGAAGGGCAAGCACCGGGTGTGAGAGAAGTGATTGCTTTTGTTGATGCAGTGCCAAACTGGATTCTACTTCTGACACCACGTTGGATAAAGATCAGGCTCACACACAGTGATTACAATCCATAGTCTTTTAGTAGCAACTCTGCTGAGGTAACACAAAGAGCATGCATAGTCTAATAGACAGAGATTCAAGATTCAAGTGAGGTTATTGTCGTGTGTCCCTGATAGGACAATGACATCCTTGCTTTGCTTCAGCACACAGAACATAGTAGGCATTGACTACAGAACAGATCAGTGTGTCCATATACCATTATATACATATATACACACATCAATAAATAAACTGATAAAGTGCAAATAACAGATAAAGGGGTATTAATGTTCAGAGTTTTGTCCGAGGCAGGTTTAATAGCCTGATGGCTGTGGGGAAGTAGCTATTCCTGAACCTGGTCGTTGAGAGAGAGCTCTCTAATTAGAGCTCTCTCTGTGGCAGAGCCACAGTATGAGTGACACTAATCTACACCGCACTAATCAAGTATCTATCTCTCTCAACGCCTTAAAAATATCCATTGACTTGGCCTCCACATCCTTCCATGGCAAAAAATTCCACAGATACACCACCCTCTGACGAAAGAAATTCCTCCTCATCTTCTTCCAAAAGGAACGTCCTGTGGCCGTCCCTGGGGGTTCGGCCACTCCTTGGGTCAACCCCCCTCGGCTCTTGAGGGACGGGGACGATTGTCTGCCCACGGGGCTTCCCGGGCGCCTGCTCGCGGGCGTTCTGTGTGTTTGGCCATGATTCATTAAACGACTTCTGAACCTGCCTGGCGTCCGGCCTTTTCCTGACCTCATCCAGGCCACTATATAGTCCTTTAATTCTGAGGCTGTGACCTCTAGTCCTGGACTCTCCCTCGAGTGGAAACATCGTCTCCACAACTAATCTCGTGGGGGGACGGACTGCAGAGGGGGGGGATGGGGGGGGATGGGGGGGATGGGGGGGGAGATGGGGGTGGGGAGTGGGGGGGGGGGGTGGGGGTGGGGGGTGGGGAGGGGGATGGGGGTGGGGAGGCGGGGAGGGGGTGGGGGTGGGGAGAGGGGGTTGGGGGTGGGGGGTGGGGGGGGTAGGCAGGGGAACAGCGGACATTGGGGAATCCAACGTTCAGGTTGCAATTCTGAATTCCATTTCAACTCGGTTACTAATTTCTACTGAAACGTTGTATTTTGTCGCTCTTTACCATTTAGTGACGGGCTCTTTATTTACTGCTGCCTGTGGCAATCGGTCTTCACGTCTCAGTGCTGTCAGCCACATCCGGCTTGAGAGAGAAAGGGGAATAACAAGTCAATGTTAGCACCAAACACCGCTGTTTCTCTCATTCAGTAACGCTGCTGCAGCAGCTGCTTCATATTGTCCCCGACCTTCAGGAAAGGGAATCAATGTTGGACCCCAAAAAGCTGGACAATGGACAATAGGTGCAGGAGGAGGCCATTCGGCCCTTTGGGCCAGCACCGCCATTCAATTTGATCATGGCTGATCATCCCCAATCAGTACCCCGTTCCTGCCTTCTCCCCATATCCCCTGACTCCGCTATCTTTAAGAGCCCTATCGAGCTCTCTCTTGAAAGTATCCAGAGAACCGGCCTCCACCGCCCTCTGAGGCAGAGAATTCCACAGACTCACAACTCTCTGTGTGAAAAAGTGTTTCCTCGTCTCCGTTCTAAATGGCTTACCCCTTATTCTGGGTCTGGAGAGTCTGAAGAAGGGTCTTGACCCGAAACGTCACCTATTCCTTCACTCCATAGATGCTGCCTCACCCGCTGAGTTTCTTCAGCATTTCTCCAGCATTTTTGTCTACCCCTTAAACTGTGGCCCCTAGTTCTAGACTCCCCCAACATCAGGAACATGTTTCCTGCCTCTAGTGTGTCCAAACCCTTAACAATCTTATATGTTTCAATGAGATTTCCTCTCATCCTTCTAAACTCCAGAGTGTATAAGCCCAGCCGCTCCATTCTCTCAGCACATGACAGTCCTGCTATCCCGGGAATTAACCTTGTAAACCTACGCTGCACTCCCTCAATAGCAAGAATGACCTTCCTCACATTTGGAGTCCAAAACTGCACACAATACTCCAGTAACTCAGTGGTAAGGCAGGGGCATCTCTGGAGATAAGGAACGGGCGATGTTTCGGGTCGAGACCTTTCTTCTGAAACGTTACCCGTTCCTTCTCTCCAGAGACGCTGCCGGAGCCACTGAGTTAAGGCCTGTCCCACTTGGCCATCACCTGCGCCTCATTTACGCGTCATATGTAAAATAGGTCGATGCATCGTTACGTGCGACGTCGCGCGCAAATCACGCGTCATCACAGCTGCCTTAGAATACACAGTGGCGCGCGGCAGGACGTTGACGTAAGGACGTTGACACACGGTGACGTAACCATGCGTCACCATGCGATACACGTGAGATGTCTGGACGCCAACGTACGACGCCAATGCGTCTGCGTGCGTACGCGATACGTCACGTAGGAGGTATGCGAGTATTTCATAGAGCACGAAACTCCACACTCCCCCACGCCTCTCCATGCGCCCGTCCCACGCTGCCCACACGCTACCTGCGCGTCGACCACGTTTTTGGAGGTCGCGCAAATGAAGGCCAAGTGGGACAGGCCCTATACTCCAGCTTTTTGTGTCTATCTTTGGCTTCAACCAGAATCTGCAGTTCCTTCCCATGCAAAATATTCAGTGCGATAGTGAGGGGCACTGTCGGAGATTAAAAATAAAAAAACTGGTTTCATTACAGGAAGCTGAAGGGTGTTTTGTCGTAAATGAAACTTCCTCAGAAAGTGTTGAAAAGAACGCCGACGGCTCTGGCCAGTTTGTGTCGCTGACCTTGACGCTGGTAAACACAGTTATCATCAAGTTTGTACATGACACTTAACGCAGCAGTGTTGTCAACAGTGAGGAAGACCGCCACTGCTATTTGGAGGGCACGCAACTGATTAACAATACGCTGCGAGGGCACGGGCAATGGAAAGCAGAAACATTATTTGGAAGGAAAGAATTAGCAAGAGGATATTTAAACTAAATGGTGCAATTGTACACTCGACCCAGGAGTGGAGGTGATCCAAGTCTCCGACATCTCCCTGTTGTCTCTAGATCTCACTGTCTCCATCACAGGAAACAGACTGTTGACTGAAGAAGGGTCTCATAGAAACATAGGAACATCGAAAACAGGTGCAGGAGGAGGCCATTCGGCCCTTCAATCCAGCACCGTCATTCATTGTGATCATGGCTGATCGTCCCCTATCAATAACCCGTGCCTGCCTTCTCCCCATATCCCTTGACTCCACTAGCCCCTAGAGCTCTATCTAACTCTCTTAAATCCATCCAGTGACTTGGCCTCCACTGCCCTCTGTGGCAGGGAATTCCATAAATTCACAACTCTCTGGGTGGAAACGTTTGTTCTCACCTCAGTCTTAAATGTACTCCCCTTTATTCTAAGACTGTGGCCCTTGGTTCTGGACTCGTCCAACATTGGGAACATTTTTCCTGCATCTAGATTGTCTTTTATAATTTTATATGTTTCTATAAGATCCCCCTCATCCTTCTAAACTCCACTGACTCCCACGGCTACCTGGACTACTCTTCCTCCCACCCTGCTTCCTGTAAGGACTCCATCCCCTATTCCCAATTCCTCCGTCTACGCCGCATGTGCTTCCAGGATGAGGTGTTCCACACCAGGTCATCACAAATGGCCTCATTCTTCAGAGAACGCGGATTCCCCTCTCCCACTATAGATGAGGCTCGCACCAGGGTCTCCTCCATACCCCGCAACACTGCCCTCGCTCCCCATTCCCCCACTCGCAACAAGGGCAGAGTCCCCCTGGTCCTCACCTTTCACCCCACCAGCCGGCACATGCAACACATAGTCCTCCGCCAGTGTCGCCACCTCCAACGTGACCTCTCCACTCGCCACATCTTCCCATCTCCCCTCTGTCTGCCTTCCGCAAAGACCGCTCCCTCCACAACTCCCTTGTCAATTCTTCCCTTCCCTCCCGCTCCACCCCTTCTCCGGGCACTTTCCCTTGCAACCGCAAGAGATGCTACACTTTTCGCCCTCCACTCCTTTCAAGGACCCAAGCAGTCCTTCCAGGTCCAACAGAGGTTCACCTGCACCTCCTCCAACCTCATCTATTGCATCCGCTGCTCCAGATGCCAGCTGATCTCTATCGGTGAGACCAAGCAGAGGCTTGCGATCGTTTCGCTGAACACCTCCGCTCGGTCCGCAATAACTAACCCGACCTCCCGGTGGCTCAGCACTTCAACTCCCCCTCCCATTCCGTATCCGACCTCTCTGTCCTGGGCCTCCTCCACGGCCAGAGTGAGCAACACCGCAAATTGGAGGAACAGCACCTCATATTCCGCTTGGGGAGTCTGCATCCTTTGGGCTTGAACATTGAATTTTCTCAATTCTGTTAACCCTTGCTGTCTCCTCCCCTTCCCACCTCTCCCTCAGCCCTGGGGCTCCTCCTCCTCCTTTTTCCTTTTGTTCCCCCCCCCCACCCACCCCCCATCAGTCTGAAGAAGGGTTTCAGTCCGAAACGTTGCCTATCTCCTTAGATGCTGCCGCACCCGCTGAGTTTCTCCAGCATTTTGTGTACCCTCCAGTGTATACAAGCCCAGTCTTTTCAATCTTTCCTCATATGACAGTCCCGCCATCCCAGGGATCAATCGCGTGAACCTACGCTGCACTGCCTCAATCACAAGGATGTCCTTCCTCAAATTAGGAGACCAAAACTGTACACAATACTCCCATGTGGTCTCACCAGAGCCCTATACAACTGCAGAAGAACCTCTTTACTACAGAACCTGGGGCCACAGTCTTTGAATAGAGGGGAGGTCATTTAAGACTGAGCCGTGAAAAAAACTTTTTAACCCAGAGAGTTGTGAATTTATGGAATTCCCTGCCACAGAGGGCAGTGGAGGCCAAATCACTGGATGGATTTAAGAGAGAGTTAGATAGAACTCTAGGGGCTAGTGGAGTCAAGGGATATGGGGAGAAGGCAGGCACGGGTTATTGATAGGGGACGATCAGCCATGATCATATTGAATGGCGGTGCTGGCTCGAAGGGCTGAATGGCCTCCTCCCACACCTATTTTCTATGTTTCTACGTTTCTATGTTTCCTCCCATACTGAAATCCTCTTGTTATGAAGGCCAACATTCCATTAGCTTTCTTCACTGCCTGCTGTCCCTGTAAACCAACTTTCAGTAACCGGTGTACAAGGACGTTCCAGCATCTGCATTGCTTCTTAAACATTGACTGACATCTACTATTTTAGTTTAGTTTAGAGATACAGCGCGGAAACAGGCCCTTCGGCCCACTGGGTCCGTGCTGACCAGCGATCCCCGCACACTAAACCTACTGACTCCCATAATGTCTTGACTACACTTCTTCCCACCCTGCTTCCTGTGAAGACTCTAGCCCCTATTCCCAATTCCTCCGTCTACGCCGCATCTGCGCCCATACCAGGGCATCAGAGATGTCCTCATTCTTTAGGGGACGGGGGTTCCCCTCTTCCATTATAGATGAGACTCTCACTAGGGGCTCCTCGATATCCCGTAGCTCCGCTCTTGCTCCCCCTCCTCCTGTTGGTAACAAGGACAGAGTCCCCCTTGTCCTCACCTTCCACCCCATCAGCCGTCGCATACAGCATATAATCCTCCAACGTTTTCGCCACCTCCAACGGGATCCCACTATTGGCCACATCTTCCCATCTCCACCCTTTTCTGCTTTCCACTGAGACCCCTCCGAAACTTGTCCCTTCCCACCCAAACCACCCCCTCCCCGGGTACCTTCCCCTGCAACCACAGGAGATGCAACACTTGTCCCTGTACCTCCCCCCTCGACTTCATCCAAGGACTCCGACTGTCTTTTAAGGTGAGGCAGAGGTTCACTTGCACCTCCTCCAACCTCATCTACTGTGTCTGCTGTTCCAGGTGTCAACTTCTCTACATCGGCGAGACCAAGCGCAGGCTCGGCGATCGTTTCGCTGAACACCTCCGCTCAGTCCGTCTTAACCTACCTGATCTCCCGGTGGCTCAGCACTTCAACTCCCCCTCCCATTCCCACACTGACCTTGCTGTCCTGGGCCTCCTCCATTGTCAGAGTGAGGCCCAGTGAAAATTGGAGGAACAGCAGCTCATATTTAGCTTGGGCAGTTTGCACACCAGCAGTATGAACATTGACTTCTCCAACTTCAGATAGCCCTTGCTTTCCCTCTCTCTCCACCCCCTTCCCCTTCCCAGTTCTCCCACCAGTCTCGCTGTCCCCGACTACATTCTATATCTGTCCTGCCCACTCCCCTGACATCAGTCTGAAGAAGGGTCTCGACCCGAAACGTCACCTATTCCTTTTCTCTAGAGGTAATCCTAAAGGCTGACTTGGTTGAGGATACATAGTGTAAGATGCTGGCTGTTGGAATGCTGAATATCGTGCCTCGCCGGTGTACACTCTGTAACAAGTTTGCACTTGTTAGTGGGTAGTGAAGGTGCGGACATGGCTGTGTAATAAATAACAGGGCATTGACTTGATCTGGCAGTCGTGGATTATAAAGTTGGCTTGGCGATCGCTTCGCCCAACACCTCCGCTCGGTCCGCATTAACCAACCTGATCTCCCGGTGGCTCAGCACTTCAACTCCCCCTCCCATTCCATATCCGACCTCTCTGTCCTGGGTCTCCTCCATGGCCAGAGTGAGCACCACCAGAAATTGGAGGAGCAGCACCTCATATTCCGCTTGGGCAGTCTGCACCCCAGCGGCATGAACATTGACTTCTCCAATTTCCGGTAGCCCTTGCTGTCTCCTCCCCTTCTCAGCTCTCCCTCAGCCCTCGGGCTCCTCCTCTTCCTTTCTCCTTTCTTCTCCCCGTCGCCCCCCTCCCCCACACCCCTCATCAGTCTGAAGAAGGGTTTTGGCCCTAAACGTCGCCTATTTCCTTCGCTCCATAGATGCTGCCTCACCTACTAAGTTTCTCCAGCACTTTTGTCTACCTTCGATTTTCCAGCATCTGCAGTTCCTTATAAAATAAAATAATCCAGGATGGTGTCAGATGAGGAGACAATCTGAAGGGCCGAATGGCCTACTCCTGCACCTATTGTCTATAAGTGAAACACTTGTGTCAGGAGGAAGTGCAGATGCTGGTTTAAACCGAAGACAGACACAAAAAGCTGAAGTCCGCGGGACAGGCAGCATCTCTGGGGAAATGGAATGGGTGACACTATTCATAAATTCATAAGTGATAGGAGCATAAGTAGGCCATTCGGCCCATCAAATCTCCTCCACCATTCAATCACGGCTGATCTATCTCTCCCTCCTAACCCCATTCTCCTGCCTTCTCCCCATAACCCCTTCTGGTTTCTCTAGCTTTTTTGTGTCTGTCTTCAGAGTGTAATATGTTCTAGTTT
Source organism: Okamejei kenojei (assembly GCA_035221665.1). NCBI lineage: Eukaryota > Metazoa > Chordata > Chondrichthyes > Rajiformes > Rajidae > Okamejei > Okamejei kenojei. The sequence continues at coordinate 134,420,857 of CM069134.1, read as the reverse complement.
AGTTTGGGGAAACAGCGCAGAAACAGGCTCTTCGGCCCATCTTATTTAAGAATAAGGGGTAAGCCATTTAAAACGGAGGTGAGGAAAAAAAATCCACACAGAGAGTTGTGAGTCTGTGGAATTCTCTGCCTCAGAAGGTAGCGGAGGACGTTTCTCTGGATGCTTTCAAGAGAGAGCTAGATAGGGCTCTTAAAGATAGCGGAGTCAGGGGATATAGGGAAAAGGCAGGAACGGGGTACTGATTGAGGATGATCAGCCATGATCACATTGAATGGCGGTGCTGGGTCGTAGGGCTGAATGGCCTACTCCTGCACCTATTGTCTATTGTCTGAAAAATGTTCACGTGTAGTTTTCTACTCTTACGGATCCGCTACGGACATTCTCCAAGTTCGAATCGGGAGAAAACTCGGGAGAACTCCTGAATTACCGTGTACAGTGGGACAGGGGCTTAACGCTCTCCTACACACACACTAGGGACAATCCTTACCGAAGCCAATTAACCTACAAACCTGTGCGTCTTTGAAGTGTGGGAGGAAACCAGAGCACCTGGGCAAAACCCACGCAGTTTCACGAGGGGAACGTACAAACTCCGTACAGACAGCACCCGTAGGAGCCCGGGTCTCTGGCACTGTGAGGCAGCAACTCTACCCCTGCGCCATCGTGCTGCACTCTCTCTTGCCTCTCGTCCATCCTGGAGGGGTGAGGATGTGAAAATGCCTTCCGTGGTTTTGCGATGCGTGTGCAAGGGGCAGACAACTTGCCACATCCTCCGAGGGCGCGTCGATCTCTGCGAGATAGAGCCGAGCGCTGAGAGCGAGCGAGGGAGGGAGGGAGGAAGAGGTGCCTCTGCAAGCCGCCACTTCCTGGCTGATCTGGCGAGCAGCTCTGGGGCTTCAGTGTATCATGGAGCCCTGCGTCGCAGGGGAGACACCCGCGAACACACGGTGCCCAGGACCTGCACCCACCGCTGGAACTAAAGCCACCCCCTCCTCTCCTCGCTCTGTCAACAGTTGAGCAGCTGCAAGCCTGCACATAATGGACTCGCCCCTTCCCCCGCCGCTTCTCCCTGCATCTGAGGTAAAAGCACTGCAAATACTTCTGGCTTGCAGTCTAGTTTATTGCCAGGTGTACTGAGGTACAGTGAAAAGCTTTTGTTACGCGCTAACCAGTCAGCGGGAAGACAATGGGTTAACGGCGGTAGAGTTTCTGCCTAAAGGGGCTGTCCCACTGTACGAGCTAATTCAAGAGTTCTCCCGGGTTTTCCCCGATTCGACCTCGGGGAATTACTGTAATAGCCGCTCGTAGGTACTCGGGGCTCTTGTGGAAAATGTTCAACATTTTACAACATCACGAGCTTACCGCGTTTCCCGAGTACCTGCCGTTAGCGTTACGAGCCGCTAAGAGACGTCCCCGAGCTCCGATGTACCCGCTACGTACATTCTGCGTACTTACCACGAGTTTGATTTTTTTTTTAACTCGGGAGAGCTCTTGGGTAAACTCGTACAGTGGGACAGCCCCTCCTCAGCCAGAGTCCCGGGTTTGATCCCGGCTACGGGTGCTGTCCGTATGGAGTTTGTACGTTCTCCCTGTGACCTGTGTGGGTTTTCTCCGAGAGCTTCGGTTTCCTCCCACACTCCAAAGGCGTGCAGGCATGTAGGTTAATTGGCTTGGTCATTTCCACACAGAAAGTTGTGAGTCTGTGGAATTCTCTGCCTCAGAGGGCGGGCAGTGGAGGCCGGTTCTCTGGATACTTTCAAGAGAGAACTAGATAGGGCTCTTAAAGATAGTGGAGTCAGGGGATATGGGGAGAAGGCAGGAACGGGGTACTGATTGGGGATGATCAGCCATGATCACATTGAATGGCGGTGCTGGCTCGAAGGGCCGAATGGCCTACTCCTGCACCTATTGTCTACTGTCCTTTATCTGTTGTCTATTGAATGTAAAATTGTCCCTAGTGTGTGTAGGGTAGTGTTAATGTGCGGGGATCGCTGGTCGGTGGGCCGAAGGAATATGATATAGTTGGAATTACGGAGACATGGCTCCAGGGTGACCAAGGCTGGGAGCTAAACATGCAGGGGTATTCAACATTCAGGAAGGATAGACAGTAAGGAAGATGAGATGGGGTGGCATTGCTGGTTAAAGAGGGGATTAATTCAACAGCAAGAAGAGACATTAGCTTGGACACTGTAGAATCGGTATGGATAGAACTGTGAAATAGCCAAGGGCAGAAAACACTTGTTGGAGTTGTACACAGACCACCAAACAGCAGTAGGGAGGTTGGGGACAGCATCAAGCAGGAAATTAGGGATGTGTGTAGCAAAGATACAGCGGTTACCATGGGTGACTTTAACTTACATATAGATTGGGCCAACCACATTGGTAGCAGCGCTGAGGGGGAGGATTTCTGGAATGTATACGGGATGGGTTTTTAAACCAATATGTAGAGGAACCGACTAGAGGGCAGGTCATCCTAGACTGGGCATTGTGTAATGAGGAAGGATTAGTCAGCGATCTTGTTGTACAAGGCCCCTTGGGCAACAGTGAACACAATATGGTGGAATTCTGCATTGGGAAGGAGAGTGACACGGTTAATTCAGAGACTAGGGTCCTGAACTTGAATAAAGGGGACTTTGAAGGTATGAGACGGGAATTGGCCAGGATAGTCTGGCAAATTATACTTAAAGGGCCGACAGTGGAGATGCAATGGCGAAGATTTAAAGACTGCACGGATGAACTCCAGAAATTGTTCATCCCTGTCTGGAGAAAAAATAAAACTGGGAAGGCGGCTCAACCGTGGCTGACGAGGGAAGTCAAGGATAGTGTAAATCCAAGGAAGAGGCAGATAAATTGGCCAGAGGAAGTGGCAAACCAGAGGACTGGGAGACATTTACAACTCAACAGAGGAGGACAAAGGGGTTAATTAAGAGGGGGGGGGGGGGGTGCATGAAAGAAAGCTTGTGGGGAATATAAAAACTGACTGTAAAAGTTTCTTTAGGTATGTAAAAAGGAAAAGATTAGTGAAGACAAATGTAGGTCCCTTCACTCAGAGACAGGTGAATTTATATGGGAAACAAGGACATGGCAGAACAGTTAAACCAGGTACTTTGGTTCTGTCATCACTAAGGACTACACAAACAATCTCCCAGAAATACTAGGGGACCGAGGATCTAGTGGAAGGGAATCCACATTAGTCAGAAAATGGTGTTCAGTAAACTGTTGGGACTGAAGGCAGATAAATTCCCTGGGCCTGATGGTCTGCATCCCAGAGTACTCAAGGGGGTGGTCCTAGAAATCATGGATGCATTGGTGATCACTTTCCAATGTTCTCTTGACTCTGGATCAGTTCCTGGGGACTGGAGGGTAGCCAATGCAACTCTGCTTTTTAAGAAAGGAGGGAGAGAGAAAGTGGGGAATCACAGACCAGTTAGCCTGACATCAGTAGTGGAGAAGATGCTGGAGTCGATTATTAAAGATGTTATAGCAGCGCATTTGGAAAGCAGTGACAGGATCGGTCAAAGGCAGCATGGATTTATGAAGAGGAAATCATGCTTGACTAATCTTCTGGAATTATTTGAGGATGTAACAAGTAGAATGGATAAGAGAGAGCCAGTGGATGCGGTGTATCTGGACTTTCAAAAAGCCTTTGACAAGCTCCCACACAAGAGATAAGTGTGCAAAATTAGAGCACATGGTATTGGGGGTTGGGTATTGCCATGGACAGGTTTGCGGATGACTCAAAGCTGGGTGGCAGTGTGAGCTGCGAGGAAGATGCTATGAGGTTGCAGGGTGACCTGGATAGTTTGGGTGAGTGGGCAGATAGATGCATGGTGGATGCAGTATGATGTGGATAAGTGTGAGGTTTGGTGCAAGAACAGGAAGGCAGATTATTATCTGAATGGTGTCAGATTAGGAAACGGGGAGGTGCAACGAGACCTGGGTGTGCTTGTACATCAGTCACTGAAAGTAAGCATGCAGGTGCAGCAAGCAGTGAAGAAAGTTAATGGCATGTTGGCCTTCATTGCCAGAAGATTTGAGTTTAGGAGCAAGGAGGTCCCACTGGCAGTCGGACAGGGCCCTGGTGAGACCGCACCTGGGGTATTGTGTGCAATTTTGGTCTCCTGATTTGAGAAAGGACATTATTCCTATTGAAGGAATGAAGCGTAGGTTCGCCAGGTTAATTTCCGGGATGGCGGGACTGACATATGATGAAAGAATGGGTCGACTGGGCTAGTATTCACTGGAATTTAGAAGGGTGAGGGGATCTTATCGAAACATATAACATTCTTGAAGGATTGGACAGGCTAGATGCAGGAAAAATGTTCCCGATCTAGAGCAGCGGATGCAATAGATGAGGTTGGAGGAGATGCAGGTGAACCTCTGTCGCACCTGGAACGACTGCTTGGGTCCTTGAATGGAGTGGAGAGGGGAGGTAAAGCGACAAGTGTAGCATCTCGTGCGGTTGCAAGGGAAAGTGCCCGGGGAGGGGGTGGAGTGGGAGGGAAGGGAAGAATTGACAAGGGAGTTGCGGAGGGAGCGGTCTTTGTGGAAAGCAGACGGGGGGGAGATGGGAAGATGTGGCGAGTGGAGGGGTCACGTTGGAGGTGGCGAAAATGACGGAGGACTATGTGTTGTATGTGCCGGCTGGTGGGGTGGAAAGGTGAGGACCAGGGGGACTCTGCCCTTGTTTACGAGTGGGGGGATGGGGAGAGAGGGCAGTGTTGCGGGGTATGGAGGAGACCCTGGTGCGAGCCTCATCTATAGTGGGGGGAGGGGAATCCCCGTTCTCTGAAGAATGAGGGACATCTCCGATGCCCTGGTGTGGAACACCTCATCCTGGGAGCAGATGCGGCGCCCCCCTTCTTCCCGCCCCCCCCCCCCCCCCCCCCCCCCCCCCCCCCACCCTGCATCAGTCTGAAGAAGGGTTTTGGCCTGAAACGTTGCCTATTTCCTTCGCTCCATAGATGCTGCCTCACCTGCTGAGTTTCTCCAGCATTTTTGTCTAACTTCGATTTTCCAGCATCTGCAGTTCCTTTATGTTAATGTGTGTTTATGTTAAGCACACAGGGTGTTTATGTTAAGTTCTATCGTGTGTTGTGTTCCTTTCATTGTTTGGCTGCATGGTAACTCAAATATCAAATTAATTGGTGCATGTGCATGGACAGGTGACGTTTCACAGAGTGCTGGAGTCACTCAGCGGGTCAGGCAGCATCTGTGGAGAACATGGATAGGTGACGTTTCACAGAGTGCTGGAGTAACTCAGCGGGTCAGGCAGCATCTGTGGAGAACATGGATAGGTGACGTTTCACAGAGTGCTGGAGTAACTCAGCGGGTCAGGCAGCATCTGTGGAGAACATGGATAGGTGACGTTTCACAGAGTGCTGGAGTAACTCAGCGGGTCAGGCAGCATCTGTGGAGAACATGGATAGGCGACGCTTTTTCAAATACTTTTGTTTTGATTTACCAGTTTTGTGTACAGATACAGGTTTAGTTCAGATTGCTTTAATTTTATTGGCACATGTACCGAGGTACACAGCAAAAAGCTTTTTTCTGCTGCACGGTCAAGTTGGATAGACTACACTTGATTACAATCTTGCCATCCATAGTGTACAGATACAGGATACAGTGAATGACGTTTTAGTGCAAGATAAAATCTAGTAAAGATCGATTAAAGATAGTCAGTGTTCTTTTAAGAAAGAACTGCAGATGCTGCTAAAATCGAAGGTAGACAAAAATGCTGGAGAAACTCAACGGGTGAGGCAGCATCTGTGGAGTGAAGGAATAGGTGACGTTTCGGGTGACCCGAAACGTCACCTATTCCTTCGCTCCATAGATGCTGCCTCACCCGTTGAGTTTCTCCAGCATTTTTTGTCCATCTAAAGATAGTCAGGGGGTCACCAATGAGATAGATGGGAGGTCAGGACCGCTCTCTAGTTGGTGAGAGGGCGGTTCAGTTGCCTGATAACAGCTGGGAAGAAACTGTCCCTGAATCTGGAGGTGTGCGTTTGTTTTCACACTTCTGTACCTCTTGCCCGATGGGAGAGGGAGTGGCCGGGGTGAGGCTGGTCCTTGATGATGCTGCTGGCCTTGCCGAGGCAGCGTGAGGTGCGGATGGAAGGGGAGGCTGGTTTGTGCGATGGGCTGGGCTGCGTCCACAAATCTGATATTTCGTGCGGTCTTGGATGGAGCTGTTGCCAGGATGGGTGAAAGTTTGACTCATGTTGAGATAAGCCAACTAATCTCACTATTCATGAATAGGCCTGCACAGTTTCATTATCATTTTATTAACAGCTGAACAATTGTTATTTATTACACCATTCTTTGAGCTGAAGTTACATTTTGGCTGGAGTAACAGTGGACCAGGCTGCATCTAAATTACTCCGGCACTTTGTTTATTTTTTTTTGTGGACACCTGCACCTGCAGTTACTTATTTCTACTTTTTGCCATCTGCTATGTCGATAGAGATACATACTTGTAGATACACAGGAAATAGGTGTAGGAGTAGGCCATTCGGCCCTTCGAGCCAGCACCGCCATTCATTGTGTTCACGGCTGATCATCCACAATCAGCACCCCGTTCCTGCCTGCTCCCCCCATCCCTGGATTCCGCTAGCCTGATTAGCTGATTCTCCGATAAATAATTTATTCAGGGGTGGCACAGCGGCAGAGTCGCTGCCTCACAGCGCCAGACCCGGGTTCGATCCTGACTACGGGCGCTGTCTGTATGGAGTTTGTACGTTCTCCCCGCGATGGCGTGGGTTTTCCCCGGGAGCTCAGGTTTCCTCCCACACTCCAAAGACGTGCAGGGTGGTAGATTAATTGGCTTTGGTAAAGATTGTAAACTGTCCCCAGTGTGTAGGATAGTGCTAGTGTGCGGCGATCGCTGGTCGGCGAGGTCTCGGTGGGCCAAAGGGTCTGTATCTCTAATACATACTAAAGAAAACAGAGTCACAGATAGAGTCAGGCAGCGTAGAAACAGGCCCTTTCAGCCCAACTTGCTCACACCGGCCAACATGTCCTATCTCCGCTAGTCCCACCTGTCTGTGTTGGGTCCATCTCCCTCTAAACCTGTCCTATCCATGTATCTGGCTAACTGTTTCTTAAATGTTGCGATAGTCTCTGCCTCAACTACCTCCTCTGGCAGCTCGTTCCATGCACCCACCTTACCCTGTGTGAAAAAGTAAAATGGTCTTTAGATTGTAAATGACAATTGAGGGAGTGCAGCGTAGGTTTACAAGGTTAATTCCCGGGATGGCGGGACTGTCATATGCTGAGAGAATAGAGCAGCTGGGCTTGTACACTCTGGAGTTTAGAAGGATGAGAGGGGATTTTATTGAAACCTAGAAGATTATTAAGGGTTTGGACACGCTAGAGGCAGGAAACATGTTCCCTATGTTGGAGGAGTCCAGAACCAGGGTTTAAGAATAAGGGGTAAGCCATTTAGAACGGAGACGAGGAAACACTTTTTCACACAGAGAGTTGTGAGTCTGTGGAATTCTCTGCCTCAGAGGACGGTGGAGGCCAGTTCTCTGGATGCTTTCAAGAGAGAGCTAGATAGGGCTCTTAAAGATAATGGAGTCAGGGGATATGGGGAGAAGGCAGGAACGGGGTACTGATTGGGGATGATCAGCCATGATCACATTGAATGGCGGTGCTGGCTCGAAGGGCCGAATGGCCTACTCCTGCACCTATTGTCTATTGTGTATTGACAAAATATTTGCACTAGTCTGAGAAATTTGCACTCTCATCTTAAAGCTTTTCACCTGCTGACCAGCAATGGCCAGTCGGTGTATAAGGAACGGTCGGGGTAGTTCCTTGTCACAGTCAGTCACGTGTGATGTACACTTGCACACACACAGAGGGTGGTGGGAGTCTGGAACGAGCTGCCAGAGGAGGCAGTTGAGACCGGAGCTAGAACAACATTTAAAAGACATTTAGACAGGGTACTTGGATAGGACAGGTTTAGAGGGATACGGGCCAAACTCAGGCAGCTGGGGCTAGTGGAGATGGGGCATCTCGGCTAGCATGGACAAGTTGGGCTGAAGGGCCTGTCTCCACATTGTGTGACTCTATGACTCTATTAGTTCTGGAAGTCAAACAGACGTTGTCTATTGGAAAAGGGGAGATGCAACGAGACCTGGGTGTCATGGTACACCAGTCATTGAAAGTAGGCATGCAGGTGCAGCAGGCAGTGAAGAAAGCGAATGGTCTGTTAGCATTCATAGCAAAAGGATTTGAGTATAGGAGCAGGGAGGCTCTACTGCAGTTGTACAGGGTCTTGGTGAGACCACACCTGGAGTATTGCGTACAGTTTTGATCTCCAAATCTGAGGAAAGACATTCTTGCCATAGAGGGGGTACAGAGAAGGTTCACCAGACTGATTCCTGGGATGGCAGGGCTTTCATATGAGGAAAGACTGGATAGACTCAGCTTGTACTCGCTAGAATTTAGAAGACTGAGGGGGGATCTTATACAGACTTACAAAATTCTTAAGGGGTTGGACAGGCTAGATGCAGGAAGATTGTTCCCGATGTTGGGGAACTCCAGAACAAGGGGTCACAGTCTAAGGATAAGGGGGAAGTCCTTTAGGACCGAGATGAGGAAAACATTTTTCACACAGAGAGTGGCGAGTCTCTGGAATTCTCTGCCACAGAAGGTAGTTGAGGCCAGTTCATTGGCTATATTTAAGAGGGAGTTAGATGTGGCCCTTGTGGCTAAAGGGATCAGGGGGTATGGAGAGAAGGCAGGTACAGGATACTGAGTTGGATGATCAGCCGTGATCATATTGAATGGCGGTGCAGGCTCGAAGGGCTGAATTTTCTATGTTTCTATGTTGTGTGGTGCTGAGGATTGACATCAAATGCCGGAGCAACTCAGCGGGGCAGAGAGCATCTCTCTTGAGGAAAGAATGGGTGACGTTTCGGGTCGTGACCCTTCTTCAGACCCATTCTGATGTTTCAGTGTCTCTCCCTCTCTCCCCGCTGCGATCGCCTCTCTTGGGGGCCAAAGGGATGGAGGATAGTGGGAGCAAAACGCTCCCCTTGGAGTGGAGGGGGAATCACGTGATCACTTTTCCACTCGTGGCTACTCGTAGTTGGGTCAAGAGCAGCTCAGGAGAGGGACGTAGGAGACCGTAGAATGAGAAGTCAACGGAATACGTAGACGTACTGGTAGGAGCTCGCAGGACTTTGTGAACATATTCGTGGAAGGTCGTAGGAGTTCGTAGAATACCACAAGTTTTTTTTTTAAACTCGGGAGAGCTCGTGGGTAAAGTCGTAACGTGGGACAGGGCCTTTAGGCGGCGCGACTCACGTTGCAGCGGCCCCTACAGCCTGTCTGTCTTTTTTTATTTTTTGTCTTGTTAAATGTAGTTGTTCGTGTTTCTTTTAGTATTGTTTCTAACTGTGTATATGTGGAGGGTGGGGGGGGGGGGGGAAACTTTAAAAATCTCTTCCCTGCACGGGAGACCCGACTTTTTCCCTGTCGGGTCTCCGTTGTCGTTGGGGCCTAGTCCCGTGGAGCGGCCTCCGACCGGGATGACCTGGGGGCTCCAGTCACGGAGCCTGCGGAGCTGCGGGCTTACCATCGTGGGGCTGGCCGGCCTCGGAGCGTGGGGAGCGGTGGTGGCTCGCTGCTGCGGCCCGACTCCGGGGCTCCAGCTCCAGCTCCAGCTGCGGCCCGACTCCGGAGCTCCAGCTCCAGCTGCAGATTACTGCCGGTGGACTGTCGCGATATCGGGAGCTCGCGGGTCCGGGTGGGAGACCGCTCTCCGGTGCTCCCGCAACATAACTTCTCCAGCCCGTGTCGCGGGGTTGGAACGACCCGGAGCGGGTCGTACATCGCCCGGCGCGGCTTTAATGGCCGCGGGACATTCCAGCGCCCGCCGGGGGCTCCAGCTTTGTGACTTTTGGGCCTGGAGCGGGGCCGTACATCGCCCGGCGCGGCCTCAATGACCGTGGGACTTAACACCGCCCGCCTGGGGCTTCGACATCGGGAGAGAAATGGTGCGGGAGAGAGAAGAACTTTGCCTTCCATCACAGTGAGGAGGAGAGTCACTGTGATGGATGTTTGTGTGAATTGAATTGTTTGTGCGTTTTTTTATGAATTGTTCTGTTTGTATGGCTTGTAGAAACAGAGTTTCGTTCGATTCCTCTCTGAGGTTCGAATGTCAAGTAATAAAATCTATCTCTAACCTCGAGATTTATTGGAGGGCCAGTTGAGGCAGGTTGCGAAGACGTTTGGACAGGTCCATGGATAATCATAATCAGACTTTATTAGCCAAGCATGTTTTGCAACATAGGAGGAATTTGATTTAGGGATGGTTTCGAGGGATATGGGCCAAACGCGGGCAGGTGGGATGAGTGTAGATGGGGCATGTTGGTTGGCGATGGGCTGAAGGGCCTCTGGCTCTGACCGGAACATCTGTTCTACTTTGTAGTTGTCTGGTTGTTACTATTTTATGATAGAACGTCACGGTGGCGCGGCGGTAGAGTTGCTGCCTTACAGCGAGAGCAGCGCCGGAGACCCGGGTTCCATCCCGACTACGGGCACTGTCTCTACCTTCTCCCCGTGACCTGCGCGGGTTTTCTCCGAGATCTTCAGTTTCCTCCCACGCTCCAAAGACATACAGGTGTGGAGGTTAATTGGCTCGGTATAAATGTAAAAAACTGTCCCTAGTCGGTGTAGGATTGTGTTAGTAGGATCGCTGGTCGGTGCGGACCGTCTTTGGCGTGTGGGAGGAAAGCAAAGATCTCGGAGATATTCGGCAAAAGGAGTGCGGGAGGAGACCAGAGAAAACCCACCCAGGTCACGGGGAGAACGTACAAACTCCGTACAGACAGAACCCGTAGTCGGGATCGAACCCGGGTCTCTGGCGCTGTGAGGCAGCAACTCTACCGCTGCGCCACGTGCTGCAGTTCCACAGACAAAGTCCAATGTCCACTATGGGGTGGAGGTGAATCGGACAGTACCCTAGCTTATGAAAGGGCCGTTCAGAAGCCTGATAACAGAGGGGAAGAAGCTGTTCCTGAGTCTGGTGGTGCGCGCGTTCAAGCTTCTGTACCTTGTGCCGGACGGGAACGGGGAGAAGGCATGACCGGGGTGGGACAATTATGATCTCTGATTATGTTGATTAATCCACTTATCACTGTTTCCAAGGCAGCGTGAAGTGAATTACAAGATTAATTCCCGGGATGGCGGGACTGTCATACGCTGAGAGAATGGAGCGGCTGGGCTTGTACACTCTGGAGTTTAGAAGGATGAGAGGGAATCTCATTGAAACATATAAGATTGTTAAGGGTTTGGACACGCTAGAGGCAGGAAACATGTTCCCGATGTTGGGGGAGTCCAGAACCAGGGGCCACAGTTTAAGAATAAGGGATAAGCCATTTAGAACGGAGATGAGGAAACACTTTTTCACACAGAGAGTGGTGAGTCTGTGGAATTCTCTGCCTCAGAGGGCGGTGGAGGCCGGTTCTCTGGATGCTTTCAAGAGAGAGCTAGATAGGGCTCTTAAAGATAGCGGAGTCAGGGGATATGGGGAGAAGGCAGGAACGGGGTACTGATTGGGGATGATCAGCCATGATCACATTGAATGGCGGTGCTGGCTCGAAGGGCCGAATGGCCTACTCCTGCACCTGTTGTCTATTGTCTATTGAAGATGGAGTCAATGGTGGGGAGTGTGGTGTGTGTGACGGACTGGGCTAGATCTAGAATGGTGTGGAGTCTGGGCAACATCTATAACTATCTTCTCCGCCCCCCTGCCCCCCCCCCCCCCCCCCCCCCCCCCACTCTCGACTGAACCGGATGCTTTGTGGTGACGGCAGGAAGTCGGAGGAGGGGAATGGAGAAATCTTTGAATCTGTAAAATGCGATCAAGATGTGAGATTGTTGAGCAACAGAAAACCTCACTCTTGCAACAGACCTGAGAGGAAGGTCGAGGATGGCAAATGTGTTTCATTCTCATACGTACCAACGACGTAACAGTGGGCATGTGTAGAGGGTGTGAGCTACAGGGAGAGGTTGAGCAGGCCGGGTCTCTATTCCATGGAGCGCAGGAGGATGAGGGGTGATCTGATAGAGGTGTATAAAATCATGAGAGGAATAGATCGGGAAGATGCACAGTCTTACCCAGTGTAGGGGAATCGAAGACCAGAGGACATGGGTTCAAGGTGAAGGGGGAAAGATTTAATAGGGATCCGAGGGGTAACATTTTCACACAGAGGGTGGTGGGTGTATGGAGCAAGCTGCCAGAGGAGGTAGTTGAGGCTGGGACTGTCCCATCGTTGGGCAGGTACATGGATAGGACAGGTTTGGACTAAGTGCAGGCAAGTGGGACTTGGGTAGCTGGGACATGTTGACCGGTGTGGGCGAGTTGGGCCGAAGGGCCTGTTTTCATGCTGTATCACTCTGCGACAGCGGCCTAACTGCCCCAATAACGCAATACCATAAGATAAATATATCATAACCAACAATACAATAAATTAATAACTAATACGAGGTAATACGTAACAGCGCAAAGACCCAAGTTCATCGTGCAACATAAAGACACAGTCAATGAAAGATCATTGAAGAGAAAAAGGTTAGGTCCCTTGCAGTCAGAAACGGGTGGATTCATCATATGGAACAAGGACATGGCAGACCAATTGAATAACTACTTTGGTTCTGTCTTCACTAAGGAAGATATAAATAATCTGCCGGAAATAGCAGGGGACCGGGGTCAAATGAGATGGAGGAACTGAGTGAAATCCAGGTTAGCCGGGAAGTGGTGTTAGGTAAATTGAATGGATTAAAGGCCGATAAATCCCCAGGGCCAGATAGGCTGCGTCCCAGAGTACTTAAGGAAGTAGCCCCAGAAATAGTGGATGCATTAGTGATAATTTTTCAAAACTCTTTAGATTCTGGAGTAGTTCCTGAGGATTGGAGGGTAGCTAATGTAACCCCACTTTTTAAAAAGGAGGGAGAGAGAAAACGGGGAATTACAGACCAGTTAGTCTAACATCGGTAGTGGGGAAAATGCTAGAGTCAGTTATTAAAGATGGGATAGCAGCACATTTGGAAAGCGGTGAAATCATTGGACAAAGTCAGCATGGATTTATGAAAGGTAATCATGTCTGACGAATCTTATAGAGTTTTTTGAGGTGTAACTAGTAGAGTGGATAAGGGAGAACCTGTGGATGTGTTTATATCTGGACTTTCAAGAAGGCTTTCGACAAGGTCCCATATAAGAGATTAGTATACAAACGTAAAGCACACGGTATTGGGGGTTCAGTATTGATGTGGATAGAGAACTGGCTGGCAAACAGGAAGCAAAGAGTAGGAGTAAACGGGTCCTTTTCAGAATGGCAGGCAGTGACTAGTGGGGTACCGCAGGGCTCAGTGCTGGAACCCCAGCTATTTACAATATATATTAATGATCTGGATGAGGGAATTGAACGCAACATCTCCAAGTTTGCGGATGACGTGAAGCTGGGGGGCAGTGTTAGCTGTGAGGAGGATGCTAGGAGGCTGCAAGGTGACTTGGATAGGTTGGAGCCCGCGGTCTCCGATAAGAAGCGGCCGACTCGGGAACGCCATGCCGCGGAGAGTTCCCATCCGTCCTGATCCGGAGTTTCCATCATCCCGACGAGAGGGCTTGGACATCGGACCTTCGGCAACGGCCCCGTTCAAAGGCCCCAACCACCGCGGGTGAACAAGGGAGGACGATGACTGAACTTTATCGCCTTCCATCACAGTGAGGAATGTTTGATTCCACTGTGGTGGATGTTGATGTTAAATTTAGTTTATGCGCTGTGTGTATTTTTGCTTTTTACTTAGGATGGCTGTATGTGTAAAGTGAATCTTGAATCTTTCATCCTGATCTCACACCTCCTGCCCTTTCATCTCAGGCTATTGTCCAGTCATCTGTCTATCAAAACTCCACTCTGAACGGCCCTTCCATAAGCCAGGGCACTGTCCGATTCACCTCTACCCCATTGCGGACATTGGACTTTGTCTCTGGAACTGATGCGCTACAATGCTGAGAACTATATTCTGCTCCCTGTATCTTCCTCTTCTTCAGACGTGACCCGAAATGTCACCTGTTCTCCACAGATGCTGCCTGACCCGCTGAGTTACTCCAGCACTCTGTGAAACGTCACCTATCCATGTTCTCCACAGATGCTGCCTGACCCGCTGAGTTACTCCAGCGCTCTGTGAAACGTCACCTATCCATGTTCTCCACAGATGCTGCCTGACCCGCTGAGTTACTCCAGGACTCTGTGAAACGTCACCTATCCATGTTCTCCACAGATGCTGCCTGACCCGCTGAGTTACTCCAGCACTCTGTGAAACGTCACCTATCCATGTTCTCCACAGATGCTGCCTGACCCGCTGAGTTACTCCAGCACTCTGTATCTATCTTCGGTGTAAACCGGCATCTGCAGTTCCACTGTACACATATTAATTAATTCTGAAGATTCAAAGTCTGAAGAAGGGCCTCGACCCGAAACGTCACCCATTCCTTCTCTCCAGAGATGCTGCCTGTCCCGCTGAGTTACTCCAGCATTTTGTGTCCACCTATCACTCGCCGAGCTTTGTCCTGCCTCCTCTCTTCCAGCCCCCCTCACGCCCCCGCCACAATCAGTCTGAAGAAGGATCCTGACCCGAAACGTCACCTACCCAAGGTTTCAAGGTCAGTTTATTGTCACGTGTACCAATTAATGTAGTGAAATTTGAGTTGCCATTCTAAGTGAAAAGCAACAAGACACACACCCACATAACAGAAACATCCATCACAATGGATTCCACATTCCTCACTGTGATGGCAGGCAATAAAGTTCAATCTTCTTCCTCTTGTTCTCCCGTGGTCGGGGCAGTCAAACCATCCGCAGTCAGGGTGATCGAAGCCCCCGCAGGCGACGATCGAAACCCCCGTCTGGGTGATCTGAACTTCCACGTCGGGGTGGTTGAAACGCTCCACGGCATGGAGCTCCCGAGCCGGACGCTTCTTACCAGAGACTGCGTTAAACTCCACAGACCCCGCGGTTGGAGCTTCGATCCCCAGCAAAGGGGTCACAAGCTCCACGATGTTAAAGTCCCGCAGACTCCTGCGGCTTGGAGCGCCCGTTGGTCTCCACGAAAGGCCGCCAGCTCCTCGATGTTAGACCGCAGTGGGGACGGAGATACGATACAGAAAATATCGCATCTCCATCCAGGTAGGAGATTGAAAAAAAATTCCCCCAACCCCCCACCCCTTCCTCAACCCCACCCCCCACCCCCCGCCCCTTCCTCAACCCCACCCCCACCCCCCTCCCCCTTCCTCAACCCCACCCCCACCACCCCACCCTTCCTCAACCCCACCCCCCACCCCCCGCCCTTCCTCCAAACCCCCCACCCCCCACCCCCATTCCTCAACCCACCCCCCACCCCCACCCCCCACCCCCCACCCTTCCTCAACCCCCCCCCCACCCCCCCCCCGCCCCCTTCCTCAACCCCACCCCCCCACCCCCACCCCCTCCCTTCCTCATCCCACCACCCCCCACGCCCCCCCCCCCGCCCTTCCTCAACCCACCCCCCACCACCCCACCCCCGCCCCTTCCTCAACCCCACCCCCACATAAAACAAAGCAAGGAGCACTAAAACATACTTTTTAACACATACTAAAAATAACAAAAAGAAGAAAGGACAGACAGACTGTTGGCGAGGTAGCCACTGCTGGCGGCTCCACCCGGTGTTTTTAGTTTTTACAGCGTGGAAACAGACCCTTCGGCCCACCGGGTCCGTGCCGACCAATGATCGCCACACACTAGCACTGTCCTACACACACAAGGGACCATTTACACTTATACCGAAGCCAATTCACCTACAAACCTGCACGTCTTTGGAGTGTGGGAGGAAACCGGAGACCCCAGAGAAAACCCACGCAGGTCACAGGGAGAACGTACAAACTCCGTATAGACAGCAGAAACTCGATCTCTGGCACACCAGAGAAAACAATCCAAGTCTCTCCAATTTCTTGCTGTTCCTAACAGCAGGGTGCATTTGTGGTAAACAATAGACAATAGACAATAGGTGCAGGAGTTGGCCATTCGGCCCATCGAGCCAGCACCTCCACTCAATGTGATCATGGCTGATCATCCCCAATCAGTACCCCGTTCCTGTCTTCTCCCCATATTCCCTGACTCCGCTATCTTTAAGAGCTCTATCTAACTCTCTCTTGAAAGCATCCAGAGAATTGGCCTCCACTGCCTTCTGAGGCAAAGAATTCCACAGATTCATAACTCTCTGGGTGAAAAAGCTTTTCCTCATCTCCGTTCTAAATGGCCAACCCCATTTTCTTAAACTGTGGCCCCTGGTTCTGGACTCCCCCAACATCAGGAACATGTTTCCTGCCTCTAGCGTGTCCAAACTCTTAATAATCTTACATGCTTCAATAAGATATCCTCTCATCCTTCTAAATTCCAGAGTATACAAGCCCAGCCGCTCCATTCTATCAACATACGACAGTCTCGCCATCCCGGGAATTAACCTGGTGAACCTACGCTGCACTCCCTCAATAGCAAGAATGTCCTTCCTCAAATTTGGAGACCAAAACTGCGCACAATACTCCACGTGTGATCTCACTAGGGCCCTGTACAACTGCTTAAGGACTTTGGCCTGGTGTCAACTTAGGACACATAACCCTCCTGTGAAACACTTTAGGAAGTGTTTTACTAAGTTAATAGGTTTACATATTAACATCTTAGTTATATCTGTAATGTGTTTGGTGCGATGGCAGGGATTATTGCAATGTTAAAGAAACATTTAGACAAGTACATGGATAGATTATAAATTCAAGTTCAAGAGTTCAAGAGAGTTTCTGTCGTGTGTCCCTGACAGGACAATGAGATTCTTGCTCTGCTTCAGCACACAGAACACAGTAGACATTGACTACAGAACAGATCAGTGTGTCCATATACCATTATATACGTAAATACACACATGAATAAATAAACTGATAAAAGTGCAAATAAACAGATAATGGGTTATTAATGTTCAGAGTTTTGTCCGAGCCAAGTTTAATAGCCTGATGGCTGTGGGGAAGTAGCTATTCCTGAACCTGGTCGTTGCAGTCTTCAGGCTCCTGTACCTTCTACCTGAAGGTAGCGGGGAGATGAGTGTGTGGCCAGGGTGGTGTGGGTCCTTGATGATGCTGCCAGCCTTTTTGAGGCAACGACTGTGATAGATCCCCTCTTCTTCTTCTTCTTGCGTATGGCGTGCACAGCCTAAAGTTGTCGAGACAACTTGTTCTATTTGATCTTACGTGATTGTGCACGCTGGGTTGATCGCATTTGTTGAACCAGGGCGGACCACGTGAAGGTTGCAATCTCCCACCCCATAGATCCCCTCGATGGTAGGGAGGTCAGAGCCGATGATGGACTGGGCCGTGTTTACTACTTTTTGTAGTCTTTTCCGTTCCAGGGCGCTCAAGTTGCCGAACCAAGCCACGATGCAACCAGTCAGCAAGCTCTCTACTGTGCACCTGTAGAAGTTAGAGAGAGTCCTCCTTGACAGACCAACTCTCCGTAAACTTCTCAGGAAGTAGAGGTGTTGATGTGCTTTCTTTATAATTGCATCAGTGTTCTCGGACCCAGGAGAGATCTTCACAGATGTGCACGCCCAGGAATTTGAAGCTCTTGACCCTTTCAACCATCGACCCGTTGATATAAACGGAACTGTGGGTCCCCATCCTACTCCTTCCAAAGTCCACAATCAGTTCCTTGGTTTTGCTGGTGTTGAGGGCCAGGTTATTGTGCTGGCACCATTTGGTCAGTCGCTCGATCTCACTTCTATACTCTGACTCGTCCCCATCAGTGATACGTCCCACAACAGTGGTGTCGTCGGCGAACTTCATGATGGAGTTTGCACTATGTCCGGCTACGCAGTCATGAGTATAGAGTGAGTACAGCAGGGAGTCATAAGTGATAGAAGTAGAATTAGACCATTCAGCTCATCAAGTCTACTCTGCTATTCAATCATGGCTGATCAATCATTCCCTCCTAACCCCGGGTTAGAATAGGACACGTTTAGAGGGATATGGGCCAAACGCAAGCAGGTGGGACTAGTGTAGATGGGACATGTTGGCTGTTGTGGGCAAGTTGGGCCAAAAAGCATGTTTCTGCTCTGTATCACCCTATGACCTGATAGACGTATGTAAAATCATGAAAGGCATAGATAGGGTAGACAGTCCGAATCTTTTCCCAGGGTGGAAATTCCAGTATTGGGACATTAAGGGGAGAGGGGCAAAGTTACTGTAGATTGGTTACTTCACTAGCAGAGTTGATGCCGAAGGGCATCCGCAGAAATTTGTAGCGGCAAAAGGGGGTGCTGGACGTGGTGAGATTGGACGAGTCGGGATCCTGCGGGATCTGCCAGTTACAAAAGATGGGGCTCGACCCGAAACGTCGCCTATTCCTTCGCTCTGTAGATGCTGCCTCACCCGCTGAGTTTCTCCAGCATTTTTGTCTACCTTCGATTTTTCCAGCATCTGCAGTTCTGTCTTAAAAAAATAATTTCTCTAGTAACTTAAAATATGGAAACTGACTCCTAACTGAATGCGCAGGAAAATTTATTGGTTAAAATATTAAAATCCTTGCAATTTAGTGCGGCACGGTGGCGCAGCGGTAGCGTTGCCTTACAGCGCTTACAGCGCCAGAGTCCCGGGTTCCATCCCGACTACGTGTGCTTGTCTGTACGGAGTTTGTACGTTCTCCCCGTGACCTGCGTGGGTTTTCTCCGAGACCTTCAGTTTCCTCCCACACTCCAAAGACGTGCAGGTCTGTAGGTAATCTGGCCTGGTATAGATGTAGAAACTGTCCCTGGTGGAGGATAGTGCTGGTGTGCGGGGATCGCTGGTCGGCGCGGACCCGGTGGGCCGAAGGGCCTGTTTCTGCGCTGTATCTCTAAACTAAAAATCTCTAAACTAGTTCCCACTTCCTGCAAGTTCCACTCATTCTTCCTGTTGAGCTTTCAATGTCACAATATTTTAATTCGTACCGAACATTGGCTTGGGAAACTTCATGAGTTTAGAATAGTTCTGCTTCAACAACGTGAAGGTTTATGTTTATTAATAGTACACATTTTTGGCAACTTTGACGGGGGATTCTCCCAGTGGTGGTGGAAGCACTCCAAATAGGGTCAAAACATCTACTGTTGATCTATCTCTCACGGACGTGCACAGTTCTAGAGCGTATGATCCATGCCTGCACCATTTTGTGATAAATTATGCCAATTTCATGTTCATAAGTGATAGGAGCTCAATTAGGCCATTCGGCCCATCAAGTCTACTCCACCGTTCAATCATGGCCGATCTATCTCTCCCCCTCCTAACCCCATTCTCCTGCCTTCGCCCAACAACCCGCGACACCCGTACTAATCAAGAATCTATCTATCTCTGCCTTATAAATGCCCACTGACTTTGAGGCTGTGACTGGTCCTAGACTCTCCCACTGGTGGAAACATCCTCTCCACATCCACTCTATATCCCGGCCTTTCACTATTCAGTACGTTTCAATAAAGTCCCCCCTCATTCTTCCAAATTCCAGCGAGTACAGGCCCAGCGCTGACAAACGCTCATCATGTGCTAACCCACTCATTCCTGGGATCATTCTTGTAAACCTCCTCTGGACCCTCTCCAGGGCTGCCAACATTGGGCGAGAGTTGGAAGTGATCAATTGCGAGAGACCAAGCCCGAGGGAGGGGAGCGACTGGGGGTGGGGGGGAGGGTGTGGGAGGAGGGTGTCCCCCTCCCATTGGTACAGAACTTTTGCATTTTTCAGCATGAAATTGTGCAATATGATGCACACGGTATTCATATGGTGCATCTCAGTGTATTCATGTATGGAAATCAGATTATAATCAAACACTTGGCCCATGTTGACCAACCTGGGTCTCACTGCACACCTGGTACTACTCCTGGCCCTGACTCCAGTTGCATACCTTCACTCATTCCTGACCCTGAGTCCAGCCCTACACCTGGCCCCCTATTCTACCCTGATCATAGCTGCGTTACCATGTTGGGTTCCAGGTGAACCACGCACCTGTCCAGCTTTGACTGCTCACCTAGTACTATTCCAAACCTTGACTCTGGATGCAACTTGGCCTTGCCCTCCTAGCCCCTTTACATGACAATATATCTGGCTACACATAAGCACCCTTATATGACCCCCGGACTTAACCTATTCGGTCAAGTCCACAGGTGCTCCTCTAATGCAGTAACCTTATATGGGGGCACTTCACAGACCAATTATGGAGAACAATGTGCTTCGTGCTTCGTTATTAGCTTCCTTGTTATCTAACATGCTAGTTTAGTTACTTGTGTCAAAGAGTCATCCAATTGGTTGAACACAATTTCTCATCCATTAAAATTAAACTCACTCAGTATTTTGTTTACCATTGTTAAGGGTTTGTTACACGCTAGAGGCAGGAAACGATGTTGGGGGAGTCCAGAACAGGGGCTCTCCCCTATCTCCGCCCTCTCTCCTTATCCCTTATTCTCTCACCTCCCGCCTCTCTCTCCCTTCTCTTCTCTCCCCCTCTATCTCCCCTCTCTCAACACCTCTCCCTCCCACCTCACTCCCCTTGCTCTCTCCCCTCCTTTTCTCTGACTCTATCTTCTTTTCTTTGCCCCCTTCTCTCCTCTCTCTCTCACCCTCCTCTCCCGCCCTCTCTTCTTCGTCTCTCTCCCTTCTCTTCTCAACTCTCTCCACCTCCTCTCCGACCCTCGCTCTCCCCCTCTCTCCCCCTCTATCTCTCCCCTCTCTATCCCTCCTCGCCCTCTTCTCAATATCTCCCCCTCTCTCTCCCCCCCTCTCTCCCCCTATCTCTCCCTTTCTCTCCCCCTCTCTTTCCCTCTTCTCTACCTCTCCCTCCTACCTCACTCTCCTCCTTGCTCTCTTCCCTCTCTTTCTCTGTCTCTATCTCTCTTTCTCTTTTGCCCCTCTCTTTTTTCTCTCTCTCCCCCCGTTTCTCTTTCCCCATCTCTCCCTCTTCCCCTCTCTCTCTTCCTCTTTCTTCCTCTCTTCCTCTCTTCTTCCTCTTTCCCCCTCTCCCCTTTCTCTCCCCTCTCTATCTCTCTCCTCGCTCCTCCCCTCTCTCTCCCCCCTCCCTCTTCTCCTCCCCATTCTCTTCCCCTCTGTCGCTCCATCTTTCCGTTCTCCCCACGTCCCTTCCCCTCTCTCTCTCCGCTCCCTTGGAGTGTCCTCTGTCCCCTTCGCAGGAGAAGAGTATCACGGCAGCGGACGGACATTTTCCGTCGCCTCCGCGGCCCGGGACTCTTGATCTGAAGCTGACTCCATGGCCGGAGCTGCATCGAGCGAGTCGGCCCAGACCGGGAGGGACACACGCCAGCGGCGGCAACCCGCATCTGTCCCCGACGCTAAATCTGCCTCCATCCCCCCTCAGACCCGGACTTCCAGCACCGGGCCCACGCAGTTTATCTGAGTTTCGACATTTATCGTTGGTCTAGAATTGATCACGAGCAGAGCGTGAGAAGTTTGTGATCCAGCAGTATGGAGGGGTGAGGAGTTTCGAAATGAATGGTCTCACACCAAACGCGGTGAGAGTTGGCGCCCTTGCCTCTCCCAGAGCCAGACACCCATCCTCAGACATGGGGCGCCCAAAATTGCCGAGTATTCAAACGACACGTGCCATACGGAGACGCAACACCTTTTGTATTGACTCGTTTTTATATTCTAGTCCTCTTGGAATAAATGCCAGAAATTAACCTTATTCTTCATTTCCTGATTCTTGATTCTTCTACTCTGGATAAAAGCCTCTGCCTTTACCCCATCTGTACTCCAGGTGTGGACTCACCAGGGCCCTGTACAACTGCAGAAGACCTCTTTGCTCTATCTCAGTCCTCTTGTTAGAAAGTCAGACCTTACCATTCACTTTCCCTCACTCCGGCTGTACCAGCGTGCTTACATTCAATGATGAGAAAATGACCCCCAGATCCCTTTCCCAACTTGACACCATTTAGTTAATAATCTTCATTTCCCGTTTTAAAATAACCATATTATGGTCACTACCTCCTAATGGCTTCTTTACCTCGAGTTCCCTTATCAAATCCGGTTCATTACACAACAATGCTCTTCCAGTTGTTATACGCAGTCAGAACTATATCTGGTTGACCTCGGACTATTCCTTGATCGGGACTTTGTGGCTTTACTTGCATAATCATTATTCCCTTATCGGTATCAGTACACTGTGAATGGCTCGATTGTAACATGTATTGTCCTTCCGCTGCTGGCTAGCACGCAACAAAAGCTTTTCACTGTACCTCAGGTTCATGTGACAATACTGATGAACTAACTAATGAAGGCCAATGTGCCGAGCCGCCTTCTTGACCGCCCTATCTTGCTTGTGAGGGTCACCTGACAAGGAAAGGTGCGTTATATGGTTTTATGGGGAAAACAATGGTCGGCGAGGACTGGAAGGGCGAGAGGGCCAGTTTGTGCTGTAATTGTTATATGTTATATGAAAGGTGGTTTTACCCTGTGTGTAAGCGGCCAGATATGTGTGCAACTATGTCTACTGTAGTCGTGTGCTCAAGGTTTTAGTTTAGAGATACAGCGCTGAAACAGGCCCTTCGGCCACGAGTCCCGCAGCCCAGCGACCCAGCACACTAACGGCCCTCCTACACACACGCAGGCACTTTTAGCATTTTTTTTAAACCAGCAATGATCCTACAAACGTGCACGTCTTTGGACTGTGCGAGGAGACTGAAGATCTCGGGGAAAAACCCAGGGTCAGGGCAGAGAACGTACAAACTCCCGTACAAGGAACGCCTGTGGTCGGATCGACCCGGAGGTCTCGGCGAGGGAAGACTCTCCGCTGACGCCACCGTGACGGTTGACTCCGTTCACTTGGTTCTGGCGTGCGGAGATGAAGCAAAGAGGGACTTTGAGACTGTGGTGCAGGCGATTGAAAGAGGGGAGGGGGGGGGGGGGTAGGCGGTGGGTTGCGAACCCTTTTGGCTCAGGTCCACGTACCTTGGGCAAAGATACTGCAGGTCTGCAGGTCTGCAGTGCCTTCTCAAATCTTGCTTTTATACTTTACTTTTGGAGACAGAGCGTGGCAGCAGGCCCTTCGGCCCAACTCATCCATGCTGGCCAAGATGCCCCATTCTATGCTAGTCATAATTTCATGTGATAGGAGCAGAATTAGGCCTTAGGCGATCAAGCTACTCCGCATTCAATAAGACAAAGGTGCAGGAGTAGGCCAGTCGGCCTTCGAGCCTGCACCGCTATTCAATCATGGCTGATCAATTCTCCTCCTTCTAACCCATTCTCCTGCCTTCTCCATAACCCTGACACCCGCACTAATCAAGAATCTATCTATCTCTGCCTGCGGAATGCAACCGCAATGGAAAGGATGTTCTTTTACGGACCTTGGCCGTCTATAATTGGGCTGCAAAAATAATCTGAAGGTTGCAAACTTTGGGATTGAAGGGGCTTTCATTGCTTACATGAAAACCAAGAAGTTAGAAATATAATAATCAAAGTACTTAAATGGTGGGAAAAGATAGGTGCTTTTGGCTTGTTAGGCTGACTGGCCCGTGAGATGATTGTGGTTTGAAGTGGGGGATAGTTGCAGAGTGTAGAAGTTTGTTCAGTTTCTTGTCACGTGGACAGCTGAGCTACAGGAAAAGCTTTTTTGTTGCGTGCTATCCAGTCAGCAGAAAGACCATACGTGATTACAACCAAGCGTCCGCAGTGTACAGGTACAGGACAAAGGGTATAATGTCCAGGAAAGTCCGATTAAAGCTTGTCCAGGGGTCTCCAATGAGGTAGATGCTCAGTGGTTAATTCCCAGGATGGCGGGTTAATATAATTCCTGGGATGGCGGGACTGTCATATGCTGAGAGAATGGAGCAGCTGGGCTTGTACGCTCTGGAGTTTAGAAGGATGAGAGGGCATCTTATTGAAACATATAAGATTGTTAAGGGTTTGGCCCTCGTGCTAGAGGCAGGAAACATGTTTCCCAGATGTTGGGGTGAGTCCAGAACAGGGGCACAGTTTAGGAATAAGGAGTAAGCCATTTAGAACGGAGATGAGGAAACACTTTTCTCTCAGACGAGTTGTGAGTCTGTGGAAATTCTCTGACCTCTGCGCGGCGGTTGGAGGCAGGTTTTCTCTGGTTGCTTTCAAGAGAGAGCTAGATAGGGCTCTAAAGTTAGCGGAGTCAGGGGATAAGGGGATAAGGCAGACGGGGTACTGATTGGGGCTGATCAGCCTTGTTCACATTGACAATGGCGGTTGCTGGCTCGAAGGGCCGAATGGGCCTCTCCTGCACCTATTGTCTATAATGTCAGTTAATGTCGTTTAAAGATTGTCCAAGGGTCTCAATGAGGTAGATGCACAGCAGTGCTATTGCCAGAGTAGGGGAATCGAGGGACCAGAGGACAGAGGTGAAGGGGAAAAAAGATTCAAAGGAAAACTAAGGGGTAACCTTTTCACACAAAGGGTGGTGGGTGTATGGAACAAGCTGCCAGAGGAGGTAGTTGAGGCTGGGACTATGTTTAAGAAACAGTTAGACAGGTTCATGGATAGGGCAGGTTTGGAGGGATATGGTCCAAACGTGGGCAGATGGGACGTGTAGCTGGGACATGCTGGCCGGTGTGGGCAAGTTGGGCAGAAGGACCTGTTTCCCACTGTAGCTCTATGACTCAAAAACAGGCAAGAGGGTTCAGATGAACTGAAATACACTGTAGGTGGACTTATTCAATCCCAGTGCTTTATTTTACTCTTTAATTTTGGAGATACAGCTATTTGGAAGCAGGCCCTTTGGCCCACTGAAACCATATCCATAATTGAAATCCCAACAACACTTAACTACTTTCTACGTAATCCACTTGGAAAGGCCTGGATAGAGTAGATGTGGACAGCGTATTCTGGTCCACGGGGAGAACGTACAAAATCCGTACAGACCGCACCGTCGTGGGGATCGTACCTGCGTCCTCTGACGCTGTGCGGCAGCAACTTAGTCTACATCGGTAGTGGGGAAACTGCTAGAGTCAGTTATTTTTAAAAAAACAAAAAAAAAAAGGGGGGCGCGCGAAAAATTTTGGGATAGCAGCACATTTGGAAAGTCGGTGTGAAATCATTGGACAAAGTCAGCATTGATTTACAAAAATGTAAATCATGTTGTCGAATCTTGTGGTATTTTTCGAGGATGTAACATAGTAGCAGTGGATAAGGGAAGAAAGAACCAGTGGATGTGGTATATCTGGACTTCAGAAGGCTTTCGACAAGGTCCCACATTAAGAGATTAGTATACAAACTTAAAAAGCATACGGTATTTGGGGTTCAGTATTGATGTGGTTAGAGAACTGGCTGGCGAACAGGAAGCAAAGAGTAGGAGAGTAAACGGGTCCTTTTCCACAATGGCAGGCAGTAACTAGTGGGGTTTAAACGCAGGGTCAGTGCTGGGACCCCAGCTATTTTACAATATATATTAATGATTGGATGAGGGTATGAAGGCAATATCTCCAATTTGCGATGACACTATGTGAGGGGGCCGTGTTCGGCTTTGTGAGGAGGATGGTAGGAGGACGGCTGCAAGTGACTTGGATAGGTGGGTGAGTGGCAAATGTTTGGCAGAATGCAGTAGAATGTGGATAAATGTGAGTTATCCTCTTTGGTGGCTCAAACAGGAAAGCCGAATATTATTTAAATGGTGGCGTTTAGAAAAGGGGAGATGCAGCGAGACCTGGGTGTCATGGTCACAGTCATTGAAAGTAGGCATGAAGGTGCAGCAGGCAGTGAAAAGCGAATGGTTATGTTAGCTTTCATAGCAAAAGGAATTGGAGTACAGGAGCAGGGAGGTTCTACTCAGTTGGTACAGGGTTTGGTGAGACCACCACCGGAGTATTGCGTGCAAGTTTTGTCTCCAAATTCTGAGGAAGGACATTATTGCCATAGAGGGAGTGACAGAGAAGGTTCACCAGACTGATTCCTGGGATGTCAGGACTGTTTATGAAGAAAGACTGGATAGAATTGGTTTATACTCTCTGGAAATTAGGAGATTAAGAGGGGATCTTATAGAAACTTACAAAATTCTTAAGGGTAGGACTGGTAGAATTGCAGGAAGATTGTTCCCGATGTTGGGGAAGTCCAGACAAGGGGGTCACAAGCTTAGGATAAGGGGGAAGGAAATCCTTTAAGACCTGAGATGAAGAAAGACTTTTTCCAACAGAGAGTGGTGAGTTATGAACTCTCTGCACAGAGGGTAGTGAGGCCAGTTCATTGGCTATATTTAAGAGTGAGTTGGATGTGGCCTTGTGGCTAAGGGGATCAGAGGGTATGGAGAAGGAAGGCAGGTTACGGGATACTGAGTTGGTGATCAGCCATGATCATATTGAATGGCGGTGCAGGCTCGAAGGGCTGATTGGCCAACTCCTGCACCAAATGTCTAAGTTTCTATGTTACGCTCCTCTG
Organism: Okamejei kenojei; assembly: GCA_035221665.1. NCBI lineage: Eukaryota > Metazoa > Chordata > Chondrichthyes > Rajiformes > Rajidae > Okamejei > Okamejei kenojei. Next base: position 134,394,404 of record CM069134.1, on the reverse strand, counting down.
CGCCACCCTGCCGCCCTTTGATTGGGTTTGTTTGAAGAGGTGACTATGAAGGACGATGAGGGTTGGGTTGGAGATGTTGTCTGTGTGGACTACAGCAGGCCTTTGATAAGGTTCCACGTGGCAGTCTGCTCTGGAAGGTTAGAACGCACGGGATCGAGGGAGAGGCAGCTGAATGGATGGAGATTTGGCTTCATGGAAGGAAGCAGAGGGTGATGGTGGCTGGTTGTTTATTTGGACTGGAGGTCGGTGACGAGTGGATGGAACCGGAGCGCGGTGAGGCAGCGCCCCCACCCGCCGTGCCACTGTGCGTTGATGACTTATGGGATGGCCAATATGAGGAACAGTCTTTGGCCAGGATAGACACAGACCACTGGGAGTAACCCTGGCAGCATCTCTGGAGAGAAGGAAGAGGTGACGTTTCGGGTCGAGACCCGCGAGTCAGGGGAGAGGGAAGCACGGAGATAAGGAAGGGCAAAGCGTGAAAATGAGACAGCAAAGGGGAGTGAATAGATAAAGGATTGGTAGAATAGATCATCATTAGCTAGGGAAGGTGGACAACGTGGCACACGGTGATGAGAGTGGATTTACAGTCAAATGAGAGACATAGAAACATAGACAAGGTGTAGGAGGAGGCCATTCGGCCCTTCGAGCCAGCACCGCCATTCAATGTGATCATGGCTGATCATCCCCAATCAGTACCCCATTCCTGCCTTCTCCCCATATCCCCTGACTCCACTATCTTTAAGAGCCCTATCTAGCTCTCTCTTGAAAGCATCCAGAGAACCGGCCTCCACCGCCCTCTGAGGCAGAGAATTCCACAGACTCACCACTCTCTGTGAGTGAAAGTGTTTCCCCATCTCCGTTCTAAATGGCTTACCCCTTATTCTTAAACCGTGGCCCCTGGTTCTAGACTCCCCATCATCGGGATTATTTTCCTTGCACTGCGTGTTCCAAACCCTTAATAATCTTATTCAATAAGATCATGGCTGACCATCCACAATCAGTAACCCGTGCCTGCCTCCTCACCATATCCCTTGATTCCGCTAATCCCTAGAGCTCCATTCAACACTCATTTAAATTCATGCAGTGAATTGGCCTCCTGTGGCAGAGAATTCCACAATTCACTACTCTTTTCATCATCTCAGTCTTAAATGGCCTCCCCTTTATTCTTAGACTGTGGCCCTGGTGCTGGACTCCCCATCGTCGGGAATATTGTTCCTGCATATTATTGTCTTTAATTGTTTATGTTTGTGACCGTTTCTATAAGATTCCCCTCCACCGTTGCCCACAAGTAAGAATTTGAGGGTGTTGTAACACAGAGAAGGATGTTGCATCTGTGACGGGTGTTGCAGAGAAGAACCAGTTTCGCAAATGATGCCTCTTGCGCTGGGCTCAAAGGTACCTGTTACAGGTAAGAGCGTGAGACCAGGGAAATGAGTCGCGTTTGAAGCAACCGACGCTTGGGAGCCGCCTCTCAGATGTTTACAGGGGGGAAACGGGGAGCGAATGGCCCGTCCTGACAGGTATTTCGATTCTGGCAGGTATACGTTACAGAGGCCATTTTACAATGTGACTGCTCCAAAATCGGCAACGCACAGCTTTTAAAATCTGAAGCCGGGAAGAATTGTTATGCTTTGTTATAGGTCAACTCAACGACTGTTTATGGGGTGATGGATGGGTGACAGTCAGAAATTTTCCCCAAGGTAAGAAATGTCAAAGGACTGTAAGCATGCAGGTACTGAGGCAGCAAGATAGAAAGAAAATGGCATGTTGGCTTATAACAAAAGGGGTTGGATTGAGTATAGGAGCAAAGAAGGTCCTTCTGTTGTTGTACAGAGGCCCTGTGAGACCACACCTGGAGTATTGTGTGCAGTTTTGGTCCCCTTAATTTGAGTGAAGGACTTCTTGCTATTGAGGGAGTGCAGCGTAGGTTCACTAAGGTTAATTCCGGGGAGGTGAAGGCGGGGGACCTCGTCATACGCTGATGAGAGAATGGAGGCGGCTGGGCTTGTATACTCGTGTGTTTAGAAGGATGTATAGAGGGGATCTTATTGAAAATGTAAGATTATTAAGGGTTTGGACACGCGTGGAGGCCAGGAAACATGTTCCCGATGTTGGGGGAGTCCAGAACCTGAGGCCACAGTTTAAGAATAAGGGGTAAGCCATTCAGAACGGAGATGAGGAAACACTTTTTCTCACAGAGAGTTGTGAGTCTGCGGAATTCTCTGCCTCAGAGGGCGGTGGAGGCCGGTTCTCTGGATACTTTCAAGAGAGAGCTAGATAGGGCTCTTAAAGATAGCAGAGTCAGGGAATATGGGGAGAAGGCAGGAACGGGGTACTGATTGGGGATGATCAGCCATGATCACATTTGAATGGCGGTGCTGGCTCGAAGGGCCGAATGGCCTACTCCTGCTCCTACTGTCTATTGTCTATAAACCCATGTCCTCTGGACCTCGATTCCCTTTCTCTGGGCAAGATCTGTTCCTCTCATGATCTTATACACCTCTGTGAGGTCATGAACAATGGAGTATGCGGGCATCGATCCCACCGGCTCCTGGTTGCTAAGCCAGCGCTCTACCATTTGAGCTAATTCCCCCATGTCCTTGTAAAGGTGTAAGAAGTAATAATGTCATTATTCTGTTGCCGGCACATATGACAATTAAATATCTTTTACTCTTGAAAACTCAAAAATGATGGAGCAGCTCAGCGGGTCAGGCAGCAGCTGCGTGGGGAACGGGCAGGCGGTGTTTCAGGTGGGGAACCTTCTTCAGTCCGAGGTTGAATTAGTGGGGCGGCACGGTGGCGCAGGGGTAGAGTCGCTGTCACGCAGCGTCTGAGACCCGGTTCCATCCTGACTACCAGTGCTGCCTGAACAGAGTTTTCCATGTTCTCCATGTGACGGCGTGGGTTTTTCCCGGGTGCTCCGGTTTCCTCCCGTATCCAGAGACCCGACCTCTGGATTCCACAGAGTCACAACTCTCTGTGAAAAAAAAAGTGTTTCCTCATCTCCGTTCTAAATGCCTCACCCCTTATTCTTAAACTGTGGCCCCTGGTTCTGGACTCCCCCAACATCGGGGACATAAGGTGAAGGGGAAAAGATTGAATAGGAATCTGAGGGGTAATTTTTTCACACAAAAAGGGTGGTGGGGGAATGCAATGAGCTGCCGGAGGAGGTAGTTGAGGCTGGGACTATCCCAGTGTTTAAGAAACTGTTAGACAGGTACCTGGATAGGACAGGTTTGGAGGGATATGGACCAAATCCGGGCAGGTGGGACTAGTGTAGCTGGGACATGTTGGCCGGTGTGGGCAAGTTGGGCCGAAGGGCCTGTTTCCGCTCTGTATCACTCTGTAACTAAAAAGATATAATAAGTGACAACAGAATAAATAAATAACCATTAATCCCAGGTAACCAGACCATCACAGTGCAAAACCAGTGCAACCGTGCACAAACTACTTCATGTGTGTAGGAAGGAACTGCAGATGCTGGCTTCAACCGAAGATAGACACAAAAAGCTGGAGTAGGTCGTGGTTGGTGAGGGTGAGTGTGGTGTGGCGTTCAAGAACCCGATGGTTGTTGAGAAGAAGCTGTTCTTGAACCTCCAGGCCACTGTTCTCACATCCTCTTGGATCTTCTCCGCCCTCTTCCCAGCTTGATGACATCTTTCCCATGGCAAGGCGACCAAAATGGTACGCAATACTCAAAGTGGGGCCTCGCCAACGTCTCGCACAACTGATGCATAACTTCTCAACTTCTATACTCCATGTTCTCCAGAGATGCTGCCTGACCCGCTGAGTTACTCCAGCACTCTGTGAAACGTCACCTATCCATGTTCTCCACAGATGCTGCCTGACCCGCTGAGTTACTCCAGCACTTTGTGTCTGTTTTTGGTATAAACCTGCATCTGCAGTTCCTTCTTCTTACATTCTATATTCCATTCCTTAACTGCCGAAGGCCAAGTGCCAAAGGTCTTCTTCACCAACCTATCTATCTGCAATGCCACTCTCAAGGAGAGATCTACCCACACTCCGCTATCTCCCCGCTCTACGACGCTCCCCAGGGCCCCTGCCATTCTGTGAAGGTTCCTGCCCTGGTTCGACTTCCCAAACTGCACAACTCCGCACTTATCTGCATGAAACTCGATTTGTCACTCCTGACAGACACAGGACCAGTCTTGATTCTATTGAATGGTAGAACAGGTTCAAAGGGCCGAAAGGTCTGCTCCTGTTTGCCAGTCAGTTGCAGCGAATGGAATGGCAAGATGAGTTTGTACGGTGGGGCAGTGGTAGGGTTGCTGCCTAATGGGCCCGTCCCACCTACTCAAAGTGTCCGGCGACTTGCCGATACCCGCCATAGTCGCTGCAGGTCACGGACAATGTTCAGAATGTTGAAAATCCAGCGGGACCAGAACAAGGTACGACTCATTGGGCAACTACTCACGCCCGTACAGGAATCACCCCGTGACGTGACTGTTTGGTCGTGAGTAGTCGCCCAAAGAGTCGTACCTTGTTCTGGTTTCCGCTGGATTTTCAACATGTTGAAAATCTTCGGCCACCTGCTGCGACTACGACGGGTGCCGGCAAGTCACTGAAAACATCGCGGAAATGGGACAGGCCCTTTTCAGCGCCAGAGACCCGGGTTCCATCCTGACTACTGGTGCTGTCTGTACGGAGTTTGTACGTTCTCCCCGTAACCTGCGTGGGGTTTTCTTCAGGTGCTCCAGTTTCCAACCACAGTCCAAAACCGTACAGGTTTGTAGGTTAATTGGCGTGGTATAGTTGTCATTTGTCCCTGGATTGTGTGGGATAGTGTTAGTGCGCTGGTTGACATGGACGTGGTGGGCTGAAGGGCATGATTCCCCTCTGTATCTCTAAACTAAACTTAACTAATCTGGTAGCGATTTGCTTAACCAATCATCATCTTCTGCACAGACATTTAACGGCCTGCTCCTGTGCTGTACTAGAAATGGAAACCAATAACTGCCGATGCTAGTTTATACCAAAGAGAGCACAAAGCACCGGAGCAACTCAGCGGGTCAGGCAGCCTCTCTGGAGAAACAGGACGGGTGACGTTTAGAGTCAAGACCTTCTTCAGACTGCCAGACGAAATGTAGAAACAAGGAACCACAGATGCTGGTTCATACAAGGAGTCACGGTGGCGCAGCGGTAGAGTCGCTGCCTCACAGCGCCGGAGACCCGGGTTCGATCCTGACCACGGGTGCTGTCTGCACGGAGTTTGCACGTTCCCTCCGTGGGTTTTCTCCGAGACCTTCCGTTTCCTCCCACACTCCAAAGACGGGCAGGTTTGTAGGTTAATTGGTGTAAGTGTAAATTGTCCCTGGTGTGTGTGTGTGTGTGGGGGGGTAGTGTTAGTGTGGTCGGCGCGGACTCGGTTGGCCGAATGGCCTGTTTCCGCGCTGTATCTTTAAACTGAACTAAACGAAACAAAGTGCTGGAGTAACTCAACGGGTCAGGCGACAAGTCTGGAGAAAGAGGAGGGGTGACGTTTCATGTCGGGACCCTTCGTCAGGCTGGAGAAGAGTCCCGACCGAAACGTCACTCATTCTTTATCGTCACAAAGAAATGCTGCCTGGCCCTAATTTGAGGAAGGACATTCTTACTATTGAGGGAGTGCAGCGTAGGTTCACAAGGTTAATTCCCGGGATGGCGGGACTGTCATATGCTGAGAGAATGGAGCAGCTGGGTTTGTGCACCCTGAAATTTAGAAGGATGAGAGGGGATCTCATTGAAACATATAAGATTGTTAAGGACTTGGACACACTGGAGGCAGGAAACATGTTCCCGATGTTGGGGGAGTCCAGAACCAGGGGCCACAGTTTAAGAATAAGGGGTAAGCCATTTGGAATGGAGACGAGGAAACACTTTTTCTCACAGAGAGTTGTGAGTCTGTGGAATTCTCTGCCTCAGAGGGCGGTGGAGGCCTGTTCTCTGGATCCTTTCAAGAGAGAGCTAGATAGGGCTCTTAAAGATAGCGGAGTCAGGGGATATGGGGAGAAGGCAGGAACGGGGTACTGATTGGGGATGATCAGCCATGATCACATTGAATGGCGGTGCTGGCTGGAAGGGCCGAATGGCCTACTCCTGCACCTATTGTCTATTGTCTATTGACCCGCTGAGCTACTCCAGCACTCTGTGGCGATCTATGTTCCTGCACAATGAGCCTGGCAGAAGGCCATCAATTCATCGGGTGAGAAATAATCTGACCAAACGTTGCCAGCGTTGGTTAATGGTCCAACTTGTCAGTTGAACAATGAATCAATTATGTCTCAAGGCTGATTGCCAAAGCTGTGCATGCATTGTGTAATCACTTTCGAAACCCTGCAATAGACACTAAACGCTGGAGTAACTCAGCGGGACAGACAGCATCTCTGGAGAGAAGGAATGGGTGACGTTTCGGGTCGGGACCTTTCTTCAGAACGAACCCGCTTCAAAACTCTGCAACTCGCTTGCAACCCAGATAGGCAGAATTGCAAGGAAATGATAATTCATTTTTTCGAAGGTAGACAAAAATGCTTGAGAAACTCAGCGGGTGAGGTATAGAAAAATAGAAACATAGAAAATAGGTGCAGGAGGAGGCCATTCGGCCCTTCGAGCCAGCACTGCCATCATTGTGATCATGGCTGATCGTCCCCAATCAATAACCCGTTCCTGCCTTCTCCCCATATCCCTTGACTCCACGAGCCCCTAGAGCTCTATCTAACTCTCTCTTAAATCCATCCAGTGACTTGGCCTCCACTGCCCTCTGTGGCAGGGAATTCCATAAATTCACAACTCTCTGGGTAAAAACGTTTTTTCTCAGCTCAGTCTTAAATGACCTCCCCTTTATTCTAAGACTGTGGCCCCTGGTTCTGGACTCGCCCAACATTGAGAACATTTTTCCTGCATCTAGCTTGTCCAGTCCTTTTATAATTTTATATGTTTCTATAAGATTCCCCCTCATCCTTCAAGTGAATACAAACCTAGTCTTTTCAATCTTTCCTCATATGACAGTCCCGCCATCCCAGGGATCAATCTCGTGAACCTACGCTGCACTGCCTCAATCACGAGGATGTCCTTCCTCAAATTAGGAGACCAAAACTGTACACAGTACTCCAGATGTGGTCTCACCAGAGCCCTATACAACTGCAGAAGAATCTGCAGGATCTGCCGAACTGCAGAACAACGCTGCATCTATGGAGCGAAAGAATAGGCGACGTTTCGGGTCGAGACCCTTCTTCAGACTGATGTGGGGGTGTTTGGGGGGGGGGGGGGGCGGGAAGAAGAAAGGAAGAGGTGGAGACAGTGGGCTGTGGGGGAGCTGGGAAGGGGAGGGGAAGGAGGGAGAAAGCAAGGACTACCTGAAATTGGAGAAGTCAATCTTCATACCGCTGGGGTGTAAACTACCCAAGCAAAATATGAGGTGCTGCTCCTCCAATTTGCGGTGGGACTCACTCTGGCCATGAGGAGGCCCCAAATTTTATTTTTTCGTGGTGATTTTCAGAAGTTTACAGGCATTAAGCTCTCTGGAGAAGAAGAGGAAGCAGTTTAAACAACAGAAAATGTTTCACTTTGTTTCTGTGAACTATTTCCACCGGGGCAGGGCTTGTTTTAACCTCAATTTATGTCCACAAGATTTCTGCTGGAAGTCACAAAGGCTGGTGGGTGTATGGAACGAGCTGCCAGAGGAAGTAGTGGAGGCAGGGACTATCCCAACATTTACGAAGCAGTTAGACGGGTACATGGTAGGCCAGGTTTGGAGGGACATGGACCAAACGTGGGCAGGTGGGACATGTTGGCCGGTGTGGGCAAGTTGGGCCGAAGGGCCTATTTCCACTCGAAGAATTTTGCTATTGAGGGAGTGCAGCGTAGGTTCACAAGGTTAATTCCCGGGATGGCGGGACTGTCATATGCTGAGAGAATGGAGCGGCTGGGCTTGTACACTCTGGAGTTTAGAAGGATGAGACGGGATCTTATTGAAACATATAAGATTATTAAGGGTTTGGACACGCTTGAGGCAGGAAACATGTTCCCGATGTTGAGGGAGTCCAGAACCAGGGGCCACAGTTTAAGAATAAGGGGTAAGCCATTTAGAACGGAGATGAGGGGTGGGAGATTGCAGCCTTCACGTGGTCTGCCCTGTTTCGACGAATGCAATCAACCTGGCGTGCACAATCAAATAAGATCAAATAGAACAAGTTGTCCGACAACTTTAGGCTGTGCACGCCACACGCAAGAAGAAGGAGAAGAGCGGAGACGAGGAAACACTTTTTCTCACAGAGTTGTGAGTCTGTGGAATTCTCTGCCTCAGAGGGCGGTGGAGGCCGGTTCTCTGGATATTTTCAAGAGAGAGCTAGATAGGGGGCTGAAGGGCCTGTTCCTGTGCTGTTCTATGTGGGAACTTCAACAAGAGAGTGAAAGGTGGCTCTTTCTATCAGCATTGCCAAGGAGGTCAGACGTCCAGCCAGGCATCAAACTGTGAGACAGACACGCGAGTTGCTTCCACAATGATCAGAGAGATCACAAATAACAAGCAGTAAAAGTGATAATGCAAAATGTTTTTCATTTTATTTTAGTTATAGAGATACAGCACGGAAACAGGCCCTTCGGCCCACCGAGGCTGCTCCTTCTAGCCCGATGGAGAGGGGGGAAGAGGGAGTGGCCGGGGTGCGACTGGTCCTTGATGATGCTGCTGGCCTTGCCGAGGCAGCGTGAGGTGTAGTTGGAGTCAGTGGAAGGGAGGTTGGTTTGTGTGATGGTCTGGGCTGCGTCCACAATTCGCGGCAATTTCTTGCGGTCTGGGACGGAGCTGTTCCCAAACCAAACTGATGCATCCCGATAAAATGCTTTCTACGACGCATCTGTAGAAGTTGGTGAGAGTCGGTGATAGTGAAGAGATACAGGGATGTGAAGAGTGGAAGTAGTAGGATGACTCGGTTGTGGGGGGGGGGGGGGTGAGAGGGAACACAGTGATCACTTGAATTTAGAGGAAACAATAGACAGTAGGTGCAGGAGGAGGCCATTCGGCCCTTCGAGCCAGCACCGCCATTCAATGTGATACTGGCTGGAGCCCCGCGCGATACCGCTCACAACTACATACCCCTCCGCGCTGTTCAGTGGGACCGGCCCCACGCGGCCACACGATGCCCCAACGCGAGACGAGGTCACGTAATTTGCGTGCCAAGGACACGTAAGTGGGACAGGCCCTTTAGTCGCTGACTATCCGACCATGGAGCAGGTAGCACGGGATTACATGGTAACCGTGGCGGGGGGGGGGGGAATTCCCCCCGACCTGACCTAATAGTTGGTTTGCAAAGTTACTGTGGTGCAAGATGTTGGTGAGGCCACACTTGGAGCATTGTGTTGAGGTTTGGTCCCCTTGCTAAAGGAAATATGTTGTTGCTGGAGGGAGTGCACGGAAGATTTCAGAGGCTGTCACCCATTCCTTCTCTCCGGAGATGCTGCCTGTCCCGCTGAGTTACTCCAGCGTTTTGTGCCTATCTGCGGTGCAAACCTGCATCTGCAGTTCCTCCCTACACAATCAACTCAGTTGCTTGCTTCAGTTGCAACAGGTCAAAGGCACAGGATGTGACTGATGTAGGATGTGGCATTAATAAGACCTGCGTTTTAGCGCAGAGTGAGCAGTTTTCGACGTGACTGTGTCGATGTTGTCGGATAACTTTGTTTTTGTGGCCATTTTAGAACTAGAAAATAGAAAATAGGTGCAGGAGGAGGCCATTCGGCCCTTCGAGCCAGCACTGCAATTGTTATTCTCTGGGAGGAAACCTGATGCTTCATCATCATAACTTCATAACTTCACATTCATGAGTGATAGCAGCAGAACGAGGCCATTCGGCCCATCAAGTCCACTCCGCCATTCAATCATGGCTGACCTATCTCTCCCTCCCAACCCCATTCTCCTGCCTTCTCCCCATAACCCCTGGCACCTGAACTAATCAAGAATCTATCTATTTCTGCCTTAAAAATATCCATTGACTTGGCCTCCAGACAGCCTTCTGTGGCGATGAATTGCACAGGTTCAGTCTAGTTTATTGTCACGCGTACCGGGGTACAGTGAAAAGATGTTGTTGCGTGCTAACCATCTTCTGCAGAGATGCTGCCTGACATGTCGAGTTACTCCAGGACTTTGTTTTTATCTCTGGTATAGAGAAGCACCTGCAGTTCATTGTTCCTACATTTAGACAATAGGTGCAGGAGGAGGCCATTCGGCCCTTCGAGCCAGCACCGCCATTCAATGTGATCATGGCTGATCATCCCCAATCAGTACCCCGTTCCTGCCTTCTCCCCGTATCCCCTGACTCCGCTATCTTTAAGAGCCCTATCTAGCTCTCTCTTGAAAGTATCCAGAGAACCGGCCTCCACCGCCCTCAGATTCAGAGAATTCCACAGACTCACCACTCTCTGTGAGAAAAAGTGTTTGCTCATCTCCGTTCTAAATGGCTTACCCCTTATTCTTAAACTGTGGCCCCTGGTTCTGGACTCCCCCAACATCGGGAACAGGTTTGCTGCCTCTAGCTTGTCCAAACCCTTAATATGTTTGAATAAGATCTCCTCTCATTCTTCTAACTCCAGAGTATACAAGCCCAGCTGCTCCATTCTCTCAGCATATGACAGTCCTGCCATCCCGGGAATTAATCTTGTAAACCTACGCTGTACTCCCTCAATAGCAAGAATGTCCTTCCTCAAACTAGGGGACCAAAACTGCACACAATACTCCAGGTGTGGTCTCACTAGGGTCCTGTACAACTGCAGAAGGACCTCTTTGCTCCTATACTCAACTCCTCTTGTTCTGAAAGCCAACATACCATTTGCTTTCTTCACTGCCTGCTGTACCTGCATGCTTACTTTCATTGACTGATGAACAAGGACCCCCAGATCCTGTTGTACTTCCCCTTTTCACAACTTGACATCCTTTAGATAGTAATCTGCCTTCCTGTTTTTGCTACCAAAGTGGATAACCTCACATTTATCTGCATTAAACTGCATCTGCCATGCATCTGCCCACTCCCCCAACCTGTCCAAGTCACCCTGCATTCTCATAGCATCCTCCTCACAGTTCACACTGCCACCCAGCTTTGTGTCATCTGCAAATTATCTAGTGTTACTTTGAATCCCTTCATCCAAATCATTGATGTATATTGTAAATAGCTGTGGTCCCAGCACCGAGCCTTGCGGTACCCCACTAGTCACTGCCTGCCATTCTGAAAGGGACCCGTTAATCCCTACTCTTTGTTTCCTGTCTGCCAACCACTTCTCTATCCATGTCAGCACTCTACCCCCAATACCATGAGCCCTAATTTTTCCCACCAATCTCCTATTTGGGACCTTATTAAAAGCTTTCTGAAAGTCCAGGTATACTACATCCACTGGCTCTCCCTTGTCCATTTTCCTAGTTACATCCTCAAAAAAATTCCAGAAGATCAGTCAAGCATGATTTCCCCTTCGTAAATCCATGCTGACTCGGACCGATCCTGTTACTGCTATCCAAATGTGCGGCTATCTCATCTTTTATAATTGACTCCAGCATCTTCCCCACCACCGATGTCAGGCTAACTGGTCTATAATTCCCTGTTTTCTCTCTCCTGCCTTTCTTAAAAAGTGGGATAACATTAGCAATCCTCCAATCCACAGGAACTGATCCTGATCTATAGAACATTGGAAAATTATCACCAATGCATCTACGAATACTAGAACCACTTCCTTAAGTACCTTGGGATGCAGACCATCAGGCCCTGAAGATTTATCAGCCTTCAGTCCCATCAGTCTATCCCAACACTATTTCCTGCCTAATGTGGATTTCCTTCAGTTCCTCCGTCACACCAGATCCTCTGGCCACTACTATATCAGGAAGATTATTTGTGTCCTTAATGAAGACAGATCCAAAGTACCTGTTCAACTCATCCACCATTTCCTTGTTCCCCATAATAAATTCACCTTTTTCTGTTTTCAAGTGTCCAATTTTGGTCTTAACTAATTTTTTCCTCTTCACATACCTAAAAAAAGCTTTTACTATCCTGCTTTATATTCTTGGCTAGCTTACCTTCGTACCTCATCTTTTTCTCCCCGTATTATCTTTTTGGTTATCTTCTGTTGTTCTTTAAACATTACTCAATCCTCTTGCTTCCCGCTCATCTTTGCTACGTTGTACTTCTTCGCTTTAATTTTTATACTGTCCCTGACGTCCCTTGTCAGCCACGGTCGCCCCTTACTCCCCTTGGAATCTTTCTTCCTCCTAGGAATGAACTGATCCTGCACCTTCTGTATTATTCCTAGAAACACCTGCCATTTTTGTTTCTACCTGAGCCTCAAGCTCGTCCACTTTATTCCTTACACTTCACGCATTCATATACAACACTTTAACTTCGGAATTCACCTCCGCTCCCACACCGGTCACTATTGGCCCTGATCTTACTCTCTTATCCCTTCTCGAACTTTCCTTCCCATTAATTCGGGAATCTTTTGTAACTTTTATAGCACTCACTTCCCTTTCAACTCCGTCTTTACACTCCCAATTTGTCAATCGCTCCCAACATTTGATGTTCGCCGACCCTGGATCGCTTTTGGTGCCTCGATGGACATTTGTTTGGCGGTTGGAAGTATGAGTGTAACTTCGGACACGGAGTCTGAGCTGGGCTTGCTTGTGTATTTTACGGTTAATGTTGTGTTTCTATAACATTATTCCATAACGTTATGTGTTTAGTTTATTGGTGTGCTACAATGGCAAGTCAAGTTTCACTGCACCAGTTGGTGTATGTGACAATAAATGTCCTTTGTCCATTGTCCTTTGTGATGGGAACGGTTCATTGTGTAACGCCTCTGTGGAAATGTGGAGCTGGTTTCACCAACAACAGCAAGGGTGGGTATTGACTTTAGCTGCGATTGGGCAAGTCACAGAGACTTACTCACCAAGCCCTGGCCAAGAGTGGCATTGCCTGTTTAATTTAGTTCAATTCACTTTAGAGATACAGCGCGGAAACAGGTACTCCAGCCCACCGACTCCGCGCCGAGCAGCGATCCCCACACACTCCATCTTCTTGCGTACTTAGAATAAAGTCATTCTTAGAATAAAGGGGAGGTCATTTAAGACTGAGGTGAGAAAAAACTTTTTCACCCAGAAAATTGTGAATTTATGGAATTCCCTGCCACAGAGGGCAGTGGAGGCCAAATCACTGGATGGATTTAAGAGAGAGTTAGATAGAGCTCTAGGGGCTAGTGGAGTCAAGGGATATGGGGAGAAGGCAGGCACGGGTTACTGATTGGGGATGATCAGCCATGATCACAATGAATGGCGGTGCTGGCTCGAAGGGCCGAATGGCCTCCTCCTGCGCCTATTGTCTATGTTTCTATGTTTCTATGTATGGCGTGACAGCCTAAAGTTGTCGGACAACTTGTTCTGTCTGATCTATTTGTTTGTGCAGGTCGGGTTGATTGCTTTGGATGAAACAGGGTGGACCACGTGAAGGTTGCAATCTCCCACCCCGTCCCCGCACACTAACACTATCCCACCCACTAGGGGCTATTTGATGTTTATAGCAAGCCTATTCACCTACAAACCTGTACGTCTTTTTGGTGAGTGGAAGGAAACCAGAGATCCCAGAGAAAACCCACGCAGGTCACGGGGAGAACGTACAAACTCCGTACAGACAGCGCCCGTAGTCAGGATCGAACCCGGGTCTCTGGCGCTGTGAGGCAGCGAGTCTATCACTGCGCCACCATGCAGTCTCAGGACAACCTAGTTTTACTGATAGGAAACAAAATGCTGGAGTACCTCGGCAGGCCAGGCAACATCTCTGGAGAACACGGGCAGGTGACATTTTGGGCTGAGACATGTCGCCAAGGTCTGTTGAGTTACTCCAGCACTTTGTGCCTTTTTGTGTATTGACCAGCATCTGCAGCTCTTTGTCTCTGCTAGTGCTAGCAGTGAGCAATTTTGGGCACCATATCCGAGGAAGGAAGTGCTGGCTCTGGAGAGGGTCCAGGTGAGGTCCCCGGACGTGGGGTCGAAGGACGAGAAGCTGAAGCAAAGAAGTGGAAGCCAAATAGGCGAAAGCGTACAAAGCCGAAAAGCAAACTAACCGAAAGGGCGGGACGCCTAAAAGCCAACTCACAGAAAGGCCGCTCTACCGAAACGCCACCGACCCGAAAGACTGCGTCGCCTACAAGCCAACGGACGCTCAGCCGTAAAGTCAAAATAACGGACATGATGTCGCCAGGGGGGCGCGACTTGTCAGCGATTGGTCCAGACCCCCGCGTCCATCACATCAGTGGCCGGTGGAGACAGGAGGGTGAGGGTCATTTTCCCGCCCTGGGCTGGAAGGTGACTGGGCGCTCTGAACCCGATCACCAAGGTGTAAGCGGCCGAGGGAGTGCATCCCTCGGGACAGCGCCCACTCTCTCACGGCTACAGCCGCCCTCCGCCTCGCCTTCCCCGTACGGCCACACTGTGACGGGCTGTGGGTCAGGGGGAGCGGAGGTGTAGGACAGGCTGGACCCTCCGCACACCCAGAGTCACTGACTGCAATGCACCGCCATCGGACCCCGACCCCCACACCAGGGTGATTCACCCCCCGACCCCCGACCCCGACCCACCCCAGGGTGACCCCAACCCCGATCCCACACACCAGGGTGATTCACCCCCCGACCCCCGACCCCCCCCCCCGACCCACCCCCACACCCCGGGTGATTTACCACCGACCCTCACACCAAGTGATTCATCCCCCACCGACCCCCGACCCCGACCCCTACCCACACACCAGGGTGATTCACCCCCTGACCCCCGACCCCCGACCCCCGACCCCAACCCACACACATCAGGGTACACAAAAAGCTGGAGAAACTCAGCGGGTGCAGCAGCATCTAAGGAGCGAAGGAGATAGGCGACGTTTCGGGTCGAGACCCTTCTTCAGACACACCAGGGTGATTCACCCCCGACCCCCGATCCACACACGGGGTGATTTACCACCGACCCCCACACCAAGTGATTCACCCCCCGACCCCCCACCCCCGACCCCGACCCACACACGGGGTGATTTACCCCCGACCCCCACACCGAGTGATTCAGACCCCGACCCACACACGGGGTGAGTTGCCCCCTGCACCCACACTGGGTGATTCACCCCCACCCCGGCGTGGGGACAGACGGCTCGGGGCATTGGCTGCCCTAGTTAATCGCTTTTAAAACATGGGGGGGGGGACACACACACAAACTCCCTGGCGGGCCGATGACAAGTGTGCATGGCAACGAGCAGTTTTATCTCCTCCCACTTCCCCCCCCCCCCCCCACCACCCCCTGACAACAGGAAGCCCGCTTTATTTATTACCGTCTGGTTGTCTGTGTAACGCACACAACAAGCTCCCACGCACAAAACACCAGATTATCTGTAAACTGCTTTAACCGAATATGGACACAAAAAGCTGGAGTAACGGGGCAGGCAGCATCTCTGGAGAGAAGGAATGGGTGATGTTCCTGGTCGAGACCATTCTTCAGAACTGAAGACTGAGTCTGAAATGTCTCGACCTGAAACGCCACCCATTCCTTCTTTCCAGAGATTACGCCTGTCCCACTGAGTCACTCCAGCATTTTGTGTCTGGCTTTGGTGTGACAGTTGTCTCATTTCATCGCCTTCATGTATTGCGTGCATGGAAGAGATGCTTTACGTGCCGCTTGCATCTATTCATCCAAGTGTGCTCTTCATGGAATCTCACATCTTTGCGAGGGAGGGATGGAATGGATGTGACCACCGGCTAAAGCAAAGGCAGTTAGGACAGGGAAATAATCCCAACACTTAATTAACCAGCTTCCTGAATGGAAGAATTATTTATACATGTAACATTTTTGTTTTTAAGTCAATGTAACTCTTTTTTGATTTTTAATGCTGAGTTAAAACCCCACCTTGTGGGAAGGGCTTGCAGCAGCTGGTTTGATAGTTGGTAGGTGCTGTCCTTACACCTTGGTGCTCGGGTGGCCAGTCACCTATGGCTTGTGTGGGGAAATGACCCGCAGCCTCCAGTCTCCATCGGCCGGTAATGTGATGGACCCGGGGGTCTGGACCACTCGCTGACAAGTCCCGCCCCCCAACCCCCGGCGATGTCATGTCCGTTATTTGACTTTTCTGCTGAGCGGCCATTCTGTGCGTTGGCTTGTAGGTGTCGCAGCCTTACGGTTAGTTGGCATTTAGGCGTCCCGCCCTTTCGGTTAGTTGGCTTCCACTTCTTTGCTTCAGCTTCTCGTCCTTCCACGCCACGTCCGCACACGCCAGAGGAGGTTTACGAGAATGATCCCAGGAATGAGTGGGTTAACATATGATGAGCGTTTGTCGTCGCTGGGCCTGTACTCGCTGGAGTTTAGAAGGATGAGGGGGGACCTCATTGAAACTTACTGAGGCCGGTTCTCTGGATGCTTTCAAGAGAGAGCTAGATTGGGCTCTTAAAGTAGCGGAGTCAGGGGATATGGGGAGAAGGCAGGAACGGGGTACTGATTGTGGATGATCAGCCATGATCACATTGAATGGCGGTGCTGGCTCGAAGGGCCGAATGGACTACTCCTGCACCTATTGTCTATTGTTTACCACAAATACACCCAGCAAGAGGTTGGAGAGACTTGGATTGTTTTCTCTGGAATGCCAGAGGTTGAGGGGAAGTATATAAAATCATGAGAGGCATTGATAGGGGCGACAAGCAGAACATTTTTCCCAGATGGGAAATATCAAATGTTTCAGGCCAGAGTTTAGTTTAATTTAAAGTCACAGAGTGGAGACAAGCCCTTCAGCCCACCAAGCCCAACCATCGATCACCCAGACACTAGTTTAATGTCCCCCACACACTAGGGGCAATTTACAAATACGTCCCAGCCTGTTATTGGCCGCAACCTTCCCTCCATTGATGAACTGTACACTGCAAGGGCCGGGAAGCGAGCGGGCAAGATCATCTCTGACCCCTCTCACCCTGGCCACAAACTCTTTGTATCACTTCCCTCTGGAAGGCGACTCCGGACTGTCAAAGCTGCCGCAGCCGGACATAAAAACAGTTTTTATCCACGAGCAGTTGCTCTACTCAACAGCCAAAAATCTGTAGCCTCCCTTTGATCTGGTATTTGTGTTGGTTCACATGCTTGATCAATGGTGTTTTATTATTATTAATCTTTAGTGTTTTCTGAGTCATTCGTAACTGCCACTGTATGTCATGTTGTCACTTGTGGGCGGAGCACCAAGGCAAATTCCTTGTATGTGAATACTTGGCCAATAAACTTACTTACTTAACGAACAAACCCACACGACTTTGGAATGTGGGAGGAAACCGGAGCACCCGGGGAAAAGGCAGGAGAATGGGGTTGAGAGGGAGGGATAGATCAGCCACGATTGAATGACCTGGTGAGCTGATTGACCTAATTCTATTCCTATCATGTATGAACCTTGAAAGAGTCTGGACCTGAAACGTCACCTCTCCATGTTCTCCGGAGATGCCGACTGACCCATTGAGTCACGCCAGCACTCGGGGTCTTCACCCCAACCAACGGAGGGCTTTGCCCTGCGGAGTGGAGTGGTGGAGAGATAGCGGAGTGTTCTCCTCCCATGACCTATGAGTCCTGGAAACATCCTCATGAACTCTCCGCACTTCTCTCAGTGTAAAATTCCTCCACTGAAATATGTAGCGGCCAAACGTTGCCCCAAATGATAAAGTTATTATTAAACCAAGCCTTGACATTTGGCCATACTTCTCGAGGTATACAAGGACTTCCATTCTAACCTCGAGATTTTATCCTTGTCAGTCCACACTGGCGCGTTGCGTCTCCTACGCCACTGACTGTTTTAGATCTTAGATCCCGCACAGCAGGAGGTTTACAACCCCAGCAGACACCAAAATGCTGGAGTAACTCAGCGGGTCAGGCAGCTACTCTGGAGAGAAGGAATGGGCGACGTTTCGGGTTGAGACCCTTCTTCTGATTGAGAGCCTGGGGGAGAGGGACATGGGAGGTATAGGAAGGTACAGAACAAGTCAAAGACGCTACCAATGGCCAAGGAAAGGTGGAGCCCACAATGGTCCATTGTTGGCTGGGGACAAGGTACATCTGCAGTTCCTTCTTACACACGTGCTTTATGCTCGCATCAGACTCTTGATTAGAATGGCTGATCATCCCCAATCAGTACCCCGTTCCTGCCTTCTCCCCACATTCCCTGACTCCACTATCTCTAAGAGCCCGATCTCTCTCTTGAAAGTATCCAGAGAACCGGCCCCCACCACCCTCTGAGGCAGAGAATTCCACAGACTCACAACTCTCTGTGAGTAAAAGTGTTTCCTCGTCTCCGTTCTAAATGGCTTACCCTTATTCTTAAACTGTGGCCCCTGGTTCTGGACTCCCCCAACATCGGGAACATGTTTCCTGCCTCTAGCGTGTCCAAACCCTTAATAATCTTATATGTTTCAATAAGATCTCCTCTCATCCTTCTAAACTCCAGAGTGTGCAAGCCCAGCCGCTCCATTCTCTCAGCGTATGACAGTCCCACCATCCCGGGAATTAACCTTGTGATATGAAAAAGGTGGTACGTTGGCGCAGCGGTAGAGTTGCTGCCTCACAGCGCCAGGGTCCCGGGTCGATCCTGACCACGGGTGCTGTCTGCACGGAGTTTGTACGAATTAATTAATACTTATATTGTCACGTGACAAATCACGGTGAAATTCTTTTTTTGTAAACCCAAGGTATGCAAAGGGTCACTACATAAAGGACATCGACAAAGTTACTAAATATGCCATGCCAGGTCCTCCTTTGTCCTAACCCCCCCCCCCCCCCCCCCCCCCCCCCCCACACGCCAAAATCCTCCTTTGTTCTTCCCTGTGACCGCGTGGGTTTTCTCCAGGTGCACCGGTTCCCCCCCCCGCACTCCAGGTTTGTGGGTTAATTGGCTTTGGTAAAGATTGTAAATTGTCTCTGGTGTGTGTAGGACGGTGTTAGTGTGCGGTGATCGCCGGTCGGCGCGTACTTGGCGGGCTGAAGGGGTCCGTTTCCACGCTGCGTCTCCAAATCGCCCTCCAGCACTTTATGGTTTTGCTCAAGATTCCGTCGTCTGCGGTTCCTTGTGCTGGCAACCGATTCCCAATCCGAACAGCTCGTCGAACCGGAAATTCAACAGCCTTGTGGTTATTTGCATGCATGCAAACTGGCCGACTAGTGCCGCGTGGCAGATTTAACATGCGATGCCGATCGCCTGTAAACACAGCATCTCTGGGCAAGGGCGGTGATGTTAAATAATCAAGCTCGCTGCATTCAAATTCAGTCTGAAGAAGGGTCTCGACCCGAAACGTCGTCTATTCCTTTTTCTCCAGAGAATCCAGTACCCAGAGAAGCGGCCTCCACCGCCCTCTGAGGCAGAGGATTACCAGTCAACTAACCTGGATTTCACAACTAGTGTTCTGACTGATGAAACACACCGAGTGCTGGAGTAACTCAGCGGGTCAGGCAGCTAGTTGTGAAATCCAGGTTAATTGACCAGTAATCCTCTGCCTCCCTCAGAGGGCGGTGGAGGCCGGTTCTCTGGATACTTTCAAAAGAGAGCTAGATAGGGCTCTTAAAGATAGCGGAGTCAGGGGATATGGGGAGAAGACAGGAACGGGGTACTGATTGGGGATGATCAGCCATGATCACATTGAATGGCGGTGCTGGCTCGAAGGGCCGAATGGCCTCCTCCTGCACCTATTGTCTATTGTCTAATCAGGACAGACCGGAATCAGATTACATGGCAATTTCATAACTTCACAAGTGATTGGAGCAGAGTTAAGCCATTCGGCCCATCGAGTCTACTCTGCCATTCAATCATGGCTGATCTATCTCTCCCTCTCAACCCCCATTCTCCAGCCTTCTCCCCATAACCCCTGACATCCGAAACGTCACCCGTTCCTTCTCTCCAGAGATGCTGAGTTACTCCAGCATTTTCTGTCCACCTTCAATTTAAACCAGCATCTATGGAGTGAAGGAATAGGCGACGTTTCGCGTCGACCCGAAACGTTGCCTATTTCCTTCGCTCCATAGTTGCTGCCTCGCCCACTGAGTTTCTCCAGCAATTTTTGTCGACGTTCGACTTTTCCAGCATCTGCAGTTCTTTCTTAAACCTACAAACGTGTGCATCTTTGGAGTGTGGGAGGAAACCGGAGCACCCAGTGAAAACCCACGCGGTCCCTTAGGATGCATGTGACAATTTTTTTTTTTTTTAAATTGACTTTGAGAACGTGCAAACTCCGTACTGACAGCACCCTGTCACACGGACAAACTCAAACCAAGCTATTTCCTGTGTAAGAGTCACGTGAAACTCTGAGAAAGAATCAAAGCACTAAGGAGCTGCTGGCATCCACTATTGATGGGATCTACAGGAGTCGCTGCCTCAATAGGCAGCCAGCATCATCAGAGACCCACACCATCCTGGCCACACACTCATCTCACCCACTGCCATCAGGAAGAAGGTACAGGAGCCTGAAAACTGTAACGTCCAGGTTCAGGAACAGCTTCTTCCCTGCAGCCATCAGGCTATTAAACACAACAAACTGCAATGAGCTCTGAACGACATAGACTATTGTTTGTTTTTAGTTGTACATGTGTGTATATACGGGAAAGAACTGCAGATGCTGGTTGAAATTGAAGGAAGACACAAAATGCTGGAGTAACTCAGCGGGACAGGCAATATCTCTGGAGAGAAGGAATGGGTGACGTTTCGGATCGAATCTGAAGAAGGGTCTCGACCCAAAACGTCACCCATTCCTTCTCTCCAGAGATGCTGCCTGTCCCGCTGAGTTACTCCAGCATTTTGTGTCTATCTGTATATAAAAATGTATATCTGTGCATGTGTGTATGTATGTGTGTGTGTGTGTGTTTATATGTGTATGTGTGTGTGTGTCTATGTGTGTGTATACAGCATGTGTGTGTATAATTGTAAAAATATACAAGGAATTTGATTTGCCATACAACCATACCATAAATATATTGGTGTGTGTGTATGTGTGTGTGTGTGTGTGTGTGTGTGTGTACGTGTGTGTGTGTGTGTGTGTGTGTGTGTGTGTGTGTGTGTGTGTGTACGTGTGTGTGTGTGTGTGTGTATGTGTGTGTGTGTGTGTGTGTGTGTGTTGTGTGTGTGTGTGTGTACGTGTGTGTGTGTGTGTGTACGTGTGTGTGTGTGTGTGTGTACGTGTGTGTGTGTGTGTGTGTGTGTGTGTGTGTACGTGTGTGTGTACGTGTGTGGTGAGCGTGTGTGTGAGCGTGTGTGTGTACGTGTGTGTGTGTGTGTGTGTGTGTGGTGTGTGTGTGTGTGTGTGTGTGTACGTGTGTGGTGTGTGTGTGCGTGTGTGTGTGTGTGTGTGTGTGTGTGCGTGTGTGTGTGTGTGTGTGTGTGTGTGTGTGTGGGGTGTGTGTGTGTGTGTGTACGTGTGTGTACGTGTGTGGAGCGTGTGTGAGCATGTGTGTATGTGTGTACGTGTGTGTACATGTGTGTGTGTGTGTGTGTGGGGGTGTGTGTGTGTGGTGTGTGTGTGTGTGTGGTGTGTGTGTGGTGTGTGTGTGTGTGTGTACGTGTGTGTACGTGTGTGAGCGTGTGTGAGCATGTGTGTGTGTGTGTGTACGTGTGTGTGTGTGTACATGTGTGTGTGTGTGTGTGGTGTGTGTGGGTGTGTGTGTGTGTGTGTGTGTACGTGTGTGTGTGTGTGTGTGTACGTGTGTGAGCGTGTGTGCACGTGTGTGTGTGTGTGTGAGCATGTGTGTACGTGTGTGTACGTGTGTGAGCGTGTGTGTACGTGTGTGTACGTGTGTGTGTGTGTACGTGTGTGTACGTGTGTGAGCGTGTGTGAGCGTGTGTGTACGTGTGTGAGCGTGTGTGTACGTGTGTGAGCGTGTGTGTACGTGTGTGAGCGTGTGTGTACGTGTGTGAGCGTGTGTGATCGTGTGTGTACGTGTGTGAGCGTGTGTGTACGTGTGTGAGCGTGTGTGTACGTGTGTGTGTGTGTGTGTGGTGTGTGTGTGTGTACGTGTGTGTGTGTGTACGTGTGTGTGTGTGTGTGTGTTGTGGTGGGGGGTGTGGTGTGTGTGTGTGTGGTGTGTGGTGTGTACGTGTGTGTGCGTGTGTGAGCGTGTGTGTACGTGTGTGTGTGTGTGTGAGCGTGTGTGTATATATAACACACTGAACCTTTTTCCTTGTTTATTATATTGTTCGCAATGTACCATGTTTACACATCCTGTGTAAGAAAGAACTGCAGATGCTGGTTTTAAATCGAAGGAAGACACAAAGTGCTGGAGTAACTCAGCGGGACAGGCAGCGTCTCCGACCGGAAACGTCGCCCATTCCTTCTCTCCACAGATGCTGCCTGACCTGCTGAGTTACTCCAGCATCTTGTGACCAAACATCCTATAGCAAGCAAGATAGACCACTCCTGCTAAATGCAACGGGCTGACGTGTAGTACGCAACGGAACAGAACGTGGGCCTTTTTTTCGTTCATTTCCGTAACCGGACCCGACCCGACCCGACTCGCAGTGTAATCAGCGTTACGGGGGAACAGTTTGTGTTAATAAATTTAAATTCTGAAAATGAGGAGAAGATTTTTACCAAATAACTTTGATTTTTACGAGGATGTTTCCGTAACCGGCTTCCGTCTCCGCGCTAGTTATCTTTGCTCCGCTGTGGGATCTTTGGTGCGGAGACGGAAGCCGGTTACGGAAATGGGGCCGATAATCACCCGTGAACCTGCCCGTGGCCGTACTGCATCTTTTTGGTCGAGTGGACCATCTTGCTCGCTGTAGGATGTTTGTGACCTACGTTTTCACATCCTGTTCTGCTGTCATTGTTATAAGAATGCCATTGTTCTGCCTGGGACACATGACAATAAAACACACTTGACCCTTGACTCAACAGTCCTTGTCCTTTCTTTACAGAAGGATCCGCACTACCTGCAGCAATGGCTTGAAGCTTTCGTCACCTCTTTTGAACGACTCATTGACATCAGCTCCTTTGAACCGCTGCAGCGCAGGTAAGGTCACCAAGTGGCAACGCTTTAAGCCCCGTTTCTTGACAGTGGCGCGGCAGTAGAGTCGCTGCCTCACTGCGCCAGGGACCCCAGTTCGATCCCCACCACAGGCGCTGTTTGTGTGGAGTTTGTGCGTTCTCCCCGTGACCCGCGAGATCTCCGTTTTCCTACAGCACTCCGAAGACGTACAGGTTTGTGGGTTAATTGGCTTGGTGTAAGTGTAACTTGTCCCCAGTGTGTGTAGATTAGTGTTAGTGTGCGGGGATCGCTGCTCAGTGCGGGCTCGGTGGGCCGAAGGGCCTGTTTCTGCGCTGTATCTTAAGAAGGATCTTAAATGTTGCCCATGATAATAGACAATGGAGAATAGGTGCAGGAGTAGGCCATTCGGCCCTTCGAGCCGGCATCGCCATTCAATATGATCATGGCTGATCATCCAACTCAGTATCCTGTACCTGCCTTCTCTCCATACCCCCTGATCCCTCTAGCCACAAGGGCCACATCTAACTTCATCTTAAATATAGCCAATGAACTGGCCTCAACTACCTTCTGTGGTAAAGAATTCTACAGACTCACCAC
The DNA here is from genome assembly GCA_035221665.1 of Okamejei kenojei. Taxonomy (NCBI): domain Eukaryota; kingdom Metazoa; phylum Chordata; class Chondrichthyes; order Rajiformes; family Rajidae; genus Okamejei; species Okamejei kenojei. Next base: position 134,370,817 of record CM069134.1, on the reverse strand, counting down.
CATTCAATGTGATCATGGCTGATCATCCCCAATCAGTACCCCGTTCCTGCCTTCTCCCAATATCCCCTGACTCCGCTATTTTTACGAGCCCAATCTAACTCTCTCTTGAAAGTATCCAGAGAACCGGCCTCCACCGCCCTCTGAGGCAGAGAATTCCACAGACTCACAACTCTCTGTGAGAAAAAGTGTTTCCTCGTCTCCGTTCTAAATGGCCTACTCCTTATTCTTAAACTGTGGCCCCTGGTTCTGGACTCCCCAACATCGGGAACATGTTTCCTGCCTCTAGCGTGTCCAAGCCCTTAATAATCTTATATGTTTCAATGAGATCGCCTCTCATCCTTCTAAACTCCAGAGCGTACAAGCCCAGCCGCTCCATTCTCTCAGCATATGACAGTCCCGCCATCCCGGGTATTAATCTTGTAAACCTACGCTGATTCCTTCTTTCCGTAGTTGCTGCCTCATCCGCTGAGTTTCCCCAGCATTTTTGTCTACCTTCAATTTTTCCAGCATCTGCAGTTCTTTCTTAAACTAAATTACATAATTTAAGGGACAGAGGTTTCGGGGTAACGTGAGGGGGAACTTCTTTACTCAGAGGGTGGTGGCTGTGTGGAATGAGCTTCCAGCAGAAGTGGTGGAGGCAGGATCGATTTTAACATTTAAGAGTAAAGTGGATAGATATATGGACGTGAAGGGAATGGAGGGGTATGGTCTGAGTGCAGGTAGATGGGACTAGGGGAAAACAAATGGTCGGCACGGACTGGAAGGGCCGAGAGGGCCTGTTTCCGTGCTGTAATTGTTATATGGTTATATGGTTATATTATATGGTTATATAGTTAATGCAGTGCAGACTTTCAAATACATAAAGATAGACGCAAAATGCCGGAGTAACTCAGTGGGATAGAGACGCTGCGTGTCCCGCTGAGATACTCCGGCATTTTGTGTCTATAGCGGTATAAACCAGCATTTCCCTGCACACTGGGTAGAGGAACATGTGCATCTACCCGATCCAGTGCAATAATGTCCTGTCAAAGTCAAAATCAACTCTATGCGTCACATACACACGAGGTGCAGTGAAATGAATCTGCCAGCAGCGATACACTTAAAAAGAACACACAATACACAATAACATTTAACACAACATTCTTCACTGTGGTGGAAGGCACAAAGTTCAGCCAGTCCCCCTCCTTTGTTCACCCGTGGTCGGGGCCATGAACCCTCCGTAGTCGCCCGATGTACAGGCCCTCTCGTCGGGGCGATCCAAACTCCGACGTCGGGACGGTCGAACACACTCCGCAGCTTGGAGGCCCCGACTCGGCACTTTCCTACCGTAGACCGCGGCTTCAGGATGGTGTAGGCCGCAGGCTGGCGGTCGGAGCTCTTCCCCGGCGAGGGATCGCAGGTAAGTCCACGCCACGCCCGCGGCCAGACGCTCCGCAGACCGCAGTCCCATGATGCCAACGTCACCAGGCCAGCGATCGGAGCACTCCTCTCTGGCGACCCCGGTGAGGGTTCACCCGCTCAGCGATGGAAAGTCCACTCTGGGCCTGTGCAACGTCTCCCTACAGCTCAGGCCCTTGAGTCCACAGCCTCTTTCCCCAAGGACAGGGCCTGTAACCCAAATTACTACAAGGATTATTTCCCTTGACAAAATTGCTCACAATTACACAGTCATAGTCACACAACACAGAAACAGGCCCTGCGGACCAACTTGCCCATGCCCACTGATAGGCCCCATCTGAAAGGCTTGGATAGAGTGGATGTGGGGAGGATGTGTGGATTTAAACTAAATAGTGGGGCGGAGGGGTTGACCGCTGCTGTATCTCTAAAGTGAATTGAACTAAACTAAACAGGCAATGCCACTCTTGGCCAAGGCTTGGTGAGTAAGTCTCTGTGACTTGCCCAATCGCAGCTAAAGTCAATACCCACCCTTGCTGTTGTTGGTGAAACCAGCTCCACATTTCCACAGAGGCGTTACACAATGAACTGTTCCCATCACAAGCAAGCCCAGCTCAGACTCCGTGTCCAAGTTACACTCATACTTCCAACCGCCAAACAAATGTCCATCGAGGCACAAACAGCGATCCAGGGTCGGAGAACATCAAATGTTGGGAGGGATTGACAAATTGGGAGTATAAAGACGGAGTTGAAAGGGAGGTGAGTGCTGGAAAAGTTACAAAAGATTCCCGAATTAATGGGAAGGAAAGTTCGAGAAGGGATAAGAGAGTAAGGTCAGGGCCAATTGCGAGCGGTGCAAGGGGGGACGTGAATACGGAGGTCAAAGTGTTGTATATGAATGTGCAAAGTATCAGAAATAAAGTGGATGAGCTTGAGGCTCAGGTAGAAACTGGCAAGTATGGTGTTGTGGGAATTACTGAGACATGCAAGAGGACCAGGGCTGGGAACTGAATATTCAAGGGTAAACCTCCTATCGAAAAGACAGACAGGTGGGCAGAGGGGGTGGGGTTGCCCTGTTGGTGAGGAATGAAATTCAGTCCCTTGCAAGGGGTGACATTGAAACAGGAGATGTGTAGTCAGTATGGATAGAACCAAGGAACTTAAAGGGTAAAAATACCCTAATGGGACTTATCTACAGGCCCCCAAACAGTAGCCTGGACATAGGGCACAAGTTGAGTCAGGAGTTAAAATTGGCATGTAGTAAAAGTAATGCTGTGGTTGTTATGGGAGATTTCAACATGCAGGTAGACTGGGAAAATCAGGTTGATACTGGACCCCAAGGAAGGGACTTTGTAGAGTGCCTCCGTGATGGATTCTTAGAGCAGCTTGTATTGGAGCTTCCCAGGGAGAAGGCAATTCTGGGTTTAGCGTTGTGGAATGAACCGGATTTGATAAAGGACCTTGAGGTTAATGAGCCATTAGGAGGCAGTGACCATAACATGGTCAGGTTTAATCTACAATTGGAGCGGAGAAGAGAGTAATCGAGGTGTCAGTGTTGCAGTTGTATAAAGGGACTATGGGGCCATGAGGGAGGAGCTGGCCAAAGTTGACAGGGAAGATACACTAGCAGGGATGACAGTGGAACAAACATGCAGGTGTTTCTAGGAATAATACAGAAGGTGTAGGATCATTTCATTCTAGAGGAAGAAAGATTCCAAGGGAGTAAGGGACGACCATGGCTGACAAGGGACGGCAGGGACAGTATAAAAATTAAAGCGAAGATGTACAACGTAGCAAAGATGAGTGGGAAGCAAGAGGATTGAGTAATGTTTAAAGAACAACAGAAGATAACCAAAAAGACAATACGGGGAGAAAAGATGAGGTACGAAGGTAAGCTAGCCAAGAATATAAAGCAGGATAGTAAAAGCTTCTTTAGGTATGTGAAGAGGAAAAAATTAGTTAAGACCAAAGTTGGACTATTGAAGACTGAAAAAGGTGAATTTATAATGGGGAACTAGGAAATGGCAGGCGAGTTGAACAGGTACTTTTGGATCCGTCTTCACAAAGGAGGACAGGAGCTGTTCTTATGGATCTGACAGCTGCTGGCCAACACCTGGCTGGTCTCCGCGACAAGGTCATGGCACGTAGCGGCCTGATCCGACGCCTGGCAGGAACAAGTTGGGGAGCCAGTCCATCAACTCTTCGCACCTCTGCCTTAGATCTTGTGTATGCCCCAGCTGAGTACTGCGCACCCGTATGGAGTGGAAGTAGACATACTAGCCTGGTAGACACGAGCCAGAACAGCACCTTGCGAACCATCACTGGGTGCCTTCAACCTACTCCAGTCGAGCAGCTCCCTATACTTGCAGGCATTCCGCCTGCAGGGATCCGGAGGCAAGCAGCAACTCTGGCACTAATCTCATCATGCCATGGACCCAGATCGCCCGGCCTCCTCCATCAGCTATCAGCAGAGACCAGAGGCCACCCCGACTGAAGTCCCGTCACCCCTTTGCTCCACATGGAAAACAACTCCTAGCATCCATCCAGCCAACTGAGACAAAAGCTCACTGGATAGCCACCAAGTGGTCACAGGAGTGGAAGGCAACCTCATCTCCATTACACAGCTACATCTCTTCACCAGATAAAAGCTGTCCAGGGTCTGAGCTCCCCAGAGGAGCATGGGTGAAGCTCAACAGACTTGGTACTGGAGTTGGGCGTTTCAATGCCAGCGTGTGGAGATGGGGGCTCCCTCCGCCAGAGCCCAGCCTGTGAATGTGGAGCAGAACAACAGACAGCCAACCCTGTCATCTCTGGGTGCCCGCTCTACCACCCACCAAATGGAGCTCTGTCAGGGCCTGGCAGACATTGGCGCCAACAGAGACAACAACCTGGCTGCTCAACACCCGGCTTGAGGTCTAACTATTCCTTTGGTTTATGTTTCATTCGCAAGAGGGAGAGGAAGAAGATGGGACTGAAGGCTGATAGATCCCCAGGGCCTGATGGTCTGCATCCCAGGGTACTTAAAGAAGTGGCTCTGGATGTTCTATAGATTCAGGATCGGTCCGAGTCAGCATAGATTTACGAAGGGGAAATCATGCTTGACTTCCTGGAATTTTTTGAAGATGTAACTTGGAAAATGGACAAGGGAGAGCCAGTGGATGTAGTGTACCTGGACTTTCAGAAAGCATTTGATAAGGTCCCACATAGGAGATTAGTGGGCAAAATTAGGGCACATGGTATTGGGGGTAGAGTGCTGACATGGATAGAAAATTGGTTGGCAGACAGGAAACAAAGAGTAGGGATTAACGGGTCCCTTTCAGAATGGCAGGCAGTGACTAGTGGGGTACCGCAAGGCTCGGTGCTGGGACCGCAGCTATTTACAATATATATTAATGATTTAGAGAAGGGATTCAAAGTAACATTAGCAAATTTGCAGATGACACAAAGCTGGGTGGCAGTGTGAACTGTGAGGAGGATGCCATGAGAATGCAGGGTGACTTGGACAGGTTGGGGGAGCGGGGGCGGCAATGCATGGCAGATGAAGTTTAATGTGGATAAATGTGAGGTTATCCACTTTGGTATCAAAAACAGGAAGGCAGATTATTATCTAAATGGTGTGTCAAGTTGGGAAATGGGGAAATACACAGAATCTAGGGGTCCTTGTTCATCAGTCACTGAAAGTAAGCATGCAGGTACAGCAGGCAGTGAAGAAAGTGAATGGCATGTTGGCCTTTATAACAAGAGGAGTTGAGTATAGGAGCAAAGAGGTCCTTCTGCAGTTGAATGGAGCCCTAGTGAGACCACACCTGGAGTATTGTGTGCAGTTTTGGTCCCCTAATTTGATGAATGACATTCTTGCTATTGAGGGAGTGCAGCGTAGGTTTACAAGGTTAATTCCCGGGATGGCGGGACTGTCATATGCTGAGAGAATGGAGCGGCTGGGATTGTATGAGAGGGGATCTTATTGAAACCTATAAGATTATTAAGGGTTTGGACACGCTAGAGGCAGGGAACATGTTCCCGATGTTGGGGGAGTCCAGAACCAGGGGCCACAGTTTAAGAATAAGGGGTAAGCCATTTAGAACGGAAACGAGGAAACTCTTTTTCTCACAGAGAGTTGTGAGTCTGTGGAATTCTCTGCCTCAGAGGGCGGTGGAGGCGGGTTCTCTGGAACTTTCAAGAGAGAGCTAGATAGGGCTCTTAAAGATAGCGGAGTCAGGGGATATGGGGAGAAGGCAGGAACGGGGTACTGATTGGGGATGATCAGCCATGATCACATTGAATGGTGGTGCTGGCTCGAAGGGCCGAATGTCCTACTTCTGCATCTATTGTCTATTGCCACTAGTGGGAGAGTCCAGGACCAGAGGTCACAGCCTCAGAATAAAAGAAAGTTCCTTTCGGAAGGAGATGAGGAGAAATTCCTTTCGGAAGGAGATGAGGAGAAATTTCTTTAATCAGAGCGTGGTGAATCTGTGGAATTAATTGCCACAGAAGGCTGTGGAGGCCAAGTCAATGGATATTTTTAAGGCTGAGATTGATAGATTCTTGATTAGTACGGGTATCTGGGCTTATGGGGAGAAAATAAGGGAATGGGGGAGAGTTACAGGAGATCAGCCATGATTGAATAGCAGAGTAGACTTGATGGGCCGAATGGCCTAATTCTGCTCCTATCGCTTATGGGTGGCACAGTGGCGCATGCCGCGGCTGCTGCGGCGGAGACCCGGGTTCGATCCTGACTACGGGCGCTGTCTGTGCGGAGTTCGTACGTTCTCCACGTGACCTGCGTGGGATTTCTCAGAACACGTACGGCTTTGTAGGGTAATTGGCTTGGCTGAGTGTAAATTGTCCCTAGTGTGTGTAGGATAGTGTTAATGTGCGGGGATCGCTGGTCGGCACAGACTTGGTGGGCCGAAGGGCCTGTTTCGCGGTGTATCTCGAAACTAAACTAAACTAATCACACCCATCTGCGTTTGGCTACTATTTAGGGATGATCAGCCATGATCGCAGTGAATGGGGCAGTGCTGGCATTAAGGGCCGAATGGCCTACTCCTGTACCTGTTGTCTATTGTCTATTGGCCCATATCCCTCTAAACTTGTCCTACCCATGTACCTGTCCAAATGTTTTTTTAACATAGTACCTGCTTCAACTACCTCCTCCGGCAGCTCATTCCATACAGCCACCACCCATTGTGGGGAAAAGAAAGTTGCCCTTTAGGTTCCTATTGCATCTTTCCCCTCTCACCATAAATCTATGTCCTCTGGTTCTTGATTCCTCCACTCTGGTGAAAGGCCGTGCATTCACCCTGTCTACTGCACTCATCAATTTGTACACCTCTATACGATCACCCCTCATCCTCCCGCACTGGAAGCAATAAAGTCCCAGCCTGCTCAACCTCTCCCCACAGCTCAGGCCCTTGAGCCCTGACAACGTCCTCGTAATTCTTCTCTGCACCCTTTCCAGTTTAACAACATCTTTCCGTGAACATGTCGGCCACAGCTGCAGGCAGTAACTATCAATGTGGCCTGGCCTACACCCCATTCTCAATAGGTAGATAAAAATGCTGGAGAAACTCAGCGGGTGAGGCAGCATCTACGGAGCGAAGGAAAGGGTGACGTTTCGGGTCGAGGCCAATTATCAATAAATGAATCTCAAGACTGATTGCCAAGATCTTCCAGCGCAGTGGCACAATATGTTTTTTTCAGTTTCAGTTTCAGTTGAGTTTATTGTCACGTGTACCGGGGTGCAGTGAAAAGCTCTTGTTGCGTGCTAACCAGTCAGCAGAAAGACAATACATGATTACAATCCAGCCATTCACAGTGTACAGATACAGGATAAGGGAATAACGTTCAGTGCAAGGTAAAGCCAGGAACGTCATGTCATATGTGATGGGAGCAGAATTAGGCCTTTCGCCCCATCAAGTCTACTCCGCCATTCAATGAGGCTGATCTATCTCTCCATTCTCCTGCCTTCTCCCCATAACCCCCGACACCCGTACTAAACAAGAATCTATCCATCTCTGCATGAAACATATTCACTGACTTGGCCTCCACAGCGTTCTGTGGCAAAGAATTCCACAGATTCACCACCCTCTGTCTGAAGAAATTCCTTCTCATCTCCTTCCCAAAGGATCGTCCTCTACTTCTCAGGTTATGACCCTTGGTCCTCGACTCTCCCACTAGTGGAAACATCCTCCCCACATCCACTCTATCCAGGCCTTTCACTATTCTGTACTTTTCAATGAGCCCCCCCCCCCCCCCCCCCCATTTCCTCTGATCTCCAGCGAGTGCAGGCCCAGTGCCGACAAGTCCATCTGCCATGCCGTCACGTCTGATCAAAGATAGTTCCCATTGAGGTAGATAGTAGTTCAGGACGGCTCTCTAGACTCAGTACAATGAGGTAGATAGTAGTTCAGGACGGCTCTCTAGACTCTCAGTATAATGAGGTAGATAGTAGTTCAGGACGGCTCTCTAGACTCAGTACAATGTGGACCATTATTTGAAGTCTTGGACCACAGTCTCAGAATAAAATGGCGCACCTTTAGAAAGGAGATGAGGAGGAATTTCTTTAGCCAGAGGGCGGTGAATCTGTTTAATTCGTTGCAACAGGAGGGTGCGGAGGCCAAGTCTATGGATATTTTAAAGGTGGAAGCACCCTTACTAATCAAAATCTGTCAACATCCACCTTACAAATATCCAATGACTTGGCCTCCATAGCTGTCTGAGGCAATGAATTCCACTGATTCACTACAGTCTGGCTAAAGAAATTCCTTGTCAAGGCAGCATGAGGTGTAAAAGGGGTAATAAGGGGTAAGCCGTTTAGAATGGAGACGAGGAAACACCATTGCATTTATCGTCATAGAGTTGTACAGCTTATTATTACGGTTCCTATTATATCTTTTCCTTCTGACCTTAAACTTCTGTCCTCTGTTTAGATTAGTTTAGTTTCGAGAGACAGCATGGAAACACTGGGAACATTAGTGAATGGAGTGGATGTGGAGAGGATGTTTCCACTAGTGGGAGAGTCTAGGACCAGAGGGCACAGCCTCAGAATTAAGGGATGTTCTTTTAGGAAGGAGATGAGGAGAAATGTCTTTAGTCAGAGGGTGGTGAATCTGTGGAATTCTTTGCCAAGGCTGCGGAGGCTACATTAGTGGATATTTTTAAGGCAGAGATAGACAGATTCTTGATTAGTTCGGGTGTCAGGGGTTATGGGGAGACGGCAGGAGAATGGGGTTGGGAGGGAGAGATAGATCAGCCATGATTGAATGGTGGAGTAGACCTTGGAGTGTGGGAGGAAACCCATGCACGAAGAACGTGCAAGCTCTGCACAGACAGCACCCGTAGTCAGGATCGAACCCGGGTCTCTGGCGCTGTGAGGCCACCATCGTTCTTGATTCTTTTGCAACTTGAAGGGAGGAGAAAACTGGAATAGGAGTGGAATTAGGCCGTTCGGCCCATCAAGCCTACTTGCCATTCAATCACGGCTGATCTATCTTCCTAACCCCATTCTCCTGCCTCCTCCCAAAAAAAATAAATAAAAACTAAAAAAAAACATAACCCCTGACACCCGTGCTAATCAAGAATATATTTTTTTTTCATGCACAAAGGGCGAAACCTGGCAGGTGACAAGTGTGTAGATTTTATGTTTGTTTGGTTACTTGGGTGGTGCAATACACTGACTTAGTGACTCACGTCCGACAAGGTTAAGTGCAATTCAAACAGGTTGGAACACATTTGCGGTGTCACCAATTCCTTCTCTCCAGAGATGCTGCCCGTCCCGCTGAGTTACTCCAGCTTTTTATGTCTATCTTTCGTGGTCTTTATGAAAAAGCTAAGCAGCCATTGAACCTTTTATTGCCTTACCTCTTGCTTTTTGTTTTAAATAAATGATACTCGTCTATTCGATTATAATATTTAGTTTCAGACAAATTGTTGTCAACATCAGGGGCACACAAAATGCTGGAGAAACTCAGCGGGTGCGGCAGCATCTAAGGCAACGTTTTGGGCTGAAACCCTTCTTCAGACTGATGGGAGGTGGGGGGGGGGGGGGGGGGGGGGGAGAAGAAAGGAAAAAGGCAGGCGGAGGAGTCCGAGGGCTGAGGGAGAGGTGGGAAAGGGGAGGAGAAGACAGCAAAGAAGGGTTAGCAGAATTGAGAAAAATTCAATGTTCAAGCCCAGAGGATGCAGACATCTCCACTCCCCAAGCGGAATATGAGGTGCTGTTCCTCCAGTTTTTGCGGTGTTGCTCACCACTCGGGCCGTGGAGGAGGCCAATGACAGAAAGGTCGGATTCTGGAATGGGAGGGGTGACGGATTCGGAATGGGAGGGGGAGTTGAAGTGCTGAGCCACCGGAGGTCGGGTGGTTATTGCGGAGCGAGCGGAGGGTTCGGATCGGCGAAACGATCGCCAAGCCTCCGCTTGATCTCACCGAGTAGATGGATTACTGGCATCTGGGAGCAGCGGAATGCAGTAGATGAGGTTGGAGGAGGTGGCAGGTGAACCTCTGTCGGACCTGGAAGGACTGCTTGGGTTCCCTGAAGGAGTGGAGGGAGGGGGGGAGGTAAAGGGACGACAAAGTAGCAGCTCTCTTGGTTGCCCGGGAAAGTGCCCGGGGAAGGGGTGGAGCGGGTGGGAAGGGAAGAATAGGTGGCAAGGGAGTTGCGGAGGGAGCGGTCTTTGCGAAAGGCAGACGGGGGGAATGGGAAAAAGATGTGGCGGGTGGTGGGGTCACGTTGGAGGTAGTACCCCCCCCCCCCCAACATCAAATGTTTTCAAATGATGTTGTCAAACAGGAAAGGAGGTTGCGAAGATTTAACGAGGAATGTTGCCAGGACTACAGGGTCTGAGCTATGTAGAGAGGATGAGCAGGCTGGGATTTCAAGTTCTATCTTTGCCATGGAGGCGCAGGCGATGAGGGGTGATCTAATAGAGGTGTTTACCATCAATGAGAGCAGTAGTTTAGGAAGACACATAGTTTCCTTTCTTGGCCATAGTAGGGGAATCGAGAACCAGGGGACACAGGTATATTAAGAAAGGCGAAGGGGGAAAGTTTAATAGGCATCTGAGGGGTAACTTTTTCTCACCACAAAAGGGTGGCGGGTGTATAGAACAGCGCTGCCAGAAGAGGTCGTAGAGCTTGGATAACTCTATCACAACAAAACGTTTTAAAAAAAACATTTAGACATCTACCATGGATAGGAGTATAGTTAGCACACATAAACAAAAGACAATAGGTGCAGGAGAGAGGAGGCCATTCAAGGGGGGTAGAGTAGGGGATGAGGGTATTGAGAATCACATCAACAAAACCCCCCCAA
>CM069134.1:134200922-134359607 GCA_035221665.1 Okamejei kenojei | reverse complement strand
CTCCCCCTCCTCTCTCCCCTCTCCTCTCTCCCCCTTTCCCTCTCTCCTATCTCCCCTCTTCTCTCTCCCTTCTATCTCACTATTCCGCTTCCCACTCCTCTCTCACCACTCCTCTCTCTCTCGCCTACTTCCTCTATCCCACCCCCCCCTCTACAATCTCACTTCTCTCATCTACCCTATCTGCCCCTCTCTCTGGCCCAGCTAGCTCCTCAGACTTGTGCCGCGGCTGTACAGTGCTTCTAAGGATGACGGAAAGGGGGTGCCAGACTCTTGCCACCCAGTTAGCTCGACTGATAATGTATCTCAGCTAAGTACAGTCGCTGCCACGGAACCATCTGGGGAGGGATGGGCAGGTTGGGTTGTTCAGCAAGTTGCAGGCGTGGATGGGGGAAAATCACACCTCACCCTGAAAACCCCCCCCCCCCCCCCCCCCCCCCCCCCCTCCCCCCCCCCCCCCCCCCCCCCCCCCCACCCCTCCCCCCCCCCCCCGTATATCCCCCCAGAAACATAACACGAAACTGTGACCCACTAGGACCGGGACGCGGAGGCGGGCGGATCTCTCCGACCTCATCGGCCGATCGGCGGGTGGAATACCGACCCATGTGGACGGGGCTCTGGGAATCCGGCCCGGCTGCAGCCGGCAGATCCGGTTCCCATTGCCGTCCGTGGTGTCCTGGCCGGGCCCCGGGATCATCCCAGAGAGGGCACAGAACCATTAGGTGCCGGGAAAGGGTAAAATCCAATGGTGGGCTGCACTGCAGTAATAATCTTTAAAATTTCAAATTATTTTTTTTTTCAAGAAGAAAGACCCGGTGAATTAAATCTACGGTGACCTGTGCTTGCTTGATACCACCTATGGAATTATTAATTTTCTGTGCTATTTCTCTACACTCGCTTGCATGATTGTGTGGGAAAGGAGTGCAGATTGCTGATTTAGAAACAGATAGGGGATAGGGACACAGTTAACAGGTAACTCAGCGGGACGGGCTGCGTCTCTGGAGAAAGGAGTGTTTTGATTGAGATGACTGATTTTGCACACAGATAGATTTGCAAGTACAACCAGAGGTAATATCAGAGGGACGGGCCAGCGTTTCAGGGGGGGTGGTTTCCTCTTACGACCTGAGAGTCATCAGGGGAGAGGGGAAATGAGAGATATGGGCGGTCACGGGGGCCACAGCGGCAGGAGTCGCTGCATTACACCGCTGAAGCAGCGCCGGAGACCCGGGGTCCATTCCCGACTACAGGCGTGTCTGTACGGAAGTTTGTAAGTTCTAACGTGTCCCGCGTGGGTTTTTCTCGAGATCTTTCGGTGTTTCTCCCCACACTCCTAAGACCCAACGTGCAGGTTTTCAGGGTTATTTGGCTTGGTATAGATGTAGAAATATTGTCCCTTGTGTGGGGGTAAAGTTTTAGTGCGCGGGGGGATGGGGATCGCCGGCGGGTCTACGCGGTCCCGGTGGGACGCAGGGCCTGTCTCCTTTTGTTGCTGTATCTCTAAACTAGTCTAAAGATGGGGATGCAGAGAGAGTTTATAGACAAAGGAATGAAAGGATGTGCATAATCACATAGTATCGATGATAAAAAGGATAGGGCCCATTTTTAGCTGTGGGCTCGGGTGAAAACGGACCGACACGACCTCAGTTGTGAAAACCACAGTTGAAACCCGTGCGATGGGTATGTCCAGGGTGGGGCGAGTGGTTGTAGAAGCGTGGGGGTGAGAGGGTGAGGGCATTACCTGAAAGTATAGAGTAAATCATTATTTTTTTGAAAATTGGGTCGTTCTTTTTTTTGCTCATCATTCATTTTTTCTTTTTTATTTTTTTTTTTTTATCTCTCTACTTCTTCATCTACACATCGCTCGTTTCCCTCTCCCCCCCACTCTCTGTTGAAGAAAGAAGGGTTCTCGACCCGAAACATCACCCAATCCTTTCTCACAGACAGAGATGCTGCCTGCCCCGCTCTGAGTGGACCTACGGCGTTCTCGCTTCTCGTTCTGTTGACTTTGTCCTTGGCCCGCTTATTTTGTCTGCCAATCCAATCGACGTATTATCTCGTCTAGGTTGATTTAAAATATTAATATCACACCACACGAAAAAACGTCATTTACTTAGCCCACAAGGAGCGTTGGGGAAAATACATAACTCTTGCTCTCAATACAAGAATAGTTCAGTGGGATATAAGCTTGGAATGAATTGTCGGTGGATTTGTGAAAGGTTCAATGCTTGAAAACATATATTTCCAAAAGAGAAGTAAATCTCTGCGAGGAGGAAGGATGGAAACACGGCCCTTCGCCCCCCAACTGGCCCACACTGGCCACATGTCCCACTGCTGTGTTTTGGACCCTTATCCCTCTATACCTGACAATATGGACAATAGACATAGGTGCAGGAGTAGGCGGCCATTCTGCCCTTCAGTCTGCTCGCCATTCAATGTGATCTCGGCTCTGAAGATCATCCCCAATCAGTACCCCCGTTCTGCCTTCTCCCCATATCCCCTGAGCTCCACGAGCACCTATCTATACTCTATCTTTTACCATCCAGTGACTGGCCTCACTGCCTCTGTGGAAGGGGAATTTCCACAAATTCACAAACACTCTGGGTGAAAACGTTTTTTCTCACCTCAGTCTTAAATGACCTCCCGTTTATTCTAAGACATTCTGAAGAAGACCCTTCTGATTTCCCGTTGAGTTACTCCAGCATTTGGTGTCCATGTTGCGGTGTGATAAGATAATACGTTATCGCCACCATCACAGTGGGGAATGTGGAGGAGTCTCTGTGGTGGATGTTTGCGTCACATTTATATGTAGTTGTGCGTCTTGTTGCGTTCTTGTTATGACTGGAAGGCAAATCACATCCCTCGTCTGTTGCAAAAAACTTTCTGGATGATAAATAAACCACGATTATGATAATTAGGACTAATGGATGTTATTGTCTTCGTTTTCAACTGTAAATGCGTTTCTTTTGCTGACACGTTTGCTGTTGTAGTGGTGTAGTCTGTTGAGCGAATTCTCTGCCTCAGGGGGAAGGCGGGTGGTGGACCCCCTGGAGGCGATTCACTGGATGTTTACATGAGAGTGTTACGGGCTGTACCACTTGGCGACTAGTTGGCTAGACTGCCAGGGACTGTTTTTAATTGAAATACCTACGACCTATCTAGGCAGAAAAAAACCAGCCCCAATGTCGCTGAAAATGTTTCAAATGATGGAGGGGCTTTGCGGCAGTGGCCTGTAATCGCCTTTATGGCCCTGTCCCACGGTACCAGGTCATTCATGAGCTCCTATCCCGAGTTTAAAAAAAAATTAAACAAATTTGTGGTAAGCACGGAGGAATGATCAGTAGTGGGTACGTCGGAGCTCGGGGGAGTATCTTGGCGGCTCACAACGCTTACGGCAGCAGGTACTCTGGTGAAAAGTCCTCGCTACGGCCAGGTTATGGCACGGGAAAAAAAGACTCGTGAAGGTTTGTCAACAATGATATGAAAATGTCACGAGAGAGACCCAGAAGAGTTACCGACGAGCGGCCATTTCCTATATATCGAGTGCGAATCAGGGGTATAAAATCGGGAGAGAGCTCTTGGATTGAACGGTACCGTGGGACAGGTGGTTTATTAAATCGCCATAAGTGGGACAGGCCCTCCCTCCTTTAGATATAGACGTAGCTCACTAGGGCTATCGTATCTAAGGGATATGGGGAGATAAGAAGCAGCAGCTGGTACGGGGGTCACTGAATTGGGGTTGATCAGCCTTGATCACATTGAATGTGCGGTGGGGTGTGGCTCGAGGGGCTCCGAATGAAGGGCTCCCCTCTGCTACTATTGTCTTGTTTCTCGTGGGTGTGACTGTGTGGTGCATCGTCTTGTACCCACTGTGGTGTGACCCGCGGGAGGCTGTGAGTGTAATATGTCGAGCCCCTGTTTTTTCCTGTTGCAGGTATGGGAGAAGGAGGGGCTCCATCACGGTGCACGCCATCAGAAGTCTGACGGCCATCATGAAGAAACTCCCCTCCGCAAAGGTACGTGGCTGGAGACGACACCGTCTCCCATTCTCACATATCGCCCTTCCTCCCGCAAAACCCTCCGCATCTCCCCACAGCCAACAATGGCCCATTGTGGGCTCCACCCTTCCTTACTGAGGCCATTGCTTGCTAGCCCTGCTTTGTTCTGGCCTTCTCTTGCCTCAACTCCCCCCCCCCCCCCCCCCCCCCCCCACCCCCCCCCCCCCCCCCCCCCCCCCCCCCCCCCCCCCCGCCCCCCCTTTTCACTCTGAAGAAGGGTTCGACCGAAAGTCACCGTATTCTCCTCTCCTGAGGCGACCCTCTGAGTTCTCCAGCACTGTCTATTCCCCCAATATCAGGGGCTAGATACATTATATAGGAAGGGAAATATACTGTGAGATTAATTACGCACGCACAGGCACAACACACACAACACACACACACACACACACACACACACCACACACACACACACGCACCCGCCACGCACACGGCACACGCACACGCACACAACACACACACCACACACACACCACACACACACACACACACACACACACACCCACACACACACAACACACGCACGCACGCACGCACACACACACACACACACACACAACACACCACACACACCACACACACACACCCACACACCCCCCCACACACACAACACACACACACACACACACACACACACACACACACCACACACACACACACACACACACACCCCCCCCACACACACACACACACAAACACACACACACACACACACACAACACACACAACACACACCCAACACACACACACACACCACACACACCCCCACCCACACACACACACGCACCCACACACACACAACACACCACACACACACACACAACCAACCCCCCACACACACACACACACACACCACACCCACACACACCACACACACACCACACACACACACACCCCAACACACACACCCCCCACACACACAACACACACTCGCACCCACACACCACACCACACACACACACTCACACACCCCCACCACACACACACACCCTCACACACACACACACACACACTCACACACGCACCCACACTCACACACACACACACACACACACAACACACACACACACACAAACCCCCCCCACACACACACACACACACACACACACACACACAAACACACACGCACACACGGCACCCACACACACACACACAACACACACACACACAACACACACACACACCCCCCTCACACAAACACACACACACACACACACACACCACACACACACACACACACACACACGCACCCACACACACACACTCACAACACACCACATCAAACACACACACCCCCCACACACACACCACACACACACGCACCCACACACAGACACCACACCCACACACACACAACCCCCACAACTCACCACACACACACACGCACCCACACTCACACACCACACACACACTCACACGCACACACACACAACACACACACACTCACACACCCCACTCACACACACACACACACACGCACCACACACACAACACACACACACACAACACGACACGCACACACACACAACACACACACTCACACCTCACACCCCACACACACAACACTCCACACCACACACACCCACACACGCAACTCGCACACACACACACTCGCACACACACGCTCACACACACACACTCACACACGCACACACAGCTCCACACACACACACTCAAACACGCTCACACACACTCACAACACACAACACAAACCACACACACACCACACACACCCCACAACACACAACTCACATCCACTCACTAACTATTCGGCCTAAACAAACCAGATGACTGAACTGTAAAATGCCGACACAAGAACCTGCAGATCCTTTTCATGAGTTCACAAGTTATAGGAGTAGAATTAGGCCATGTGCTCCATCGAGTCTACTCCACCATTCAATCGTGGCTAATCTCTGCGTCCTCGTCTCTTCTTACTGCCGTCTCCCCTTTCATGTCTATCTTCAGCAGCAAGACTAGACATGACACAATGGAGCCGTCCACAGTGCACGGATACGGGCTAAAGGGAATTACGTTGAGCGCAAGATCCAGTAAGGTCCGATTAAAGATAGTCCCAGGGTCTCCAATGAGGTAGATGGGAGGTCAGGCCCGCTCTCGGTTGGTGAGAGGACGGTTCAGTTGCCTGATAACAGTGAGCCAGTGGGAGACAGAGGGATGGGGAGAGAGGAAGGGTGAGAGTGTAGGATTGAGGGGGTGAGGAGAGGGAAGGAGGAGGGGGGGAGAGAGGGAAGGGAGGGAGGGAGAAGAAAGAGGGGAGACGAAGTCAGATTGGCGAGAGAGGGAGAGGGGAGAGAGAGGAGCAGGGGGAGGGTGGAGAGAGGGAGAGAGAAAGAGAGGGTCAGATGTGGAGCGCGGAGAGAGGGAGGGAGGAGCAAGAGAGGGGTGAGCGCGGAGAGAGGGGGGTGAGAGTGAGGTTGGAGAATGTGGGAGGGATGGAGGGAATGGTTGTGTTCATACAAACATCACCTCTGCATTAAACGCCTGCTGTCCTGTTCTTTCCTCCAACAGGAGGTGTTTAAGGAGCGCATTGGTTATCCCCACCTGTACGAGGTACTGAAGAGCCAGGGGGAGCCCACCACACGTCTCCTCCAGGAGCTGATGAACATGTAAGTTGGGGGTTTGCCCCCCTCTGAATGAACAAAAAGTGGACAATAGGGGCAGGAGTAGGCCATTCAGCCCTTCGAGCCAGCACCGCCATTCAATGTGATCATGGCTGATCATCCCCAATCAGTACCCCGTTCCTGCCTCCTCCCCATATCCCCTGACTCCGCTATCTTTAAGAGCCCTATCTAGCTCTCTCTTGAAAGTATCCAGAGAACCTGCCTCCACCACGCTCTGAGGCAGAGAATTCCACAGACTCACAACTCTCTGTGAGAAAAAGTGTTTCCTCGTCTCCGTTTCACCAGACTCACTATGCTGGGGGCAGCACCTACACCGTGAAGAGCAGGGCCTTGGGAGCGGTGTAGACCAGAGGGATCCAGGTACACAGGTATGCAGGTACCTGTCAGTGGCCGCACAGGTAGACAGGGAGTGTCGTGGAACCGAGGGATAACTGGGTGGGAAACGCCAGTGGTGTGTGGGTGGGTGGGTCCCCTTGAGGCCGGTTCACTAGGTGTTTTAGAGAGTTAGAGAGTTAGATTTAGCTCTTGGGGCTGAATCAAGGGATTATGGGGAAAAAGGAGGAACAAGGTCCTGAGTTTAGATGATCAGCCATAATCATATTGAACTGGCTCGAAGGGACGAATGGCCTACTCCTGCACATTTGCTATATGTTTCTATGTCTATGGAACTAGTGGTGTACGGGTGTGTAACTAGTGGTGTATGTGTGGGGAACTAGTGGTGTATGTGTGGGAATACTGTGTGTATGTGTGTGTAATAAGTGGTGTACGGTTGGTGTATCTAGTTGGTGTATGTGATGGGTAAACTAGTGGTGTATTGTGTGAACTAGTGCGTGTACGGGGTGTGTAAACTAGTTGGAGTATGTGTGGGTAACTAGTGGTGTATGTGTGTGTAACTAGTGGTGTTTGTGTGGGATATACGTGTGTATTGTGTGTGTAACTAGTGGTTACGGAAGAGTGGTACTAGTTGGTGGTGTATGTTTGGGTTAACTAAGTGGTGTTAATGTGTGTGTAAACTAGTGGTGTACGGGTGTGGAACTAGTTGGTGTATGTGCTGTGTTATACTGTGTGTGTATACTGTGTGTATGTGTGTACGGTAACTGTGTGTGAATATGGTAATAGCTGAATACTGAATACTGTGTGTATTCTGTGTGTGTGTGTATACTGTAGCTGTGTGAGTATGTATACTGTGTGTATGTATACTGTAACACTGGTGTGTGTGTATACACTGTAACACTGGTGTGTGTATACTGTAATCGCTGAATACTGTGTGTATTCTGTGTGTGTGTGTATATACTGTAACTGTGTGAGTATATTGTAATCGCTGGTGTGTGTGTGTGTGCTATAACTGTGTGTGTGTGTGTACTGTGTGTGTGTATACTGTAACACTGGTGTGTGTGTGTGTACACTGTAACTGTGTGTGTATACTGTAATCGCTGGTGTGTGTGTGTACTGTAACTGTGTGTGTGTGTGTACTGTGTGTGTGTACTGTAACACTGGTGTGTGTGTGTGTGTACACTGCAACTGTGTGTGTATAAGGTAATCGTGGTCTGTGTGTGTGTGTTGTACTGTAACTGTGTGTGTGTGTGTATGGGTGTGTACTGTGTGTGTGTGTGTGTGTACTGTGTGTGTGTGTCGGTAACACTGGTGTCGTGTGTGTGTGTGTGTGACTGTAACTGGGTGTGTGTTGTGTATACTGTAATCGCTGGTGTGTGTGTGTGTACTGTATACTGTGTGGATGTTGTACTGGGTTGTGTTCTGTGTGTGTACTGTGTGTGTGTGTACTGTAACACTGGTGTGTGTGTGTGTGTGTGTGTACTGTAACTGTGTGTGTATACTGTAATCGCTGAATACTGTGTGTGTGTACTATAATTGTGTGTGTGTGTGTGTATACTGTGTGTGTGTGTATACACTGTAACACTGGTGTGTGTGTGTGTGTGTGTACACTGTAACTGTGTGTGTATACTGTAATCACTGGTGTGTGTGTGTCCTGTAACTGTGTGTGTGTGTTTAATGTGTGTGTACTGTGTGTGTGTGTACTGTAAACACTGGTGTGTGTGTGTGTGTGTACACTGTAACTGTGTGTGGTATACTGTAATCGCTGGTTGTGTGTTTTGTGTTACCCTGGTAACTGTGTTGTGTTGCATCTGTAATTGTGGTTTGTAAGGGCGGCGTGCAGTAAGTGTCTGATGATATCCTCGCCTTGCCCACCAGGCGGTTGAAGATGAGAGTACAAGCGACAGCGCACGAGTGTTCCGGCAACGTGCAGCCCTATGGATGCTGGCACAGTGGCTGCGGTAGCTGACGCCCGCGAGCGGCAGTTCCTGGTGTGGCGATGGCCTGAAGAAAGTGAGCGGCGCCTCGCTGCGGGAGCGGATGACGGGCGTGGAAGGCGCGGCATGCTGCCGGCCGCGCTTGGCCTCCCTTCGGCCTCCACCCGCAGCAGGACCGCAAGTGCGGGAGAGAACTGGTGACCTGCCTTCCTGTCGCTCGGCAGCCTCTCCATCCATCCGGCCGAGCTCCGGCAGTGGTGACGCTCCTGCGGGTGGAAGGAGGAGGGGCGCGGCGCACCCATACACCGCCCGCGTGGTGCGGGCGTCGTCCGCCTGGCCGACAGCGTACGGCTCGGACAGCGGCTCCAGTATTCGACCTGACGCCAAGCATGCCGGGATAATGGTCCCACCATCAAAAGTGGCCGAGGCATCAGCTTTGCTTCACACACCTGGCTCTGTCTCAACCAGGAGCAAGACGACCTCTACCTGTTGAAACACAGACCCAAGAGGAAACAACTTTACAGGTAAGAATTGGGAAAGAGGGGATCTTGTTGCAACAGGGATTAAGGGATAGGACACGCTAGAGGCAGGAAACATGTTCAAGAGATTCATGAGAGTTCATGGTCATGTGACCCAGATAGGACAATGACATCCTTGCTTTGCTTCAGCACACAGAACATAGTAGGCATGACTACAGAACAGATCAGTGTGTCCATATACCATTGAATATATATATATATACACACACACATAAATAAGCATGTTGGGGGAGTCCAGAACCAGGGGCCATGGTTTAATAATAAGGGGTAAGCCATTTAGAACGAGTGAGAAAAAAAACATTTTCCAGTTGTGAGTCTGTGGGAATTCTCTGCCTCAGAGGGCGGAGGAGGCCAATTCTCTGGATACTTTCAAGAGAGAGCTAGATAGAGCTCTTAAAGATAGCAGAGTCAGGGGATATGGGGAGAAGGCAGGAACGGGGAACTGATTGGGGATGATCAGCCATGATCACATTGAATGGCGGTGCTGGCTCGAAGGGCCGAATGGCCTACTCCTGCACCTATTGGCTATTGTCTATTGACCAGTGACCAATGATACTTTATTCTCCAGGAAGCAACTGCAGATGTTGGTTCAAGCCGTAGATAGACACAGAGTGCTGGAGTAACTCTGCGGGTCGGGCAGCATCTCTGGAAGGAAGGAATGGGTGACGTTTCGGGTCGAGACCCTTCTTCATGAAACATCACCGTTCCTTCTCTCCAGAGATGCGGCCCGTCCCGCTGAGTGACTCCAGCATTCTGTGTCTATCTCCATACTTTATTGTCCCTTGTAGCTGGGGGCGGTCATGAAGAGGCCCATGGGGCCCCATAGTCATAGTGATGCAGCGTGGAAATGGGCCTTAGGCCCAACATGGCCACACCGGCCAACGTGTCCCAGCTACACCAGTCCCACTAGCTGGAGTAACTCAGCGGCTCAGTGAAACTTTTCATTTGCCATTATAATCCGGGCGGTGGGTGTCTGGAAACGGCTGCAGGTTAACAACAACAAGTGGTTGAGGCAGGGGTATGCTGAGAAACCATTAAACAGCTACATGGATAGGGGACAGGTTAGAGGGGTATCAGTGGGACAGTGCGATGTTAAAGAAGGAACATGAAGAGCTCAGCTAAAAAAGTAGGTGAAAGGATGGTCAAAGGACGGTGAGAGAGGAAAATGAAGAAAGAAAGTAAAAAAAAAAAGCCAAGTAAGAAAAACTAAACATTGAGAAAATTCAATAGAAAGGACGTGTTGGTCGGTGCGGGGCAGGCGATACGGTAGAGCTGCTGGTCGGCTCTCACAGCGCCAGAGACTTTGGGATATAGATTTCCTGCCGGATGCACAGGTCAGGGTGCTGGCCTGTTCGGAGTTTGCACGTTCTCCCCGTGACTTTTTGGATTTTCCTGGGTGCTCCGGTTTCCCCTCCCACTCTCAAAGACTTTACAGGTTGTAGGTCAATTATATCTTCGTAAAATTGTAAATTGTCCCTAGTGTGTGTGTGTGTGTGTGTGTGTGTGTAGGATAGTGTCAGTGTGCGGGGGGATGGTCAGTGCGGACTCAGTGGGCCGAAGGGCCTGTTGTTTCCACGCTGGTATCTCCTAACGAATCTACACCAAGGATCAATGGTTCGATGTTCGATGAATGCAGATGCTGGAAAAATCGAAGGGAGACAAAATGCTGGAGGAACTCAGCGGGTGAGGCAGCCCCCAAAAATTTTTTTATCTATGGAGCGAAAGGAATAGGTGACGTTTCGACACGAGACCATTCTTCAGGACTGATGTGGGGGTGGGGGGGGGGGGGCGGGAAGAAGAAAGGAAGAGGCGGAGACAGTGGGCTGTGGGAGAGCTGGGATGGGAGGGGAAGGAGGGAGAAAGCAGGGACTACCTGAAATTGGAGAAGTCAATCTTCATACCGCTGGGGTGTAAACTGCCCAAGCGAAATATGAGGTGCTGCTCCTCCAATTTGCGGTGGGACTCACTCTGGCCACGGAAGAGGCCCAGGACAGAGAGGTCAGACTGGGAATGGGAGGGGGAGTTGAAGTGCTGGCCACCGGGAATGATATGATACTATACTGTCACTTGTACTGTACCTAGCCACAGTGAATTGCTTAGCTTTGCGTAAAACCGGATTAAATCACGCAGCGGGACTCACAGGGCGACAGGGTGGCGTACGGTAGAGTTGCTGCCTCACAGCGCCAGAGACCTGGGCTCCATCCTGGCTACGCGCGCTGTCTCTACAGAGTTTAGTTAGAGATACAGCACGGAAACAGGCCCTTCGGCCCACCGGGTCCGCGCCGACCAGCGATCCCTGCACAATAACGCTACCCTACACTCACCAGGGACCATTTTTACAATTACGCCAAGCCAATTAACCTACAGACCTGCACGTCTCAGGAGTGTGGGAGGAAACCGAAGATCTCGGAGAAAACCCACGCAGGTCATGGGGAGAGCGTGCAAACTCCTTACAGGCAGCACCCGCAGCCGGGATCGAACCCGGGACCCCGGCGCTGCATTCACTGTCAGGCGGTGACTCTACCGCTGCGCCCCCGTGTTCTCCCGTGACTGCCGCTGTCGTTCCTGGTGTCTCTGCGTAACAAGCTGTCTGCCTTGTTCTCTCCTCCTCTCTCCCGCAGTTTCTTCACGGCCAGTGGCACGGGCTTCGAGGCTTTCTTCACGGCGGACGGGATGTTGGTCGTCGCCGTTTGCACTAAGAGAGAGTACATGACCGTGGCCGTCCCTGACTTCACCTTCAGCGACTCAACCTGGGTATGTTAATCCCCGGGACGGCGGGACTGACATACGGTGAAAGGATGGGTCAACTGGGCTTGTATTCACTGGAATTTAGAAGGATGAGAGGGATCATAGAAACATATAAAATTCTTAAGGAATTGGACAGGCTAGGTACAGAATTAGGACATTCTGACTAAGGTTAATTCCGGAGATGGCGGGACTGTCATATGCTGTGAGAATGGAGCGGCTGGGCTTGTACATAGAAACATAGAAAATAGGTGCAGGAGGAGGCCATTCAACCCTTCGAGCCAGCACCGCCATTCATTGCGATCATGGCTGATCATCCCCAATCAATAACCCGTGCCTGCCTTCTCCCCATATCCCTTGATGCCACTAGCCCCTAGAGCTCTATTTAACTCTGGAATTTAGGATAGAGGGGATCTTATTGAAACATATAAGATTATTAAGGGTTTGGACACGCGAGAGGCAGGAAACATGTTTCCGATGTTGGGGGAGTCCAGACCAGGGGCACAGTTTAAGAATAAGAGGGTTAAGTAAGTTCATTTAGTACGGAGTCGAGGAAACACTTTTTCTCACAGAGAGTTGTGAGTCTGTGGAATTCTCTGCCTCAGAGAACGGTGGAGGCCGGTTCTCTGGATGTTTTCAAGAGAGAGCTAGATAGGGCTCTTAAAGATAGCGGAGTCAGGGGATATGGGGAGAAGGCAGGAACGGGGTACTGATTGGGGATGATCAGCCATGATCACATTGAATGGCGGTGCTGGCTCGAAGGGCCGAATGGCCTACTCCTGCACCTATTGTCTATTGTCTAAAGAAATTCCTCCTCATCTCCCTTAATTCTGAGGCTATGATCCCAGTGAGTAGAAACCCAGAGCCGTCAAACTCTCATCGTATATTAACCCACTCATTCCGTGTTTGGTCCATAGCCTACTAAACCTCTCCTATCCTTGTACCTGTCCAAACTGTATATCAAAATCTTCACCTCTTCTGAACAGAGATAAGGCAACTTTAAGATTGTAGAGTAAATGTTATAGTGTGATACAGTGTGGAAACAGACCCTTTGGCCCAACTTGCCCACACTGGCCAACATGCCCCATCTACACTAGTCCCACCTGCCTGCGCTTGGTCCATATCCCTCCAAACCTGTCCTATACATGTACCTGTTTAACTGTTTCTTAAATGCTGGGATAGTCCCAGCCCCAACTACCTCCTCTGGACCTTGTTCCATACACCCACTACCCTTTGTGTGAAAAGGTTACCCCTCAGATTCCTATGTTTAAGAAGGAACTGCAGATGCTGGAAAAATTGAAGGTCCAGACAGGTAGACAAAAATGCTGGAGAAACTCAGCGGGTGAGGCAGCATCTATGGAGCGAAGGAATAGGTGACGTTTCGGGTCGAGACCCTTATTCAGACTGAAACGTCACCTGCTCCAGCATTATTATCTACCTCAAGAGATTCAAGAATCAAGAGACATTTATTGTCACATGCACCAATTAGTGCAGTGAAATTTGTGGACACCATACAACCATACATGGAAAAACACCTCAGATTCCTATTAAATCTTTTCCCTTTCACCATGAACCTATGTCCTCTGGTCCTCGATTCCCCTACTCTGGGCAAGAGACTCTGGGCGTCTCCCCGATCTATTCCTCTCATGGTTTTGTACACCTCTATAAGATCACAATGTTAATTCCCAGGATGGTGGGACTGTCATATGTTGTGAGAATGGAGCGGCTGGGCTTGTATACTCTGGAGTTTAGAAGGATGAGAGGGGATCTTATTGAAACATATAAGATTGTTAAGGGTTTGGACACTCTAGAGGCAGGAAGCATGTTCCCGGTGTTGGGGGAGACCAGAACCAGGGGCCACAGTTTAAGAATAAGGGGTAAGCCATTTAGAATGGAGACGAGGAAGCACTTTTTCACACAGAGAGTGGTGAGTCTGTGGAATTCTCTGCCTCAGAGGGCGGTGGAGGCCGGTTCTCTGGATACTCTCAAGAGAGAGCTAGATAGGGCTCTTAAAGATAGCGGAGTCAGGGGATATGGGGAGAAGGCAGGAACGGGGTACTGATTGTGGATGATCAGCCATGATCATATTGAATGGCGGTGCTGGCTCGAAGGGCTGAATGGCCTACTCCAGCACCTATTGCCTATTGTCTATTGTCACCCCTCATCCTCCTGCGCCCCAAGTAATAGAGTCCCAGCCTACTCAACCTCTCCCTTGCTGCGGGTGTCCGTGTACATCCTTAAAGACGTGCGGGTTTGCAGGTCAATTGGCTTCTATAAGTTGTCCCTGGTTGTGTAGGAAGTGGTAGAACGTGGAGCTGGTGTGGTCGGGTGATCGCTGGTCGGCGGGGACTGGGTGGGCTGCAGGGGCCGGTGTCCGGCTGTATCTAACGTTCCCTGTCGGTGTCTGGTCCACAGCACTGTGTGGACATTGTCCACATCGCCGGCCGACGGCCGTTTGGACAGAACGTGGTCAACATCTACGCCGACGGTTACCTGAGGAAGACCGCACAGTTACGGTTCCCGTCCCTCAACGAGGTACGTTACACCCACCAGATGCAACTTGGCAACATTTTCCTTGCGAACAAAAACTAACCTGATTTAAATTGTGGATAGACACAAAAAAGCCAGAGGAACTCAGCGGGTCAGGCAGCATCTCAGAGAAAGCTAATAGGTGATGTTTCGGGTTGAAATCTGTCATATGCTGAGAGAATGGAGTGGCTGGGCTTGTATACTCTGGAGTTTAGAAGGATGAGAGGGGATCTTATTGAAACATAAGATTATTTAGGGTTTGGACACGCTAGAGGCAGGAAACGTGTTCCTGATGTTGGGGGAGTTCAGAACCAGGGGCCACAGTTCAAGAATAAGGGGTAAGCCATTTAGAACGGAGATGAGGAAACACTTTTTCACACAGAGAGTTGTGAGTCTGTGGAATTCTCTGCCTCAGAGGGCAGTGGAGGCCGGTTCTCTGGATGCTTTCAAGAGAGAGCTAGATAGGGCACTTAAAAATAGCGGAGTCAGGGGATATGGGGAGAAGGCAGGAACGGGGTACTGATTGTGGATGATCAGCCATGATCACATTGAATGGCGGTGCTGGCTCGAAGGGCCAAATGGCCTCCTCCTGCACCTATTGTCTATTGTCTATCCTTCTTCAGACTGAGAGTCAGGGGGAAATGGAAACGAGAGATATAGACAGTGATGTAGAGGGATATATGACAAATTAATGAAAGATGTGAAGAAAGGTCAGACTGCATCTCTGGAAAAAAAGGAATAGGTGAGAGACCTTTTGGGTTGAGACTTTTCTTCAGACAAACCTGTTCAGCGACAAGCCTGTACGTCTTTGGAGTGTGGGAGGAACTCCGAGCACCTGGAGCAAACCCCCGTGATCACCGGGAGATCCTACAAACTCCTCGTTCTTTGCTCAGTTTCAGTTTAGTTTACTGCCACGTGTACCGAGGTACAGTGAAAAGCTTTTGCTGCACAACACGCTGGACTGGAAGGGCCGAGAGGGCCTGTTTCCATGCTGTCATTGTTAACACATGATCACAATCGAGCCATTCACAGTGTACAGATACATGATAAGGGAATAACGTTTAGTGCAAGGTAAAGCCAGCAAAGTCCGATCAAGGACAGTCCGAGGGTCACCAATGAGGTAGATAGTAGTTCAGGACCGCACTCTGGTTGTGGTGGGATGGTTCAGTTGCCTGATAACAGCCGGGAAGAAACTGTCCCTGAATCTGGAGGTGTGCGTTTGTTTTCACACTTCTGTACCTTCTGCCAGAAGGAAGAGGGGAGAAGAGGGAGTGGCCAGGGTGAGACTGGTCCTTGATGATGCTGCTGGCCTTGCCGAGGCAGCGTGAGGTGTGGGTGTCCGACGACGAAGGGGGAAGACACAAACAACAAACGGACACAAAACAGAGACAGTTCAATGGAAGGGAGGTTGGTTCGCGAGATGGTCTGGGCTGCGTCCACAATTCGCTGCTTGTGGGTCTTGGATGGAGATGTTCCTGAACCAAGCTGGGATGCATCCGGATAAAATGCTTTCTATGGTGCTATGTCTTCTTCTTGCAAATGGAACATAAACCAAAGGAATAGTTAGATCTCAAGCCGGGTGTTGAGCACTTTTTCTCACAGCGAGTGGTTGGTCTGTGGATTTCTCTGCCTCAGAGGGCGGTGGGGGCAGGTTCTCCGGATACTTTCAAGAGAGAGCTAGATAGGGCTCTTAAAGATATGGGGAGAAGGCAGGAACGGGGTACTGATTGTTTTTTTTGGAGGGAGGGAAAGAAAGGGGGACAGATTGTGGAAGATCAGCCATGATCACATTGAATGGTGGTGCTGGCTCGAAGGGCCGAATGGCCTACTTCTGCACCTATTGTATATTGTCTATTGTCTCTGCGTCAATGTCTGCTGGTTTAACGTTGGGCTGGTTTAACGTTGGACTGGTTTAACGTTGGGCTGGTTTAACGTTGGACTGGTTTATAATGCTGGATGGTTTAAACTGGCGTTGGGCTGGTTTAACGTGGGCTGGTGCGTTGTTTAACGTGGCACTGGTCATTAACGTTGGGCTGGTTTAATAGCTGACTGGTTTAACGATGGGCTGGTTTAACGTTGGCGTTAACGTTGGTTTAACGTTGGACTGGTTTAACGTTGTGCGTTCCCCCTTCCCGCAGTCGTTCATCTATTGCTGCATCGGCTCAGCGGGACACAGGACGACCACAACGGTGGTGACATCGCCCAGCCCCACGGCGGTAATCAAAAAAAGGTACCTTCGCCCAGCACCCCTCCTTCGGCCGCTCGCTCTCCTTCCCCGCCGCCCACGCCCGGGACCCCGTCCTGCTGCCCGCCATCGTCAACACCATCTCCGCGGGGTCCCAGGACACGGACTGGGGCTCGCCCACCTCCCTGCAGGGACAGCTGGGCTCCGTCTTTGTGTTCCACGATGTCCTGCAACCCATCCACGTCAAGGCACTCTTCGCTGGAGGTGAGTGGACGTCGCGTGCGTCAGTGTGATCTTCAATGGAGGTTGTAGTCTTCCCTCACATCAAGGCACTCTTTATGACCCTGTCCCACTTACGCAACTTTTCTGGCGACTGCCGGCACCTGTCATAGGTCGGCGAAAATTCGAGCCAGCACCGCCATTCATTGCGATCATGGCTGATCGTCCCCTATCAATAACCCGTGCCTGCCTTCTCCCCATATCCCTTGGCTCCACTAGCCCCTAGAGCTCCATCTGACTCTCTCTTAAATCCATCCAGTGATTTGCCTCCACTGCCCTCTGTGGCAGGGAATTCCATAAATTCACAACTCTCTGGGTGAAAAAGTTTTTTCTCATCTCAGTATTAAATTACCTCCCCTTTATTCTAAGACTGTGTTCTGGACTCACCCAACATTGGGAACATTTTTCCTGCATCTAGCTTGTCCAGTCCTTTTATAATTGGTATATGTTTCTATAAGATCCTCCCTCATCCTTCTAAACTCCAGTGAATACAAGCCTAGTCTTTTCAATCTTTCCTCATATGACAGTCCCGCCATCCCAGGGATCAATCTCGTGAACCTACGCTGCACTGCCTCAATCACAAGGATGTCCTTCCTCAAATTAAGAGACCAAAACTGTACACAATACTCCAGATGTGGTCTCACCAGAGCCCTGTACAACTGCAGAAGAACCTCTCCAGCCTTCCCACATATCAGTGTGATGGTCACTGGAGATGAAGAGCCGATTCTGCTGTTGTATTGTGGAGTCCCAAGGCATGAGGGAGGATGAGTAGTATGCAGCTGTGACCTAAATATGTCTCGGTGTCCAACTATGGATTAGGTTCAGATTAGATGCACAAACTCTCTTGCCCAGAGTAGGTGAACCGATGACATAGAAACATAGAAATTAGGTGTAGGAGTAGGCCATTCAGCCCTTCGAGCCTGCAACGCCATTCAATATGATCATGGCTGATCATCCAACTCAGTATCCCGTACCTGCCTTCTCTCCATACCCTCTGATCCCCTTAGCCACAAGGGCCACATCCAACTCACTCTTAAATATAGCCAATGAACTGGCCTCAACTACCCTCTGTGGCAGAGAGTTCCAGAGACTCACCACTCTCTGTGTGAAAAAAGTCTTTCTCATCTCGGTCTTAAAGGATTTCCCCCTTATCCTTAAGCTGTGACCCCTTGTCCTGGACTTCCCCAACATCGGGAACAATCTTCCTGCATCTAGCCTGTCCAACCCCTTAAGAATTTTGTAAGTTTCTATAAGATCCCCTCTCAATCTCCTAAATTCCAGAGAGTATAAACCGAGGGCATTGATTTAAGGTGAAGGGGAAAAGATCCATAGGAATCTGAGGGGTCACTTTTTCACACAAAGGGTGGTGAGTGTATGGAACAAGCTGCCAGAGGAGGTAGTTGACGCTGGGACTATCCTGTCGTTTAAGAAACAGTTAGACACAAAATGCTGGAGTAACTCAGCGGGTCAGGCAGCATCTCTGGAGAACATGGATAGGTGACGTTTCGGGTCATGTCTGATGGGGGACGGTACAGAGTGCAGAATATAGTTCTCAGCATTGTTGCGCACCAGTTCCAGAGACAAACTCCAATCTCTGGAGAGAAGGAACGGGTGACGTTTCGGGTCGAGACCCTTCTTCAGACTGGTTAGGGATAAGGGAAACGAGAGATATAGATGGTGATGTGGAGAGATAAAGAACAATAAATGAAAGGTATTGCAAAAAAGTAACGATGATAAAGGAAGCCGGCCATCGTATGCTGTATGTTGGGTGAAAACGAGAAGCTGGTGGGCATTGAGTGGGGGGGAGGGGGGGCATGGAGAAAGAGGGAATGCCGGGGCTACCTGAAGTTAGAGAAATCAACATTCCTACCACTGCTGCCCAAGAGGAATATGAGATGCTGCTCCTTCCAATTTGCATTTAGCCTCACTCTGACCAGACAGGTACATGGATAGGACAGGTTTGGAGGGATATGGACCAAACGCGGGCAGGTGGGACCAGTGTAGCTGGGACATTGTTGGCCGGTGTGGGCAAGTTGGGCCGAAGGGCCTGTTTCCACACTGTATCACTTTATGACTAGGACAGGGCACCTGACCTCGGGTGGTGTCTGTACGGAGTATATTATTGTCACGTGTACCGAGGTGCAGTGAAAAGCATTTGTTGCGCGATATCCAGTCAGCGGAAAGGCAATACTGATTACAATCGAGCTGTCCATAGTGTACAGATACAGGATAAAGGGAATAATGTTCCGTGCAAGAACAAAGTCCAGTAAAATCTGATTAAAGATAGTCCGAGGGTCTCCAATGAGGTAGATGGGAGGTCAGGACCACTCTCGGGTTGGTGATGGGACGGTTCAGTTGCTCCACAGTTCTATTGGCTGGGCCGCTGGGGATCCATCCACCGTTGTCATGGTGAACAGAGTTGGGGCGGCGGGGGGGGCACGCTAGAGTCGCTGCCTCACAGCGCTAGAGATCCAGGTTCAATCCTGACTCTGGGTGCTTGTCCGTGCGGAGTCTGCACGATCTCCCCGCGACCTGCGTGGGTTTTCTCCTGCTTCCTCCCACACTCCAAAGGCGTGCAGAGGAAACCGGAGCACCCGGAGAAACCCCACGCAGGTCGCGGGGAGAACGTACAAACTCCGCACAGACAGCGCCCGTGAGGCAGCAACTCTACCGCTGCCGTGCCGTTCCGTATTCCTCCAGCGGTCTCTCTGGGAAACAGGGATGAAAAGATTCACACAGGCGTACAGCACGTACACCGGCCCTCCTCCCAACTAATCCATACGGGCCGTATACCTCTAGAAATTTACAATCCATGTACCTGTTCAAATGTCTTTTCAATGGTGTTAAAGTCCCTGCCTCAACTACCTCCTCTGGCAGCTGGTTCCATGCACTCTCTGTGTGGTAACGTTGCCCTTTAGGTTCGTATTACATCTTTCCCCTTCTTACATTACACTACATCCGATTGTCCCACTTGGCGATATTTTTCGGAGAATGCCGGCGTCGTTGACTGACGTATCAGGGTCGCCGAAAGATTTGAACATTTTTTCAACGGGCAGGTCATAGAAACATAGACATAGAAAAAAAACATGCCATTTCAATATTTGAATTGGCGACAACCCCCTCTCCATCTCTGATCCCCTTAGCCACAAGGGCGCACTGGCTTCAACTACCCTCTGTGGCAGAGAGTTCCAGAGACTCACCACTCTCTTGTGGGAAGAAAGTCTTTCTCATCTCGGTCTTAAAGGATTTCCCCCTTATCCTTAAGCTGTGACCCCTTGTCCTGGACTTCCCCAACATCGGGAACAATCTTCCTGCATCTAGCCTGTCCAACCCCTTAAGAATTTTGTAAGTTTCTATAAGATCCCCTCTTAATCTCCTAAATTCCAGAGAGTATAAACCGAGTCTATCCAGTCTTTCTTCATAAGACAGTCCTGACATCCCAGGAATCAGTCTGGTGAACCTGGGCAGAGCAATTCCCAAACCAGATTGTAATATTGTAATACAGACCTTGACAGCCAAAAGGGGGGCTACGTGAGGATGCTGTTCATAGACGTCCGTTCAGCCTTCAACACGATAGTCCCCACCAGACTGGCCGCGAAGCTGCTGGATTTAGGGCTCAACACCCCCCTGTGTGCCTGGGCCCTGGACATTCTCACCGCCAGGCCCCAGGTAGTCGAGATGGGAGGGAATACATCAAAATCCCTCACCCTGAGCACAGGATCCCCCCAGGGTTGCCTCCTCAGCCCCCTATTGTACTCCCCGTACACACACGACTGTGTGGCCAGGTTCAGCTCCAACTCGATTATCAAGTTTGCTGATGACACGGTGGTGGTGGGCCTGATCTCAGACAACGATGAGAAGGTCCACCGAGAGGAGGTGGGATAGTAATCGTGTATGGTCTTTCTGCTCACTGGCTTGCACGCAGCAGAAACCTTTCACTGAACTTGCTGCAATAAACCAAACTGAAACTTCAAGACTTAAATAGAAACTAACTCATCTTCTGTTTGTGTTTCGTTCCCAGGTCCAAACAACCTGTTGCCCTTTAAGCCGGACAGTGAACTGTCCGATCTGAGCAGCAAATTACTCCTATACTACTCTCCTAAGGTGAGTCCGTTCATTGAGTTTGCTCTCAAACCATGACCAAAACATAACTGCAACTCAGTAGACAACAGGTGCAGGAGGCCATTCGGCCCCTCCAGCCAGCACCGCCATTCAATGTGATCATGGCTGATCATCCCCAATCAGCACCCCGTTCCTGCCTTCTCCCCATAGAAACATAGAAACATAGAAATTAGGTGCAGGAGCAGGCCATTCGGCCCTTCGAGCCTGCACCGCCATTCAATATGATCATGGCTGATCATCCAACTCAGTATCCTGTACCTGCCTTCTCTCCATACCCCGATCCCTTCAGCCACAAGAGCCACATCCAACTCCCTCTTAAATATGGCCAACAAACTGGCCTCAACTACCTTCTGTGGCAGAGAATTCCACAGATTCACCACTCTCTGTGTGAAAAACGATTTTCTCATCTCGGTCCTAAAAGACTTCCCCCTTATCCTTAAACTGTGACCCCTTGTCCTGGACTTCCCCAACATTGGGAACAATCTTCCTGCATCTACCCTGTCCAACCCCATATCCCCTGACTCCGCTATCTTTAACAGCCTTATCTAGCTCTCTCTTGAAAACATCCAGAGAACCTGTCTCCACCCCATAATGTCTGATCTCTGCCTCCTAATCCCATTTTCCTGCCTTCTCCCCATAACCCTTGACACCCGTTTTAATCAAGAATGTGTCTATCTCTGCCTTAAAAATATCCACTGACTTGGCCTCCACAGCCGTCTGTGGCGATGAGTCCCACAGATTCACCACCCTCTGACTACAGAAGCTAAATGGACATTTCCCTATTTCTGAAGCAGGGTCTCGACCTGAAACGCCACCCATTGCTTTCTCCAGAGATGCTGCCCGTCCCGCTGAGTTACTCCAGCATTCTGTGTGTATGTACAATTAATTACGGTTGCTTTGCCTTTAGGCCTGCAGAAATCACATCTGCTTGGACCTATCTTCGAATCATTCGTATGATGGGAGACTGACTGGGCATAACACCATCAACTGGGATATTAAGGTGGGTATAACCCTCATGGTCACAGGAGTCGTACAGCGTGGAAACAGGCCCAACGTTGACCAAAATGCTTCACCAAGGGAGGCACGGTGGTGTAGCGGTGGAGTTGCTGCCTCACAGCTCCAGACACCCGCGTTCAATCCCGACTACGGGCGCTGTCTGTGCGGAGTTTCTGCGTTCTCCCCGTGACCTGCGTGGGTTTTCTCCGGGTGCTCCGGTTTCCTCCCACACTCCAAAGACGTGCTGGCTTGTAGGTTAATTGGTTTTGGTATAAATGTAAATTGTCCCCAGTGTGTGCAGGGTAGTGTTAATGTGCGCCGATCGCTGGTCGGCGCCGGGTCGGTGGGCCGTTCCCGCGCTGTTTCTTATGTATTTCAATGAGATCCCCTCTCATCCTTCTAAACTCCAGAGTGTACAAGCCCAGCCGCTCCATTCTCTCAGCGTATGACAGTCCCAGAATGGAGCTGCTGGGCTTGTACACTCTGGAATAAGGAAGGATGAGAGGGGATCTTATTGAAACAGATGAAATTATTAAGGGTTTGGACACGCTAGAAGCAAGAAACATGTTCCCAATGTTGGGGGAGTCCAGAACCAGGGGGCACAGTTTAAGAATAAGGGGTAAGCCATTTAGAACGGAGATGAGAAAAAACGTTTTCACACACAGAGAGTTGTGAGTCTGTGGAATTCTCTCCCTCAGAGGGCGGTGGAGGCCGGTTCTCTGGATGCTTTCAAGAGAGAGCTAGATAGGGCTCTTAAAGATAGCGGAGTCAGGGGATATGGGGCAAAGGCAGGAACAGGGTACTGATTGGGAAGATCAGCCATGATCACATTGAATGGCGGTGCTGGCTCGAAGGGCCTAATGGCCTACTCCTGCACCTATTGTCTATTGTCTATTTGTGGATTGTCACCGTGTCGTGGTGGAGAAGCTCGTGTGGACCTGAGATCCTGAGAGCGATGCCGTCTGGAGCTCTGCTCCTGGTAGGGCCACCCATGGCGGTAAGGCCGAGGGGGAGGTCTCTGACAAAGAGCAATCCAACCAAGACCTCAACGGTGGAACAGGCGGAGGACGATGGCTGACCTTAGTGGAGCGTCACAACGGCTGGGAAGGCGGATGAAGGCTGCAGCAGGAAAGGGTCTCCGGTCGTCTTGGACTCCATGCCACTGGATCCTGACCCAGATCTGTCAAGGACCGTGGGGTGGCTGTCTGTGCACCAGTCTCCCCACGTTAAACAAAGTCAGCACAGGCGTCCTCCAACCCTGGAGACACCCATGGTCAGCCACGACCGAAGGGGGCTAAGAAGAATTGTCTATTCTTTATGACATTATGACTATTTGGCTGCATTGTGTTTGCAAGTGAAGACTTTCACTGTGACTTGTACCAATGAAGTATTCATTCATTCATTCATTCATTCATTCATTCACTTTCCTGTGACGGCGGGTTTATTTTCTGGTTGGTTTTGTAGGATGTGATCAGCTGTGTTGGAGGAATGGGGGCTTTCCTCCCTCTACTGGAGCAAGTGGTATCCAACAGCGAGGAGCTGCAGGAGAACCAGGAGACGACGGACTTGGTGGGACCTGAGCTGACATCTTCTCAAAACATCCAGAGCATGGTGCTGTCTTTGGGACGGTCCTCTGGTAAGCCCAACGGAGGCTGTCGCTGCCGTCATCTCACACTCACCAACTCTGCGCCAGAAGGTATGCAGGTGTAACTAGTTAGCTAGCTAACTGACTCACTCACTCGCTAACTAACTCACTCACTGACTAACTCACACTAACCAACCAACTAATTAACTAACCAACTAACTAACCAACTAGCTAGCTAGCTAACGAATTAACTAACTAACTAACTAACTAACTAACTAACTAACCAAACTAACTAACCAAACTAACTAACCCAACTAACTAACCAACTAGCCAACTAACTAGCTAACTAACTAGATAACTAACTAGCTAACTAACTTAACAAACTAGCTAACTAACTAACTAATTAAGTAACTAACCTAACTAACTAACTAACTAACATAACTTAACAAACTAGCTAACTGACCAACTAACTAACCAACTAACTAAGCGCTATAACACCAGGATAAGTGCACAGCCAAGTGAACCAAGCTGAATGCTAAAGTCATATATAAACGTATCCTACAGAACACTGTCCATATTCAGTAATAACCTATCTTCCCCAGGGAGGGAGAAAGTAAACATAAGCAGGAAAAGAGGTTGGCGTTGAAGTTTTCAGTTTTGGGTTTAAACTGAAGACAGACACACAATCCTGGAGTAACTCAGCGGGACAGGCAGCATCTCTGGAGAGAAGGAATGGGTGACGTTTTAGGTCGAGACCCTTCTTCAGTCTATTCCCGACCCCATTCTCGATGGGAGAGTTAGATCAGCCGTGATCGAATGGCGGAGTAGACTTGATGGGCCGAATGGCCTAATTCTACTCCTATCACTTATGACTTTACATCTCTCGACTCCCTCTCCCGAGTCTCAGCATGAAGAAGGGTCTCGACCCGAAACGTCAACCATTCCTTCTCGCCAGAGGTGCTGCCGATCTCGCTGAATGACTCCAGCTTTTTGTGTCTACCTTCAGCAGCTCTGCAGTAGATCAGTGTGCGACAATGCTCCACCTATTGTACTTGAGTTCGACTGTTCAGTTCAGTTTATTGTCACGTTACCGGGGAGCAGGGAAAGGCTTTTGTTACGTGCTAACCAGTCAGCGGAAAGACAATACATGATAACAATACGTGATTCTTCCTGCCCCCACTGCCCCCACTGCCCCCACATCAGTCTGAAGAAGGGTCGAGACCCAAAACGTCACCTGTTCCTTCGCTCCATAGAAGCTGCCTCACCCGCTGAGTTCCTCCAGTACTTTTGTCTACCTTTGAATTTTCCAGCATCTGCAGTTCTTTCTTAAACATGGTTGCAATCGATCCATTTACGGTGTACAGACACACGATAAGGGATTAGGGCAGGACGTTTAGAGATGCATGATAAGGGGATAACGCTTGTATCTATGTGTGGTATTATGTGATCTGATCGGGTAACACGCAGACCAAAGCTTTTCACTGTACCTCAGTACTCAAGGCAAGAATAAACCTAAGCCATACAGAAGCGGGTACAGGAAAATGTCAAACTGTGACCTCCAGGGTCAGGAACAGCTTCTTCCCAGCAACTGTTAAGCCACGAGTAAAAGAAGTCGTGAATTAGGTCGTGAAAGTGGGACAGGCCCTTAAGATAGAGTGGGTGTGGAGAGGATGACCCCAGTCGGCAGAAAGGCAAGACGCTCAGACGGTAATCAATTGATTACAAGCGACCGTTCACAGATCATAGTTAAAGGAAGAAAGATTGCTGTAGGTTTAGAAGTGTGGAGCGATTGTAATATGTGATGGCAGATCTGCTTCTGTAGCGAGCTCGCAAATAGTTGCCTGGGTCGGGCAACATCTTGGGAGCTGTTTCTCCACAGATGCTGCCTGACCCGCTGAGTTACTCCAGCACTCTGTGAAACGTCACCTATCCATGTTCTCCATGTTCTAGTTTTTTGTGTCGATTTGTGGCGGGTTTGAGAGTTGGTCCACGAGTCCTCTTCACGCTGACGTTCTTGTCATTGTTTGACAGAGAGCAAATTGGAGAGAAATAGCGTGTCTGCTTTCTTGCTCCTGATTAAGAACTTCATCCAACACCATCCCATGAACCAGGAGAGTCTGATCCAGTGCAACGGGCCAGCCATCATGGGTGCTCTACTCCAGAAGGTAAACACTCGCTCTGGAGACCTTCACTGCCTTGCACCTCCGGGCAACCATGCATGGTCCATGTAGTCAGCATGTCATGGTCAGCAGACTCTTGGATATCCATGTGTAACTACTCCGCGTCCCACCCTCTCCCCCACCCTCTGGCCCCACCCCCCTCTCCACTACCGCCCCACCCTCTCCCCCACCCTCCACCCTCTCCCCCCCTCTCCCCACCCTCCTCCCCAACCCCCACCCTCTTCCCCCACCCCCACCCTCTCCCCCACCGTCCTCATCCCCCCACCCCCACCCCGCACCCCACCCCACACCCACCCCACCCTCTCCCCCCACCCCCACCCTCTCCCCCACGCCCACCCTCGCGGTCCACCCCCACCCTCTCCCCCATCCACACCCTCTCTCCCCCACCTCCCGCCCCACCCTCTCCCCCACACACACCCCCTCCCCACTACCCACGCCCTCTCCCCCACCCCACACCCTCTCCCCCACCCCCACACCCCCTCCCCACTACGCCACCCTCACCCTCTCCCCCACCCCCACCCTCTTCTCCCCCACTCCCCACCCTCATCCCCCACCCCATCCACCCCCTCCCCACCACCCACCCCCACCCTCTCCCCCACCCCCCCACCCTCCCACTACTACCCACACCCTCTCCCCCCCCACACCCCCACACTCCCACCCTCTCCCCCACCCCCACCCTCTCCCCCCACCCCCCCACCCCCCACCCCCACCGGGTCCCCATTGTCCTCCTCCCCCCCCCCCCCCCATACGCTCATCCGACAGTGTGGCCCCATTGGCACCGAGGCTCCCATCACCGCCACTGCTGAGGCTCCTACAGCCCAGACAGGCCTCGTCGCCCGGCTAGATGCAGGAAAACTGTTCCCAATGTTGGGTGAGTCCGGAACAAGGGGCCACAGTCTTAGAATAAAGAGAAGGTCATTTAAGACCTTTTTCACCCAGAGAGTTGTGAATCTATGGAATTCCCTGCCACAGAGGGCAGTGGAGGCCAAGTCACTGGATGGATTTAAGAGAGTTGGATAGAGCTCTAGGGGCTAGTGGAGTCAAGGGATATGGGGAGAAGGCAGGAGAATGAGGTTGTGGACGATCAGCCATGATCGCAATGAATGGCGGTGCTGGCTTGAAGGGCCGATTGGCCTCCCCCGCACCAGTTTTCCCTGTTTCTATGTTTACCGTCCCGCTGAGTTACTCCAGAGTTTTTGCGCCTGTCTTCGGGAACAGTATTAACGGCTGGGCTTCTCTTTGGCGCAGGTCCCGAGGCAGAGGCTGGACATGAACGTACTCATGGCCTGTCAGTTGCTGCTGGAGCAGGCTGCCAGCGAGGGCAACAATCTCCTGCTCCACTACCTCCACCAGTACCTGCTCTTCGATTTCCGCATCTGGAGCCACAGCGACTTTGCCGTGCGATTAGGTAGGGCCTTGCGCCTCATTCTTGAAAACGTCCAGTCCGCCTGCGCAGCTCCCCTGGTACACGACGGACCATGTTCGGGGGGGAAGGGGTTTGACGCAACACATCCTCAACGAGAACATAGCCTCTTCAACGCCACCCACCCCCACAAATAACATTCCCACCAGTCCAACGGCAGCAAAGTTATATTTTAGTTTAGTTTAGAAATACAGCGCGGAAATCAATAGACAATAGACAACAGGTGCAGGAGGAGGCCATTCGGCCCTTCGAGCCAGCACCGCCATTCAATGTGATCATGGCTGATCATCCCCAATCAGTACCCCGTTCCTGCCTTCTCCCCATATCCCCTGACTCCGCTATCTTTAAGAGCCCTATCTAGCTCTCTCTTGAAAGTATCCAGAGAACCGGCCTCCACCGCCCTCTGAGGCAGAGAATTCCACAGACTCACCACCCTCTGAGAGAAAAAGTGTTTCCTCGTCTCCGTTCTAAATGGCTTACCCCTTATTCTTAAACTGTGGCCCCTGGTTCTGGACTCCCCTAACATCAGGAACATGTTTCCTGCCTCTAGCGTGTCCAAACCCTTAATAATCTTATATGTTTCAATAAGGTCCCCTCTCATCCTTCTAAACTCAGTATACAAACAGGCCCTTCGGCCCACTGAGTCCGCGCCGATACTAGCACCATCCCACACCAGGGACAATTTACAATTATACCAAGGCCATTAAGCCTACAAAGCTGCACGTCTTTGGAGTGTGGGAGGTAACCGGAGATCCCTGGAGAAAACCCACGCCGGTCACGGGGGTAACGTACAAACTCCGTACAGACAGCACCCGTGGTCGGGATTGAACCCGTGTCTCTACCTGCTGAGCCACCGTGCCACACAGCGTAGAGTTGTGCAGCAGGGATACAGGCCCTTCAGCCCATCTTGTCCCTGCTGTCCCAGTTGATTCTATCTGCCTGCATTTGGCCCAGAGCCCACTGAACCCTTCTGTGAGATACCCTTTATGCTCACAATTAATACTCAAAGACTAAATCCTGGAAGCAAGAGATTTCGGGGGGGGGGGGGGGGGGGGGGGGGGGGGGGATTTTACAGTCTGCAGACCGGGTGCCTCTCCAAGTCGAGACACACCGAAGCCAGAGAGATCATCCCCCTTTATACACAAAATCTTACATTCAATCTCCCCTCCGGACCCTTCTCCAATCAGGGTCGGAGGTGCACAATCTGTAGGTACATCCCACCGTACATCCCCTCGCACCTCCCATATCATACATTGCATGTTCAAACATGTTCATGGTAATGAGCAATTTCTTGACCAGGGTGTGTGTTGTAAATATTCATTTATGTCTATTAAGCATGCTCATGACTGGCCCAGTTTTTACTCACCCCTAGTGAACCCTCTCAGTTTTCCTATATCAGTACTAAAGCTAAGCTATAGTGACAAGGGTCACATCCATCACTCCTTTCCACTGATAGGGATCTCTCTACATCACTCCCTTCTCTAGCTATACAATGCTATCTCTTCTTACTCAAGGACTCAAGGATGGGTCTGGCAACCTTCAGACACTGCTGTGTCAGAATCCTCTCTCCAGCCCCTCTCTGTTTGAATTCTCTTTAAAACTCCTTTCTTTAATAGGGTTTAATCACTTTATCCCTCACACTTCCATATATCTGCCCACGTGCTGCTTGTTTCATTATCGGTTCCCCCTTCACCCTGAGAGCAGAAACCCTCAAAGTCAACCCATGGACTGTGTAGTCTCTCATTATTACCCCTTTTTTTGCCAAGCCTTGAGACCGAGGCTTATCTTCTTTTTACATTGAGCTTAAGGCAACACACTGGTGCAGCGGGTCGAACCGCTGCCTCACAACTCTGGTGCTGTCTGTCTGTCTGTGTGGGGTTTGCACGTTCTCCCCCGTGACCGTGTGGGGCTTTCTCCGGCTGCTCCGGTTTCCTCCCACATCCCGGGTTTGCAGGTTAATTTGCCCAGTGTAAATTGCCCCGTGGTGTGTGCAGAGAGTGGATGTGAGAGTGGGTGAGCGGTGATCGCTGGTCAGCGCGGTTCGATTTCCAGGCTGTAAACTAAACCAAAACCTAGCCTTCCCAATAGTGCTAAATTCATCAGGGCATAAGTGATAGGAGCAGAATTAGGCCATTCGGCCCATCAAGTCTACTCGGCCATTCAATCATAGCCGATCTCTCTCTCCCCCCTAACCCCATTCTCCCGCCTTCTCCCCGTAACCCGCGCTATCAGTCTCTGCCTTCAATGACCAGCCCTGATCATTTGAGATTGACACGGTGCGGTTTGTTACACGTGTGAGAGTGAACAATCTGACGGTCTTTATGTTCACAGGACACATACAGTACTTGTCCGCCATCACTAAAGACCACAAACAGCGTACCCGAAAGAAATACGGAGTGCAGTACCTCCTGGACTCCATCCGGACACATTATGGGTGAGTGGAAAGGTTTGTGGTTTAGTTTAGTTCAGAGATACAGCTCGGAAACAGGTCCGCACCGACCAGCGATCCCCGCACATTAACACTACCCTACACACACTGGGGCCAATTTACATTTAAGGATAAGGGGGAAATCTCTTAGGACCGAGATGAGAAAAACATTTTTCACACAGAGAGTGGTGAATCTCTGGAACTCTCTGCCACAGAAGTTGGCATAGTTGAGGCCAGTTCATTGGCCATATTTAAGAGGAGTTGGATGTGGCCCTTGTGGCTGAAGGGATCAGGGGGTATGGAGAGAAGGCAGGTACAGGATACTGAGTTGGATGATCAGCCATGATCACATTGAATGGCGGTGCTGGCTCGAAGGGCCGAATGGCCTCCTCCTGCACCTATTGTCTATTGCCGGACATAAACACAATCCTACTTAGGTTTGAGGTGGGGGTGGGGGGGGGGGGGGCACAATGGCACAGAGGGTAGAGTCGCTGGCTCACAGCGCCAGAGACCCGGGTTCGATCCCGACTACAGGTGCTGTCTGTACGGAGTTTGTACGTTCTCCCCGTGACTGCTTTGGTTTTCATGAGATCATAAGGTCATAAGTGATAAGTGAGCAGAATTAGGCCATTCGGCCCATCAAGTCTACTCTACTCTGCCATTCAATTATGGCAGATCCATCTCTCCCTCCTAACCCCATTCTCCTGCCTTCTCCCCATAACCCCTGACACCCGGGTTTCTCTGGTTGCTCTGGTTTCCTCCCACATCCCAGTTTTGTAGGTTACTTGTTGTAAGCAGGTTGTTGTGTTGATAGCGTTGTCATACAGAGTGACCTTGTGGTAGGCAGAGGCGATGAGCATCTCATGTTCGACGTAGACACTTTAGTTTTAGTTCAGTTTAGAGCTACAGCTCGGAAACAGGCCCTTCGTCCCTTCGTGTCCGTGCCGACCAGTGATCACCCGTTCACACTAGTTCTATGTTATCCCATTTTCTCATCCACTCCCTACACACTCTGGGGGCAATTTACAGAGGGCCGACTAACCTACAGACCCGCACGTCTTTGGGATGTGGGAGGAAACCGGAGCACCCGGAGGAAACCCACAAGGTCACAGGGAGAACGTGCAAACTCCACGCAGACAGTGCCTGAGTGCATAGGGAGTGGAAGGGAAAGGGGGATAACATGGGACTAGTGTGATAGACACAAAAAGCAGGAGTAACTCAGCGGGACAGGCAGCATCTCTGGAGAGATGGAATGGGTGGCGTTTCGGGTTGAGACCCTTCTACAGACTCGAATGGGTGATCATTTGACTCATTGGGCTGAAGGGCCTGTTCTTTGCTGTGCAGTTCGATGCTCGATAGATAGACAATAGACAATAGGTGCAGGAGGAGGCCATTCGGCCCTTCGAGCCAGCACCGCCCTTCAATGTGATCATGGCTGATCATCCCCAATCAGTACCCCGTTCCTGCCTTCTCCCCATATCCCCTGACTCTGCTATCTTTAAGAGTTCTATTTAACTCTCTCTTGAAAGTATCCAGAGAACCGGCCTCCACTGCCCTCTGAGGCAGAGAATTTCACAGACTCACCACTCTCTGTGAGAAAAAGTGTTTTCCTTGTCTCAGTTCTAAATGGCTTACTCCTTATTTTTAAACTATGGTCCCTGGGTCTGAACATGTTTCCTGCCTCCAGCGTGTCCAAACCCTTAATAATCTTATATGTTTCAATAAGATCCCCTCTCATCCTTCTAAACTCCAGAGTGTACAAGCCCAGCCGCTCCATTCTCTCAGCGTATGTCAGTCCCGCCATCCCGGGAATTAACCTGGTGAACCCACGCTGCACTCCCACTCTCGATGAATGACCATGGATGGGGCGGTTTGGCGATCTCTTTAACGCCGGCTCCTTTTTCTCCCCAGGGCACAGAAGGATCGTCAGGTCACGGCCGAGGTTAAAACGGTGCAGCTGTCCATCTTCAACCTGCTGAAGGATTTCATCTCCAAGACGGTTTCAGCTGAGGAGCTGCATAGCATCGTTTCCTACATGGCGGCAGTCAACGATGAGGACCAGGTGAGAGGGGTGGGGGGCGGCCTCTGCTCGCGAGGCATCCCACACGGTTGCTGCCCTCCTGGGAGGCAAACCAACAGCTGAACCCTCACTGGGAATAGCTTCTGTGAAGGACAATGGGGACCCAGCGTGGGGGGACCGCTGTGGGGGGAGGGGGGGTCAAGAGGAGCAGCCGGCGGGCTTTGTAACTTTGTTAGCGCCGTAGGTGTCCACTCGTTGGATACATTGGGTATACAAG
Organism: Okamejei kenojei; assembly: GCA_035221665.1. Classification (NCBI taxonomy): domain Eukaryota; kingdom Metazoa; phylum Chordata; class Chondrichthyes; order Rajiformes; family Rajidae; genus Okamejei; species Okamejei kenojei. The sequence goes on along the minus strand of CM069134.1, from coordinate 134,327,338 downwards.
CAAGAATCTCACAAGTGGCAATAAAGTCATCTATTCCTATCCCCCTCTGTTTAGTGACATTTAGTTTAGTGTAGTTTAGATTAGTTTAGTTTAGTTTAGTGTAGTTTAGATTAGTTTAGTTTAGTTTAGTTTAGTGTAGTTTAGATTAGTTTAGTTTAGTTTAGTGTAGTTTAGATTAGTTTAGTTTAGTTTAGTGTAGTTTAGATTAGTTTCGTTTAGTTTAGTTTAGTGTAGTTTAGATTAGTTTAGTTTAGTTTAGTGTAGTTTAGATTAGTTTAGTTTAGTTTAGTGTAGTTTAGATTAGTTTAGTTTAGTTTAGTGTAGTTTAGATTAGTTTAGTTTAGTTTAGTTTAGTGTAGTTTAGATTAGTTTAGAGATACAGCACGGAAACAGGCCCTTCGGCCCACTGAGTGCAGGCAGACCAGCGATCCCCGCACATTAACACTGTCCTACACACACTATTGACAACTTATAGTCACACCAAGCCAATTAACCTACAAACCTGTACATCTTTGGAGTGTGGGAGGAAACTAAAAGCCCTGTCCCACGGTGCGAGTTTATTCCAAGCGCTCTCCCGAGTCGGAGCTCGGGGTCGTCTCTTAGCGGCTCGTAACGCTAACGGCAGGTACTCGGGAACGCGGTAAGCTCGGGAAACTTGTGAAGATTTATCAACATGTTGAAAAATGTCCATCAGAGCCCCGAGTATCGACGAGTGGCCATTACCGTAAATCTCCGAGTTCGAATCAGGGCAAACTCGGGAGAGCTCTTGGAATGAACTTGTACCGTGGGACAGGGCTTATAAAGATCTTTGGAGTGTGGGAGGAAACTAAAGATATTCTGCACTCTGTATCTTCCCCTTTGCTCTACTTAGCGTACTGGGGATCTCAACTGTTTGGGCCCAGAACCACAATGTTCCCAAGGGTAAGACCACTAACACAGAGCAAGTCCAACATGTCCTTTCTATTAGGATCTCAAATGGTCGTGGCTTGTTATTAAGCTGGAACGAGTGCACAGAAGATTTACCAGTATGTTGCCGGGACTCGAGGGCCTCAGATAGGGAGAGGTTGTGCACTCTTGGACTTTATGAATAATGAAAGGCCTGGATAGAGTGGATGCGGAGAGGATGAGTCCACCAGTGGGAGAGTCTAGGAGCAGAGGACACAGCCTCAGAATTAAAGGGCGCAGCTCTAGGAAGGAGATGAGACGGAATTGCTTTTGTCAGAGGGTGGTGAATCTGTGAAATTCTTTGCCACGGACAGCTGTGGAGTCCAAGTCAATGGATATTTTTTAAATTGGGGATTAAATAAATTCTTTATTAGTACGGGTGTCAGGGGTTATGGGTGGAAGGCAGGAGAATGGGGTTTGGAGGGAGAGATAGATCAGCCATGATTGAATGGCGGAGTAGACTTCAGGTTATAAGGTCAGATGTGATAGGGGCAGAATTAGGACATTCGGCCCATCAAGGCTACTCCATCATTCCTGGGACCATTGTTGTAACCTTCCTTTGGACCCACTCGAGAGCCAGCATATCCTCCCCCAGATACGGGGCCCAAAGTTGCTCTCAAATATTAATTATTATTAATGTTTAATGTTTTATGTGTCATTCCTAACTGTCACTGTATATGTCATGGTGTCACTTGCGGGCGGAGCACCAAGGCAAATTCCTTGTATGTGAATATTCGGCCGATAAACCTCAATGCCGATGGGATGAATGGCCTAATTCTGCTCCTATCGTTTATGAACATGATCTTATCTTAAAGTCATAAGGTCATAAGTGATAGGAGCAGAATTAGGCCATTCAGCCCATCGAGTCTACTCCGCCATTCAGTCATGACTGATCTATCTCTGCCCCCTAACCCCATTCTCAAGTTCAAGTTTAAGTTCAAGTGAGTTTATTGTCGTGTGTCCCTGATCGGACAATGACATTCTTGCTTTGCTTCAGCACACAGAACATAGTAGGCATTGACTACAGAACAGATCAGTGTGTCCATATACCATTATATACACACATGAATAAATAAACCAATAAAGTGCAAATAACAGATAACGGGTTATTAATGTTCAGAGTTTTGTTCGAGCCGATTTTAATAGCCTGATGGCTGTGGGGAAGTAGCTATTCCTGAACCCGGTCGTTGCAGTCTTCAGGCTCCTGTACCTTCTACCTGAAGGTAGCGGGGAGATGAGTGTGTGGCCAGGATGGTGTGGGTCCTTGATGATGCTGCCAGCCTTTTAGAGGCTGCCTTCTGCCTTCTCCCCATTAACGTCTGACCCCGCACTAAGCCGTACTTGTCTTGCAGCTCTGTGGTATTCTGGACGTGCTGCTCAGTCTGTTGAAGGGAGGTCAGTCTCGGGACCAGCTCTACGCCTTGCTCTTTGACCCTGGCTACGTGGAGGTCTTCTACTCCCTGATCCTACAGAAGAAGTATTCCGACGACGTCCGAGAGAAAGTCTTCAGGGTGAGTTGCTGCTGAGCAAAACGTGCATCAAATGTTGACATTGGAAGAAAGGGGCTGCAGGACAAAAGACCGTGGGGTGAAGTTAGATGTCACCTTTCAAGAAGGGCGGCACGGTGGCGCAGCGGTGGTTGCTGCCTTACAGCGCCAGAGATCCTGAGGCACAGGCTCTACCAGTTGCTCCAATTCTTTGAATTGTCCCCGGCATGTGGGATAGTATGTGGGATTCTTGCTATGTGTGGTCTCGGTGGGCCGAAGGGCCTGTTTCCATGCTGTATCTCTAAACTACACTAAATTAACTATATTATGCATTCTGTATCTTCCCCATCACCTACCTATTGTACTAGCTTCAATGGGGCATAATGGTCAGCATGAACAAATTGGGCCGAAGGGCCTGTTGGCCTGCTTGCTGACTCTAAGATCCTATGACTGCTCCAAACCTGCTTGGATTTAATTACAGATGGTAGAACAGTCTTGAAGGGCTGAGTGGTCTTATCACTCTCACGTGCTGATTAATGCACAGTGGCAGGTTCGATCTTGACTACAGGTGTGTTCTCCCCATGACCTGCGTGGGTTTTCTCTGAGATCTTCGGTTTCCGCCCACACTCCAAAGGCGTACAGGTTTGTATGTTAATTGGCATCGGTAAAATTGTAAATTGGCCCTAGTGTTTAGGCCAGATCCAGCAAACCCAGCCAAACCCAGCCAAACCCAGCCAAACCCAGCCAACCCCAGCCAAACCCAACCAAACCCAGCCAAACCCAGCCAAACCCTGCCAAACCCAGCCAAACCCAGCCAACCCCAGTCAAACCCAACCAAACCCAGACAAACCCAGCCAAACCCAGCCAAACCCAGCCAAACCCAGCCAATCCCACCAAACCCAACCAATCCCCAGCAAACCCAGCCAAACCCAGCCAAACCCCACCGACCAAACCCACCAAACCCAGCCAAACCCCAGCCAAACCCAGCCAAACCCAGCCAAACCCAGCCAAACCCGACCAAACCCAACCAAACCCAGCCAAACCCAACCAATCCCAGCAAACCCAGCCAAACCCAGCCAAACCCAACCAAACCCAGCCAAACCCAGCCAAACCCAGCCAAACCCAGCCAAACCCAGCCAAACCCAGCCAAACCCAGCCAAACCCAACCAAACCCAACCAAACCCAACCAAACTGAGCCAAACCCAGCCAATCTTAGCGAAACAGCCAAACCCAGCCAATCTCAGCCAAACTCAGCGAAACCCAAACAAACGACTGACAAAGGTGCAAGCCGATCTGAGTTCCACTGGTTGGAAGCATCTTACGCTGATTTTTATTTTGCTCTGGCCAGCTGATGTACAAGATGCTGAAGTACGAGAAAATTAACGAGAGAAGCAAACTGCGGCTGAAACTGAAGGATATTGGCTACCTGGGTCTGACCTCGTTCCTGAACGATTTCCCCGCCTCAGTCTCCCTCATTCGATGCCTCTCCGAGCAAGTGCTGTGTTCCGGTAAGTAACCCCAGCGTGTCTGAATTAGCACAGTCATCGTGCTGCTTCAGCTCTGAGCACAGGCTTACGAGAATGATCCCAGGAATGAATGGGTTAACATACTGTCTGTATGATGAGTGTTAGACTGCACTGGGCCTCTACTTGCTGTTAGGTTAGAAGGATGAGGGTGTGGGGGGGGGGGGGGGGGGGGCTCATTGAATAGTGAATAGTGAAAGGCCTGGATAGAGTGGATGTGGAGAGGATGTTTCCACTAGTGGGAGAGTCTAGAACCAGAGGAAATAGCCTCAGAATTAAAGGACGTTCCTTTAGGAAGGAGATGAGGAGGAATTTCTTTAGTCAGAAGGTGGTAAATCTTTGGAATTCATTGTCACAGAAGCCTGTGAGGGCCAACTCAGTGGGTCACCGCACACTAGCACTCCTACACACACAAGGGTTCAATTTACAATTATACCAAGTTAATTAACCTACAAATCTGTACGTCTTTGGAGTGTGGGTGGAAACTGGAGCTCATGGAGGAAACCCACGCAGGTCACGGGGAGAACGAACAAACTCCGTACAGACAGCACCCGTAATCGAAACTGGGCGTTTGAGGCAGCGACTCCACTAGCTGGCTGCAGCACCATGCCACAGTGTAGTAACTACATTACTAAAACCACCAGCCAATGTGTTGACAATGAGGGCAGGCAAGCAGCAATGAGAAGACGAAAATGTGTAGGAAGGAACTGCAGATCCTGGTTTAAACCGAAGATAGACACAAAAAGCTGGAGTAACTCAGCGGGACCGGCAGCATCTCTGGGGAGGGACTGAAGAAGGACCTTGGCCCGAAATGTCACCCATTCCATCTCTCCAGAGATGTTGCCTGTCCCGCTGAGTTACTCCTGCATTTTGTGTCTTAGCAGTAATGAGATCATTAGTGTTCACTGAAGGACCTCACAGAGAAGACACTTCATCACACTTTAGTTGGAGGTCATGTTGCGGTTGTATAAGGCGTTGGTGAGGCCACATTTAGAATATTGTGTTCAGTTCCGGGCACCATGTTATTGGAAAGATGTCATCAAGCATGGAAGGATGTTGCCAGGACTAGAGGGTGTGAGCTACAGGGAGAGGTTGAGTAGGCTGGGTCTCTATTCCCTGGAGCACAGGGGGATGAGGGGAGATCTTATAGAGGTGTACAAAATCATGAGAGGAATAGATCGGGTAGATGCACAGAGTCTCTTGCCCAGAGTAGGGGAATCGAGAACCAGAGGACATAGGTTTAAGGTGAAGGGGAAAAGAGTTAATAGGAATCCGAGACGTAACTTTTTCACACAGAGGGTGGTGGGTGCATGGAACAAGCTGCCAGAGGAGGTAGTTGAGGCTGGGACTATCCCACAGTTGGATCGGTACACGGATAGGACAGGTTTGGGGGGGTATGGACCAAATGAAGGCAGGTGGGACTGGTGTAGCTGGGACTGTTGGCCGGTGTGGGCGAGTTGGGCCGAAGGGCCTGTTTCCACGCTGTATCACTCTATGACTCTGTGATCTCGTCCAAAGCAGTCAAGAGAGCCAAGTCAAGAGTGTCTTATTGTCACACATCCCGAAACATTCTTACTTGCAGCGGCACAAAAGCTTTGCAAATACAGTGCGCAATAGATAATATAATAAAATAACAAATTAAAGTTCAATAAAAAAATGCTTTTGTGCAGAACAAAAGAGAGAATCGCAGAGATTTGTGGACGCAGCCCAGACCATCACACAAACCAACCTCCCTTCCATCGACTCCATCTACACCTCACGCTGCCTCGGCAAGGCCAGCAGCATCATCAAGGACCAGTCTCACCCCGGCCACTCCCTCTTCTCCCCTCTCCCATCGGGCAAGAGGTACAGAAGTGTGAAAACAAACGCACACCTCCAGATTCAGGGACAGTTTCTTCCCAGCTGTTATCAGGCAACTGAACCGTCCCACCACAACCAGAGAGCGGTCCTGAACTACTATCTACCTCATTGGTGACCCTCGGACTATCCTTGATCGGACTTTGCTGGCTTTACCTTGCACTAAACGTTATTCCCTTATCATGTATCTGGGGGTCAAGGAAAGAGCGTTCACGTCGCGGCCATTGTTTCCACCAGCACGCACACGAAGCGACAAGACAGACACCGTTGTGTGCAGATGCCGAGCGGTGTGTTCAGCTCAGGCTGAACAACTTCTAATCGTGTGTGTGTGGACTCGATAAGAAGATCAATGTATCTACACACTGTGAATGGCTCGATTGTAATTGTTTATTGTCTTTCCGCTGACGGGATAGCACGCAACACAGGTTTTTCACTGTACCTCGGTACACGTGACAATAGACTGATGCCTTCAGTGGCGGGGGGACATTCGCCGTGATGGCCGGTGATGGCCGTGTCCACCTCTGCTTCATGTTGCTTTTGTTTTTTTGTGTGTAGACCCTGTCGCAAACTACAAAGACTTGGTTGCGGTGGTCTACCTGTCCCACAGAGCGGAGCTGACCGTACGTCTGGATGTGTGTCGGAAGGCAAGTGAAACGACAAACTCGTCACAGCCAGTCCCAAAGTATGGAGTATAAACGTTGGCCAGGCTGGGACTCTATTCCCTGGAGTGCAGGCAGACGAGGGGTGATCTTATAGGGCTGTATAAAATCATGAGAGGTTTAGTTGATCAGTTTAGTTTAGAGATACAGCGCGGAAACAGGCCCTTCAGCCCACCGGGTCCGCACCGACCAGCCATCCCCACGCATTGACACCATCCTACACACACCAGGGGCAATTTTTACATTTACCAAGTCAATTAACCTACAAACCTGCACATCTTTGGAGTGTGGGAGGAAACCGAAGATCTCGGAGAAAACCCACGCAGGTCACGGGGAAAACGTACAAACTCCGTACAGACAGCACCCGTAGTCGGGATCGAGCCCGGGTCTCCGGCGCTGTGAGGCGGCAACTCTACCGCTGCGCCACCGTGACCACCCAGATCGGGTAGATTGGGTAGATGCACAGTTATTCTTGCCCAGAGTAGGGGAATCACACCCGATAACGCACGTTCACACAAAAAGATAGCAAGACCTTTGCAAGTGGAGCTGCTGGAAGATGCAAATGAGAGGGACACTTCTGGGCAACATGTCTTAGGAAAGATGTTGCCAATCTGGAAAGGGTGCAGTGAACACTTACGAGGATGTTGCCAGGATTAGAGGGTGTGAGCTACAGGGAGAGGTTGAGTAGGCTGGGTTTCTATTCCATGGAGCACAGATGAGGGGAGGTCTTATAGAGGTGTATAAAATCATGAGAGGAATAGATCGGGTAGACGCACAGAGTCTCTTGCCCAGAGTAGGGGAATCGAGGACCAGAGGACAGGTTCAAGGTGAAGCGGAAAAGATTTAATAGGAATCTGAGGGGTAACTTTTTCACGCAAAGGGCGGTGGGTGTATGGAACAAGCTGCCAGAGGAGGTAGTTGAGGCTGGGACTATCCCAACAATTAAGAAACAGTTAGACAGGTACATGGATAGGACAGGTAACAGAGGGGAAGAAGCTGTTCCTGAGCCTAGTTTCGGAGTGTTGACTTGCTCCTCTCCGTTCCTCCTGCAGCTTTTCCATCTGATTTACTCCCAGCACGATATTGTCCGCCAATTGGCCAAGCAGGCTGGGTGGCAGGACAACCTGACCAAACTCTACGTCAAGGAATCGTACGAGTCTCGGGAGGCCAGCCTGTCCAGCTCGCTGACCGGTTACTCCATGGACCTGCTGAAGAACTCTTACCAGAACCAAGAAGCACTGCAGGAGCCGGGCCAGGAGGCGCTGAAACGCATGAGTAGCCAGACGGACTACCAGGACTGTGATGTCTTCCTTCCCTTCAGCATGGATCTCAGCGACGACATCTCGGAGGGACATTCCGACGTTTCCATGTCTCCTGGTTTCCAGCCGGGTAAGATGAAGGGCTTTGACTCCTTGAACTTCAAGTCGTTTGACCCGTTGGAGCACGGCAACCCCATTGACATCCCCGGCTCGGGCGAGGCCCTCCCAGCCGACCTGGTGGAGGAGGGGTTCTACCAGCCCCTGTCCCCCTTCACCGTCCCCACCTTCGACCTGGGACTGGAGCTGGGCAGCGCCAGCTCGTTCACCACCGTGGAGAGCGGAAACCTCACGCCCGTCAGCAAGTCGGAGACGCCCTCCCCCCTCGAGAGTTTCAAACCCTTCCCTGGAGTCCGGACCTGGAAGAGCTCCAGCCTCTCCAACGTTCTGGATGACACCAGCTACCAGGACAACCTGCCCAGCGACGATGCCTCCAACACCAGCAACCCACAGGTGACCACCCGCCCCGCACTACTGTTACACAACCCGCCCGCACTAATGTTACACAACCCGCCCGCACTACTGTTACACCACCCGCCCGCACTACTCTTACACAACCCGCCCCGCACTAGTTACACAACCCGCTCGCACTACTGTTACACAACCTACTCGCACTACTGTTACACAACCCGCCCGCACTACTGTTACACAACCCGCTACTCGCACTACTGTTACACAACCCGCCCGCACTACTGTTACACAACCCACCCGCACTACTGTTACACAACCCGCCCGCACTACTGTTACACAACCCGCCCGCACTACTGTTACACAACCCGCCCGCACTACTGTTACACAACCCGCCCGCACTACTGTTACACAACCCGCTCGCACTACTCTCACACAACCCGCCCGCACTACTGTTACACAACCCACTCGCACTACTGTTACACAACCCGCCCGCACTACTGTTACACAACCCACTCGCACTACTGTTACACAACCCGCCCGCACTACTGTTACACAACCCACCCCGCACTACTGTTCCACAACCCACTCGCACTACTGTTACACAACCCGCTCACGCAGCTACTGTTACACAACCCACTCGCACTACTGTTACACAACCCGCCCGCACTACTGTTACACACAACCCGCCCGCACTACTGTTACACAACCCACCCCGCACTACTGTTCCACAACCCACTCGCACTACTGTTACACAACCCGCTCACGCTACTGTTACACAACCCACTCGCACTACTGTTACACAACCCACCCGCACTACTGTTACACAACCCACCCGCACTACTGTTACACAACCCGCCCGCACTACTGTTACACAACCCGCTCACGCTACTGTTACACAACCCACTCGCACTACTCTCACACAACCCGCCCGCACTACTCTCACACAACCCGCCCGCACTACTGTTACACAACCCACCCCCGCACTACTGTTACACAACCCACTCGCACTACTGTTACACAACCCACTCGCACTACTCTCACACAACCCACTCGCACTACTGTTACACAACCCACTCGCACTACTGTTACACAACCCGCCCGCACTACTGTTACACAACCCGCCCGCACTACTGTTACACAACCCACTCGCACTACTGTTACACAACCCGCCCGCACTACTGTTACACAACCCGCCCGCACTACTGTTACACAACCCGCCCCGCACTACTGTTACACAACCCACCCGCACTACTGTTACACAACCCACTCGCACTACTGTTACACAACCCGCCCCGCACTACTCTCACAACAACCCCTCACGCTACTGTTACACAACCCACTCGCACTACTCTCACACAACCCGCCCGCACTACTGTTACACAACCCACTCGCACTACTGTTACACAACCCGCCCGCACTACTGTTACACAACCCACTCGCACTACTCTTACACAACCCGCTCGCACTACTCTTACACAACCCGCCCGCACTACTGTTACACAACCCACCCCCGCACTACTGTTACACAACCCACTCGCACTACTGTTACACAACCCACTCGCACTACTCTCACACAACCCACTCGCACTACTCTTACACAACCCGCCCCGCACTACTCTCACACAACCCACTCCCACTACTCTTACACAACCCACTCGCACTACTGTTACACAACCCACTCGCACCACTGTTACACAACCCGCTCGCACTACTGTTACACAACTAGCTCGCACTATTCAACGAGAGAGCAGGCTATTCTAGACTGGGTATTGAGTAATGAGGAAGGATTAGTTAGCAGTCTTGTTGTACGTGGCCCCTTGGGCAAGAGTGACCATAATATGGTTGAGTTCTTCGTTAGGATGGAGAGTGACATTGTTAATTCAGAAACACGGGTTCTGAACTTAAAGGAAGGTAACTTTGAGGGTATGAGACGTGAATTGGCCAAGATAGATTGGCAAGTGATTCTTAAAGGGTTGACGGTGGATATGCAATGGAAGGCATTTAAAGACTGCATGGATGAACTACAACAATTGTTCATCCCAGTTTGGCAAAAGAATAAATCAGGGAAGGTAGTGCATCCGTGGATAACAAGGGAAATCAGGGATAGTATCAAAACAAAAGATGAAGCATATAAATTAGCCAGAAAAAGCAGCCTACCAGAGGACTGGGAGAAATTCAGTCCAGCAGCGGAGGACAAAGGGCTTAATTAGGAAACGGAAAATGGGTTATGAAAGAAAACTGGCAGGGAAACATAAAAACTGACTGCAAAAGTTTTTATCGATATGTGAAGCGCAAAAGATTAGTTAAAACAAATGTAGGTCCCTTGCAGTCAGAAACGGGTGAATTGATCATGGGGAACAAGGATATGGCGGACCAATTGAGTAACTACTTTGGTTCTGTCTTCACTAAGGAAGACATAAATAATCTGCTGGAAATAGCAGGGGATCGTGGGTCAAATGAGATGGAGGAAATGAGTGAAATCCAGGTTAGCCGGGAAGTGATGTTAGGTAAATTGAATGGATTAAAGGCCGATAAATCCCCAGGGTCAGATAGGCTGCATCCAGGGTACTTAAGGAAGTAGCCCCAGAAATAGTGGATGCATTAGTGATAATTTTTCAAAACTCTTTAGATTCTGGAGTAGTTCCTGAGGATTGGAGGGTACTAATGTAACCCCACTTTTTAAAAAGGGAGGGAGAGAGAAAACGGGGAATTACAGACCAGTTAGTCTAACATCGGTAGTGGAGAAACCGCTAGAGTCAGTTATTAAAGATGGGATGGCAGCGCATTTGGAAAGTGGTGAAATCATTGGACAGTCAGCATGGATTTACGAAGGGTAAATCATGTCTGACGAATCTTATAGAATTTTTTGAGGATGTACCTAGTAGAGTGGATAAGGGAGAACTTGTGGACTTTCAGAAGGCTTACGACAAGGTCCCACATAAGAGATTAGCATACAAACTTAAAGCACACGGTATTGGGGGTTCAGTATTGATGTGGATAGAGAACTGGCTGGCAGACAGGAAGCAAAGAGTAGGAGTAAACGGGTCATTTTCAGAATGGCAGGCAGTGACTAGTGGGGTACCGCAAGGCTCAGTGCTGGGACCCCAGCTATTTACAATATATATTAATGATCTGGATGAGGGAATTGAACGCAACATCTCCAAGTTTGCGGATGACACGAAGCTGGGGGGCAGTGTTAGCTGTGAGGAGGATGCTAGGAGGCTGCAAGGTGACTTGGATAGGTTGGGTAAGTGGGAAAATGCATGGCAGATGCAGTATAATGTGGATACATGTGAGGTTATCCACTTTGGTGGCAAAAACAGGAAAGTAGACTATTATCTGAATGGTGGCCGATTAGGAAAAGGGGAGATGCAGCGAGACCTGGGTGTCATGGTACACCAGTCATTGAAAGTAGGCATGCAGGTGCAGCAGGCAGTGAAGAAAGCAAATGGTATGTTGGCATTCATAGCAAAAGGATATTGCATACAGTTTTGGTCTCCTAATTTGACGAAAGACATTCTTGCCATAGAGGGAGTACAGAGAAGGTTCACCAGACTGATTCCTGGGATGTCAGGACTTTCATATGTAGAAAGACTGGATAGACCCGGCTTGTACAGGCTAGAATTTAGAAGATTGAGGGGGGATCTTATAGAGACTTACAAAATTCTTAAGGGGTTGGACAGGCTAGATGCAGGAAGATTGTTCCCGATGTTGGGGAAGTCCAGAACAAGGGGTCACAGTTTAAGGATAAGGGGGAAATCTTTTAGGACCGAGATGAGAAAATCATTTTTCACACAGAGAGTGGTGAATCTGTGGAATTCTCTGCCACAGAAGGTAGTTGAGGCTAGCTCATTGGCTATATTTAAGAGGGGGTTAGATGTGGCCCTTGTGGCTAAAGGGATCAGGGGATATGGAGAGAAGGAAGGTACAGGATACAGAGTTGGATGATCTGCCATGATTATATTGCATGGCGGTGCAGGCTCGAAGGGCCGAATGGCCTACTCCTGCACCTATTTTCTATGTTTCTATGTTACATAACCAGCCTCGCACTACTCTTACACAACGTGCCTCACACTACTGTTACACTATTGCCTTGCACCATTGCCTTCTGCACCTATGCCCCTTGCATTATTGGTTTGCACCCTCTTTCAATTCCTCCCCCCCACGTTCTCAGCTCTGTTCTCTCTCCCCCCCCCCCTCTTCTCTCTCCCCCATCTTCTCTCTCTCCCCCTCTTCTCTCCCCCCCCTTCTCTCTCTCTCTCCCCCTCTTCTCTCCCCCTCTTCTCTCCCCCTCTTCTCTCCCCCTCTTCTCTCTCCCCCTCTTCTCTCCCCCCTCTTCTCTCCCCCTCTTCTCTCCCCCTCTCTCTCTCCCCCTCTCCCCCACTCTCTCTCCCCCCCTCTTCTCTCTCCCCCTCTTCTCTCCCTCCTCTCCCCCCTCTTCTCTCCCCCCTCTTCTCTCCCCTCTTCTCTCCCCTCTCTTCTCTCCCCCTCTTCTCTCACCCTCTCTCTCTCCCCCCTCTTCTCTCCCCCTCTTCTTCTCTCCCCCTCTTCTCTCCCCCCTCTCTTCTCTCCCCCTCTCTTCTCTCCCTCTTCTCTCCCCCCTCTTCTCTCCCCCTCTTCTCTCCCTCCCTCTCCCCCTCTCTTCTCTCCCTCTCTCTCTCCCCCCTCTTCTCTCTCTCCCTCCCTCTCCTCCCCTCTCTTCTCTCCCCCCTCTCTTCTCTCCCCCTCTCTCTCTCCCCCCCTCTCTTCTCTCCCCCTCTCTTCACTCCCCCTCTTCTCTCTCTCTCCATCTCTTCTCTCCCCCCTCCCCCCCCTCTTCTCTCCCCCTCTCTCTCTCCCTCTCTCTTCTCTCTCCCCCTCTTCTCTCCCCCCTCTCTCTCTCCCCCCCCATCTCTCTCCCCCCCCTCTTCTCTCCCCCCCTCTCCCCCTCTCTCTCTCCCCCCTCTTCTTCTCCCCCCCCTCTTCTCTCCCCCCTCTCTTCTCTCCCCCCTCTCTTCTCCCCCATCCTCTCTTCTCTCCCCCTCTCCCCCCCTTCTTCTCTCCCCCCTCTCTCTCCCCCCTCTCTCTTCTCTCCCCCTCTCCTCTCTCTCCCCTCTCTCTCCCCCTCTCTTCTCTCCCACCCCCCTCTCCCCCTCTCTCTCCCCCTCTCTCTCCCCCTCTTCTCTCGCTCTCTCTCCCCCTCTTCTCTCCCCCTCTCTGTCTCCCCCTCTCTTCTCTCCCCCTCTTCACTCTCCCCCGGTCTCCCCCCTTCTCTTCTCTCCCCCCCCCTCCCCCTCTCCCCCTTCTCCCCCTCTCTTCTCCCCCTCTCTCTCCCCCTCTCTTCTCCCCCTCTCTTCCCCCCCTCTCTCTCCCCCTCTCTCATCTCTCCCCCGTCTCCCCCCTCTTCTCTCCCCCCCCTCTTCTCTCCCCCCTCTCTTCCCCCCCTCTTCTCTCCCCCCTCTTCTCTCTCTCCCCAGACCCCCTCTCCCCCCCTCTCTCTCCCTCCCCCTCTTCTCTCCCCCTCTCTTCTCTCCCTCTCCCCCCTTCTTCTCCCCCCCTCTCTTCTCTCCCCTCTCTCCCCCCTCTCTCCCCCCCTCTTCTCTCCCCCTCTCGCCCCTCACTCCCTCCCCAGTCCTCTCCCCCCTCTCCCCCGGTCTCTTCCCACCCCTCTCCCCCCTCTTCTTTTGCCTCCCCCCCTTTTCCCCCCCTCCTCTCTTTCCCCCCCTTTCTTCTGCCCCCCCTTTCAGTGACCCTATGACCCTTTGACCCTTTGCCCCCATGACATAGAAACATAGAAACATAGCAAATAGGTGCAGGAGTAGGCCATTCAGCCCTTCGAGCCAGCACCGCCATTCAATGTGATCATGGCTGATCATCCCCAATCAGTACCCCGTTCCTGCCTTCTCCCCATTTCCTTGACTCCACTAAACCCCATGACCCCTCCACTCCACCTCGTCTCACCGCCCTCGCCCCCCCTTGACCCAGATGTTGACCCTTCTCCGGAAGCTCCGTCCTGCCGGATCCGGTTGGGTCTCCAGTTGGGTCTCCGGTTGGGTCTCCAGTTGGGTCTCCGGTTGGGTCTCCGGTTGGGTCTCCGTTGGTGTCTCCGGTTGGGTCTCCAGTTGGGTCTCCGGTTGGGTCTCCGGTTGGGGAGACGGATCTCGCCGGCCGGCTGTGGATCCGGACGTTTCAGCCGGCTCGTTCTTTCTCTTTCCGCTTCGACAGCAAACGCCGGAGGAGGAACTGTGCAACCTGCTGACCAACATCATCTTTTCTGTCACCTGGCGCGGGGTGGAGGGTTGCGAGGACGTGGCGTGGAAGGAACGAGGACAGGTCTTCTCCGTCCTGACCAAGCTCGGCGCAGCCTGCGAGCTGGTGTGTCCACCGGATGAAATCAAGAGAAGGTCGGTCTGGCAACTTCACTTCGTTTTTTAGATGTTTAAAGCCCCCCGTCAAAAAGCATTTTTGTCTACCGTTCAATTTTAGCTGTAATCCATTCCCCCTAATCACAAATTCATGAGTCCTAGGAGCAGAAACAGGCCATTCGGCCCATCAGGTCTACTCCATCATTCAATCACGGCTGATCTATCTCTCCCTCCAAACTCCATTATATGCCTTCTCCCCATAACCTCTGACACACGTACTAATCAGGAATCTATCTCTCTGCATTACGTACATGCCTTTATAACAAGAGCAGTCGAGTATAGAAGCAAAGAGGTCCTTCTGCAGTTGCACAGGGCCCTAGTAAGACCACACCTGGAGTATTGTGTGCAGTTTTGGTCCCCTAATTTGAGGAAGGACATTCTTGCTATTGAAGGAGCGCAGCGTAGGTTTACAAGGTTAATTCCCGGGATGGCGGGACTGTCATATGCTGAGAGAATGGAGCAGCTGGGCTTGTATACTCTGGAGTTTAGAAGAATGAGAGGGGATCTCATTGAAACATATAAGATTGTTAAGTGCTTGGACACGCTAGAGGCAGGAAACATGTTCCCGATGTTGGGGGAGTCCAGAACCAGGGGCCACAGTTTAAGAATAAGGAGTAAGCCATTTAGAACGGAGACGAGGAAACACTTCTTCAACAGAGAGCGGTGAGTCTGTGGAATTCTCTGCCTCAGAGGGCGGTGGAGGCCGGTTCTCTGGATGCTTTCAAGAGAGAGCTAGATAGGGCTCTTAAAGATAGCGGAGTCAGGGGATATGGGGAGAAGGCAGGAACGGGGTACTGATTGGGGATGATCAGCCATGATCACATTGAATGGCGGTGCTGGCTCGAAGGGCCGAATGGCCTACTCCTGCACCTGTTGTCTATTGTCTAAACTCGTGGTACTTCATCACGAGTGTTTTTTTATTCTTGGGCATTTTTCACAGTGTTGAAAAAACTTCACGGGTTACCGTGTTTCCCGAGTACCTGCCGTTAGCGTTACGAGCCTCTACGAGACATCCACGAGCTCTGACGTACCCGCTACGTACATTCCACGTACTTACCACGAGTTTGATTTTGTTTTTAAACTCGGGAGAGCTCTTGGATAAATTCGCATCGTGGGACAGGGGCTTTAGGAAGATCTGCAGATGCTGGAAAAATCGAAGGTGGACAAAAATGCTGGAGGAACTCAGTGGGTGAGGCAGCATCTATGGAGCGAAGTAATAGGTGACTCACCCGCTGAGTTTCTCCAACATTTTTGTCTACCTTACATTTTTAGCTGCAATCTCTCCCATGCGGCCCATCAGGTCTACTCCCGCCATTCAATCAAGGCTGATCTATCTCTCCCTCCTAACTCCATTCCTCCTTCTCCCCATAACCTCTGACACCTGCACTAATCAAGAATCTATCTATCTCTGCCTTAAAAATATCCATTGACTTGACCTCTGCAGCCTTCTGTGGCAATGAATTCCACAGATTCACCACCAGCTGACAATATCCAACGATGGCCTCCATAGCTGTCTGCGGCAATGAATTCCACATTCACCCAGAGAGTCGTGAATTTGTAGAATTCCCTGCCACAGAGGGCGATGGAGGCCAATTCACTGGATGAATTTAAAAGAGAGTTAGATAGAGCTCTAGGGGCTAGTGGAATCAAGGGGCATGGGGAGACGACAGGCACGGGGTACTGATTGGGGACGATCAGCCATGATCACAATGAATGGCGGTGCATGCTCGAAGGGCCGAATGGCCTCCTACTGCCCCATTTTCTATGTTTGAGGTGATGAGAATGTCTTTAGCCAGTGGGCGGTGAATCTGGAATCAGACAACTGTGGATATTTTTAAGTTGGAGATTTATAGGTTCTTGATTAGTGCGGGGGTCACAAGGTCATAAGGAATAGGAGTAGAATTAAGCCATTCGACCCATCAAGTCTACTCCGCCTCTCAATCATGGCTGATCTATCTCTCCCTCCTAACCCCAGAGCCTGAAGACCAGAGTCTGAAGAAGGATCTCAACCGGAAACGTCACCCATTCCTTCTCTCCAGGGATGCTGCCTGTCCCGCTGAGTTACTCCAGCATTTTGTGTCTATCTTCGGTGTAAACTGGCATCTGCAGTTCCCTTCGACATCTTCTCCCCATAATCTCTGACACCCATAATAATCAAGAATCCATCTCTCAAACGTTGCCTATTTCCTTCGCTCCATAGGTGCTGCCGCACCCGCTGAGATTCTCCAGCATTTTTGTCTACCTTCGATTTTCCAGCATCTGCAGTTCCTTCTTAAACAATCTATCTCTCTCTCTCTGCCTTGTGGGGTTATGGGGAGAAGGCAGGAGAGTGGGGTTGAGAGGGACAGGTAGATACGTTGGGAGTCCGTAGTGCAACCAAAGCCCAATCCACCGTGAGTCACAAACGTTGGGTTGGGTTGGGTTGGCTTGAGGTTGTTGGCTGGTGTGTTGGTTGGGGGTTGGGGGCTTGGGTTTGGTTGTTGGTTGGCTTGGCGTGGATTGGGTTGGCTTGGGGTTGGGTTGGTTGGGTTTGCTTGGGTTGGGTTGGGCTGGCTGGTTGGGGTTGGGCTGGGTTGGATTGGGTTTGGGCTGGGGTTGGGTTGGGTTGGCTTAGGTTGGGCTTGGGTTTTTGGGTTGGGCTTGGGCTTGGGTTGGGTTGGGCTTGGGTTGGGTTGGGTTGTTGGGTTTTTGGTTGGGCTGGCTTGGGTTGGGTTGGGTTGGGCTTGGGTTGGGTTGGGTTGGGTTTGGGCTTGGGTTGGGTTGGGTTGGGGTGGGTTGGGTTGGGTTGGGGGCGTGGTTGGGGGGCTGGCTGGGTTGGCTTGGGTGGCTTGGGTTGGGGCTGGGTGGTTGGGCTGGGTTGGGTTGGGTTGGGCTGGGTTGGGTTGGCTGGGGGTTGGGATGGTTGGGTGGGGGGTTGGGTTGCGGTTGGGTTTGTGGTTGGTTGGTTGGGTTGGCTTTGGTTGGTGTGGGTTGGGTTGCTGGGTTTGGTTTGGGCTGGGTTTGGGTTGGGTTGGCTTGGGTTGGGTTGCTGGGTTGGGTTGGGTTGGGTGGGTTTGGGGCGGCGGATCGGCTTGGTTGGCTGGGTTGGGTTGGGCTTGGGTTGGGTTGGCTTGGTTGGCTTGGGTTGGTTGGGTGGGTTGTGGGTTTGGGTTGGGTGGCTGGTTTGGGTTGGCTGGGTTGGCTTTGGGTTGGGTTGGGATGGGTTGGAAGGGTTGGCTTGGTTGGGTTGGCTTGGGTTTGGGTTGGGTTGGGTTGGGCTGGGTTGGGTTTGGTTGGTTTGGCTTGGGTTTGGCGGTTGGGGTTTTGGTTTGGTTGGCTTGGGGTTGGTTGGGTTGGTTGGGTTGGGTTGGTTGGGTTGGCTTGGGTTGGGCTTGGGTTGGTTGGCTTGGGTTGGATGGGGGGTGCTGGTTGGGTTGGGTTGGGTTGGGTTGGAAGGATTGGGTCGGCTTGTGTATGGGTTGGGATGGTTTTGCTGGGTTGTTGGGCTGGGGAATGGGTTGTTGGTTGGGTTGGGCTTCGTTGGCATTGGGTTGGTTGGTTGGCTTTGGTTGGGTTTGGGTTGGTTGGGCTGGGTTGGGTTGGTTGAGGTTGGGTTGGGTTGGGTTGGCTTGGGTGGTTTGGGTTGGGGCTGGTTTTGGTTGGGTTGGGTTGGGTTGGGTTTGGGTTGGCTTGGGTTGGTTGGGTTGGCTGGCTTGGGTTGTGGGTTGGGTTGGGTTGGGTTGGCTGGGTTGGGTTGTTTGGCTTGGGTTGCTTGGTTGGGCTGGTTGGGTTTTTGGGTTTGGGTTTGGGTTGGGTTTGGGTTCGGTTGGGTTGGGTTGGCTTGGGTTGGGTTTGGGTTGGGCTGGGTTGGGTTGGGTTGGGTGGCTGGCTGGGTTGGTTGGGTGGGTTGGCTTGGTTGGGTTGGGTTGGGCTGTGGTTGGGTTGTGGGCTGGGTTGGTTGGGTTGAGGTTGGGTTGGGACTGGGTTGGGTTGGGCTGGGTTGGGCCTGGCTTGTGTTGGCTTGTTGGGTTGGCTTGGGTGGGGTGGGTTGGGCTGGGTTGGGTTGGGTTGGGTTGGGTTGTGGCTGGGTTGGGTTGGGTTGGGCTGGGCTGGGTTGGGTTGGGTTGGGTTGGGTTGGGTTGGCTTGGGTTGGGTTGGGCTTTGCACTGGGCTGTGTGTGACCGCTTCTCTTCCACCCACAGCCTGCTGGAGATGATGTTGGAGTCCGCATTCACCGACATTAAAGACTCCACCAGTAACATGTTGACCAGTCACGTCCACAATGCTCTGAAGCTGCTCCGGCTTCTTCAAGACTTCCTCTTCTCAGAAGGACAGAGCAATCCAGCGCTGTGGAGTGAAAAGGTAAAGAGTGAGGAGGGGGTGGGTTGGAGGTTGGGGTCGGGGGGGGGGGGGATAGAGATAGTGTTGTGGGGTTGTTGGGGTTGTTAATTCCCGGGATGGCGGGACTGTCATATGCTGAGAAAATGGAGCAGCTGGGCTTGTACACTCTGGAGTTTAGAAGAATGAGAGGGGATCTTATTGACACATATTATTAAGGGTTTGGACACGCTGGAGGCAGGAAACATGTTCCCGACGTTAGGGGAGTCCAGAACCAGGGGCCACAGTTTAAGAATAAGGGGTAAGTCATTTAGAACGGAGACGAGGAAACATTTTTTCTCACAGAGAGTGGTGAGTCTGTGGAATTCTCTGCCTCAGAGGGCGGTGGAGGCCGGTTCTCTGGATGCTTTCAAAAGAGAGCTAGACAGGGCTCTTAAAGATAGCGGAGTCAGGGGATGTACGGGTACTGATAGGGGAGATCAGCCATGATCATCGAATGGCGGTGCTGGCTCAAAGGGCCGAATGGCCTCCTCCCGCACCTATTGTCTATTGTCCTTCCAAGTGTTTTCTTGTCAAATGTTCCGAAACGGAACAATGAAATTCTTACTTGCTGCAAGCACGATAGAAAATGTGAACAAAAACCCCCTTAAAACATCATGTATCTGAGGTGAACATCTCGGTAATCACGTGTTGTCTTTCCCTGG
The DNA here is from genome assembly GCA_035221665.1 of Okamejei kenojei. Lineage (NCBI taxonomy): Eukaryota > Metazoa > Chordata > Chondrichthyes > Rajiformes > Rajidae > Okamejei > Okamejei kenojei. The sequence continues at coordinate 134,307,715 of CM069134.1, read as the reverse complement.
TTGATCACACGCAACAAAAGCTTTTTCACTGTACTCGGTACACGTGACACTGGACTGGACTGAACTGAGCCCTAATTTTAATTGGGCACCCTGCAACTGAGTACAGTGAAAAAAGCTTTGTCATGCCTACACGCAGATCTAACATCATACATCAATACAACAAGCCAAACTCAGTACAATGGACAGAGCAAAGGGGAAGAGCAACGCAGGGAAAACAACCCCGCTCCATGTGCATCCAGAACATCACAGATTACAAACGATACCATAACACCCCCCCCTCCCCCCACCGACCCTCTCTCCCAGATCACTTAACACCTCTTTTCTCCCGCTTTGAAGAGGACAGCAGACAGGCAGAGGACACACAGCTGACACCATCGACCATGACCAGCCCCCCACATCCAACAACACCATGTACTGCGAGTCCTGCAGGCATCAACACCAGCAAAGACAGTACCCGGACGGAGTACCAGGGAAGGTGCTGAATCAGGTTCAGCTGCTAGCAGTATTCACTAACATCTTTAACCGTTCGCTGCAGAAGCCACAGTCCCCACCTGCCTGAAAACTGCCACCATAATCCCTGTGCCCAAAACCTCTGCCATCATGGGACTGAATGATTACCGGACCTGTGGCCCTGACCCGGTGATCATGAAATGCAGGAGAGGCTGTGTTACAACATGTCAAGGCCATATCCCACCTGGCTTTGACCAACATCATTCGCCTACAAGTCCAACAGATCCACAGAAGACGACGCCATCTCCATTGCCCTCCACTACCGCTCTCACCATATTGAAAGTCCCAACACATACATCTGGATGCTATTTGTTGACTTTAGTTCAGCATTCAACTCCATCAGCCCCAGCCGGCTGATCAACAAACTGCAGACCACTGCAACTTGGAACCTCCCTCTGTCTGTGGATAAAAGACTTCCTGACTAACAGACCCCAGTATGTCAGAATGGGCCCCACCTCGTTCTCCACCATTGTCCTCAACTCCGGTGTTCCCCAGGGCTGTTTCTGAGTCCTGTCTTGTACACACTGTCCACGACTGCGGCCACCCATGGGCTCCAACACCCTCATCAAATTTGCAGATGATACAACCATTGTTGACTGATTAACAAAGATGATGAGGCACCATACAGGGAGGAGGTCCGAGCATGACGCCTGGTGCAGCGACACCACTCAAACCTAACACCAAGAAGACAAAAGAAGTCATCATTGACTTCCGGAGGACAAGGACTACACTACACTCAGGGGCCTGAACATCAACGGAAAGAGGTGGAGCGGTCAAAAACTTCAAGTTTCTCGGAACATCTCAGAGGACCTGGCTGACTGAACACACCCACACCATTAAAAAGGCCCAGCATGAAACGTTGAAGAGAAACAGACTCCCCCACCTCTGCTGGAAAACTTTTACCATTGCACAAATAGAGAGTGTCCTGACCTACGGTGCACGGTGTGGTATGCCAGCGGCAACCGCATCCGAGAAGAAACAACTGCAGGCGGGTCCAAGACTGCCAGTGGATCATCGGCTCTCCCCACTTCCACGCTTGGAGGAGATCTATCAAGCCGTCTCCTCCAACGGGCCAAAAAGATCCAGGATGACCCCACCCACCCAGGGCACTCTATTCTCCATCCTCCCCTCTGGCAGAGTCATGAGAGCACGTACCAACAGACTGAAGAAACAGTTTTCTTCCCCATGGCTGTGAAGAGTCTGCTACAGTAAACTATGACACCCCCCCCCCCCCCCCCCACACACACACACACACACACAACATACATACACACACACACACACCACCTTCCAGCCAACGGACAATAACGTCTGCACTTAAAAACACAATCTTTTTCATTCATTTATCTAACTGTACTTGCACTTTACTGTTATTTTTTTACTGTACTTTTTATTTATTTATTATTTTCTATCTCTTTTTACTATTTATGCTTGGTGCTGCTACAGAAGGAGATGCTGCCAAACGAAATTTCGTTGTATATTGTACAATGACAATAAAGGGATTCTAATTCTAGTTTCTAAAGGTACAGAGTGCAGAATATAGTGCTCAGCATGTAGCGCACCAGTTCCACAGACAGTCCAACGTCCAATGTAAGATTCAAAAGACTAGGCTTGTATTCACTGCAGTTTAGAAGGATGAGGGGGAATCTTATAGAAACATATAAAACTATAAATGGACTGGACAAGCTGGATGGAGGAAAAATGTTCCCAATGTTGGGCGAGTCCAGAACCAGGGGCCACAGTCTTAGAATAATGGGGAGGCCATTTACGACTGAGGTGAGAAAAAACATTTTTACCCAGAAAGTTGTGAATTTATGGAATTCCCTGCCACAGAGGGCAGTGTAGGCCAAATCACTGGATGGATTTAAGAGAGAGTTGGATAGAGCTCTAGGGGCTAGTGGAGTCAAGGGATATGGGGAGAAGGTAGGCACGGGTTATTGATAGGGGACGATCAGCCATGATCACAATGAATGGCGGTGCTGGCTTGAAGGGCCGAATGGCCTCCTCCTGCACCTATTTTCTATGTTTCTATGGGGTAGAGGTGAATCGGACAGTACCCTAGCTTATGGAAGGGCCGTTCAGAAGCCTGATAACAGAGGGGAAGAAGCTGTTCCTGAGTCTGGTGGTGCGCGCTTTCAAGCTCCTGTACCTGCTGCATTGTAGCCCATCAGTTCATTACAGAGAGTCCAATGTCCGCAATGGCGTCGCGATAGGGAGTGGACTGGTCTGAAACCCCAGTCAATGGACCTATTGAGGCCTGTGTGTTGTGGAAAAAAACAGCAATGAATATAGAGAGAGATACACAGGGGGAAATCGGTAAATTGTTTTTACCGGAAGATTGTTCCCGATGTTGGGGAAGTCCAGGACAAGGGATCACAGTTTAAGGATAAGGGGGAAGTCTTTTAGGACCGAGATGAGAAAATCGTTTTTCACACAGAGAGTGGTGAATCTGTGGAATTCTCTGCCACAGAAGGTAGCTGAGGCCAGTTCGTTGGCCATATTTAAGAGGGAGTTGGATGTGGCCCTTGTGGCTGAAGGGATCAGGGGGTATGGAGAGAAGGCAGGTACAGGATACTGAGTTGGCTGATCAGCCATGATCATATTGAATGGCGGTGCAGGCTCGAAGGGCCGAATGGCCAACTCCTGCACCTAATTTCTATGTTTCTATGTTTCTAAATAAGTCCACCCATCTATGTGTTTGATGGAGAGAGGGCCATTTGGCTGAAGTGTAGACTCAGAGTGCTGGAGTAACTCAGCGGATCAGGCAGCATCTCCGGAGAACATGGCCAGGTGACGTTTCAGGTCAGGACACTTCTTCAGACTGAAAGTAGGTTGTGGGGAGGGGAGGGTGAAGAGCTGGGGAGGAGAAAACACCAATGCGGACCACCAACAAACCTCAGGCAGGCAAGTCAGAATTAAAGGACTTCATTTGGGAAGGATTGTTTAAGAAAGAACAGCAGATGTTGGAAAAATCCATAGATGCTGCCTCACCTGCTGACGCCGGCAGTCACCAGTGGGACAGGTCCTTTAGGCTTCCAAGGAAGTAGTTGTAGGTGGCGTTGACTCCGAGGAATTTGAAGTTTTCGACCATCTCTACTTCAGCGCTGTGAATGCAAACCTCAAGTAGGCCCCGACCTCGGGTGGTCTCGGAGCAGGAGGAGGACTGGACTTTTTGGTGCCTTCCCTCACAGTGGAAAGTGTTGATTCTGTGTAGGGGGATGTTCATGTTTAATCCTCTGATGTATTGTGTCTTTTTTATTTTATATGGATGTATGGTAATCTATTTTTTTATTCTCTGTGAAGCACTTTGGTTTCAACATAATTTGATTTAAAAGTGCTATATAAATAAAAATTACTTGCTTCCTTGCTTACAAACTGGGATATGTGGACCACTTTGCTACCTGATCTTATAAGATCACTCCTCATCCTCCTGCGCTCCAAGGAACAAAGTCCTAGCCTGCTCAACCTCTCCCGATGGCTAGTAGGCCCGTTCTTGCCTGGGGAAGGTGTGATCTCAAGAACATAGAAACATAGAAAATAGGTGCAGGAAGAGGCCGTTTGGCCCTTCGAGCCAGCACCGTCATTCATTGTGATCTTGGCTGATCATCCACAATCAGTAACCCGTGCCTGCCTTCTCCCCATATCCCCTGACTCCACTAGCCCCTAGAGCTCTATCTAATTGTATCCAGTGAATCGGCCTCCACTGCCCTCCGTGGCAGGGAATTCCACAAATTCACAACTCTCTGGGTGAAAAACTTTTTTTTTCCCATCTCAGTTTTAAATGGCCTCCCGTTTATTCTAAGACTGTGGCCCCTGGTTCTGGACTCACCCAACATTGGGAACATTTTTCCTGCATCTAGCTCCTAATCCTTTTAAATTCCAGTGAATACAAGCCTAGTCTTTCCATTCTTTCATCATATGTCTGTCCCGCCATCCCGGGGATTAACCTCGTGAACCTACGCTGCACTCCCTCAATAGCAAGGATGTCCTTCCTCAAATTAGGAGACCAAAACTGCACACAATAGACAATAGGTGCAGGAGTAGGCCATTCGGCCCTTCATGCCAGCACCGCCATTCAATATGATCATGGCTTTTTCTTCTCCTTATAACCATATAACAATTACAGCACGGAAACAGGCCCTCTCGGCCCTTCCAGTCCGTGCCGACCATTTGTTTTCCCTTAGTCCCATCTACTGCACTCAGACCATACCCCTCCATTCCCTTCACGTCCATATAACTATCCACTTTACTTTTAAATGTTAAAATCGATCCTGCCTCCACCACTTCTGCTGGAAGCTCATTCCACACAGCCACCACCCTCTGAGTAAAGAGGTTCCCCCTCACGTTACCCCGAAACATCTGTCCCTTAATTCTCATGTCATGCCCTCTTGTTTGAATCTTCCCTACCCTCAATGGGAAAAACGTATCCACGTCAACTCTGTCTATCCCTTTTCATCATTTAAAGACCTCAATCAAATCCCCCCCCTTAACCTTCTGCGCTCCAAAGAATAAAGACCTAACTTGTTCAACCCTTTCTCTGTAACATAGTTACTGGAACCCTGGCAACATTCTAGTAAATCTCCTCTGTACTCTCTCTATTTTGTTGACATCCTTCCCATAATTAGGCGACCAAAATTGTACACCATACTCCAGAATTGGTCTTACCAATGCCTTGTACAATTTTAACATTACTTCCCTACTCCTATATTCAATGCTCTGATTTATAAAGGCCAGCACACCAAAGGCTTTCTTTACCACCCTATCTACATGCGATTCCACCTTCAGGGAACTATGCACAGTTATTCCTAGATCCCTCTGTTCCACAGCATTCCTCAATTCCCTACCATTTACCATGTACGTCCTATTTTGATTTGTCTTGCCAAGATGTAGCACTTCACACTTAACAGCATTAAACTCTATCTGCCATCTTTCAGCCCACTTTTCCAAATGGCCCAAATCTCTCTGTAGACTTTGAAAATCTACTTCATTATCCACAACACCACCTATCTTAGTATCATCTGCATACTTACTTATCCAATTTTCCACCCCATCATCCAGATCATTGATGTACAATCCAATGATGTCCTTCTTGCGTATGCTGTGCACAGCCTAAAGTTTATTCAGTTTGATCTTCTGTTTGTGCACGGCAGGTTGATAGCATTCGTTGAAACAGGGTGGACCACGTGATGTTTGCAATCTCCCACCCCGTGATCATGGCTGATCATCCCCAATCAGTACCCCTGTTCCTGCCTTCTCCCCATATCTCCTGACTCCGCTATCTTTAAGAGCCCTATCTAGCTCTCCCTTGAAAGGTGTGGTCTCACTGGGGCCCTGTACAACTGCAGAAGGACCTCTTTGCTCCTATACTCAAATCCTCTCGTTATGAAGGCCAACATGCCATTAGCCGAGATATGTGGTGTGGTGAACGGTGGATCCGGTGAAACATACGGCGTGGTGTGTGAATGTTAAACTGCCCTTCTTGTTTCCAGATCTTGGAAGGGAGCATCAACCTACTGGACAAACTGTCCGTTTGGTTCCATTCCGACAACGGCACGCCAGACCTGAAGGAAATGGCCCAGATCGGCCTCAGGTTGATCCTGGGCCACATCGACCAGGACGACATGCAGGTCCGTACATCGCCTCAGCCCGCACCAGCATCGCCGCATCTTCTCGTTCAGGCGCAAAATGTTGGAGTAACTCAGCGGGTCAGGCAGCGTCTCTGGGTAGAAGGAACAGGTGACGTTTCAGCTCAAAAGGTCAATAGACAATAGACAATAGGTGCAGGAGGAGGCCATTCAGCCCTTCGAGCCAGCACCGCCATTCAATGTGATCATGGCTGATCATCCCCAATCAGTACCCCGTTCCTGCCTGTTCCCCATATCCCCTGACTCCGCTATCTTTAAGAGCCCTATCTAGCTCTCTCTTGAAAGTATCCAGAGAACCGGCCTCCACCGCCCTCTGAGGCAGAGAATTCCACAGACTCACCACTCTCTGTGAGAAAAGGTGTTCCCTCATCTCCGTTCTAAATGGCTTACTCCTTATTCTTAAACTGTGGCCCCTGGTTCTAGACTCCCCCAACATCGGGAACATGTTTCCTGCCTCTAGCGTGTCCAAACCCTTAATAATCTTATCTGCACCTATCACTTCTATCAGAAGTGATAGGAGCAGAATTAGGCCATTCGCCCCATCTAGATATGGGCAAAGGATGTACCTTTGGAAAGGAGATGAGGAGAAATGTCCTTCACCGGAGGGCGGTGAATCTGTGGAATTCGTTGCCACAGACAACTGTGGCTATTTTAAAGTTGGAGATCGATAGGTTCTTGATTAGTGCGGGTGTCATAAGGTCATAAGGAATAGAATTAGAATTAGGCCATTCGGCCCATCATTCATTCATGGCTGACCTATCTCTCTTGCTAACCCCAGACTCTGAAAACCAGAGTCAGTCTCAGAGTCTGGAGAAGGGTCTCGACCCAAAACATCACCCATTCCTTCTCTCCAGAGATGCTGCCTGTCCCGCTGAGTTACTCCAGCATTTTGCGTCTATCTTCGGTGTAAACCAGCACCTGCAAGTCCCCATCTACATCTTTTAGTTTAGTTTCGAGATACAGTTTGGAAACAGGCCCTTCGGTGCCCACCAAGTCTGGCCAGTGCACAGAGGCCAGACTTGATGGGCTTACAACACATCTCATTTAAACACTGCTCTAAGTTTAAGCATCTAACCTACAACTAGCCACGGTACTCGGTACAATCAGACTATACTGTAGCTGGTACTATCACCACGGTTAAGAAACATTCGGGGTGGTACGTGGATAGGACAGCTTTAGAGGGATGTGGGCCAAACACTGCAGGTGGAACTAATGTAGATGGGACATGTTGGTCGGTGTGGGCAAGTTGGGCCTGCTTCCAGGCAGTATGACTCTATGACTCCTTGAAGGATAGATAGTGTTAGCGATGGGGATCGCTAGTCGGCGCGCACTCGGTGGGGGCGAAGGGTCTGTTTCCGCGCTGTATCTCTAAATGACTATAATATATTTTTGGTAGACACAAATGCTGGAGAAACTCAGCGGGTGAGGCAGCATCTACGGAGCGAAGGAATAGGCGACGTCATCTATTCCTTCAGAAGAAGGGTCTCGACTATTCCTTCACTCCATGGATGCTGCCGCACCCGCTGAGTTTCTCCAGCATTTTTGTCTGCCTTCGATTTTCCAGCATCTGCAGTTCCTTCTTAAACATAGAAACATAGAAAATAGGTGCAGAAGGAGGCCATTCGGCCCTTCGAGCCAGCACCACTATTCATTGTGATCATGGCTGATTATCCCCAATCAATAACCCATGCCTGCCTTCTCCCCATATCCCCTGACTCCACTAGCCCCTAGAGTTCTATCCAACTCTCTCTTAAATCCATCCAGTGATTTGGCCTCCACTGCCCTCTGTGGCAGGGAATTCCACAGATTCACAACTCTCTGGGTGAAAAAGTTTTTTCTCACCTCAGTCTTAAATGGAGGTGGCCCCTGGTTCTGGACTCGCCCAACATTGGGAACATTTTTCCTGCATCTAGCTTGTCCAATCCTTTTACAATTTTACTAGACCCATTGGGTCTGTTCCCCCAACGTGTGGGTGCAGGCGGGGGGGGGTTGTAGCACACACGCTAACAACCCCCCCGCACACAACGCTAACTACCCCCCCCCGCACACACGCTAACAACCCCCCCGCACACACACTAACAACCCCCCCGCACACACACTAACAACTCCTCCGCACACACGCTAACTACCCCCGCACACACGCTAACTACCCCCCCCCCGCACACACGCTAACTACCCCCCGCACACACACCTAACAACCCCCCCGCACACAACACTAACTACCCCCCCCGCACACACGCTAACTACCCCCCCGCACACATGCTAACTACCCCCCCCGCACACACGCTAACTACCCCCCCCCCCGCACACACGCTAACTACCCCCCCCCGCACACATGCTATCTACCCCCCCCGCACACACGCTAACTACCCCCCCGCACACACGCTAACAACCCCCCTGCACACACACTAACTACCCCCCCGCACACACACTAACTACCCCCCCCCGCACACACACTAACTACTACCCCCCCGCACACACGCTAACTACACCACGCACACACGCTAACTACCCCCCCCCCGATATTATATGAATATTATTAATTTGCTCCTTTTACCCTATAACCGCCCTATCCACTGACGCATAGCCCCTAACTCGCAGGAGCGTCTGCGGGGGGGGGGGGGTAAAAGAGTGAGAGCAGAGAGAGAATGGGGAGAGACAAAGAGAAAGTGGCAGGGAGAAGGGCAAGAGACAGAAGGAGAGGGGGTGGAGGGGAGGAGGAGAGGGAGGGTGGGTGGGGGAGAGGGTGGGGGAGGAGGGGTGAGAGAGGTGCGAGGAGAGAGAGATGGGAGGAGAGAGAGGGGCAGAGAAAGGGAGAGAGGAGGCTGAGAGGGGGGGGAAGGGAAGGGGAGAGGGGGGAAGGGCGGGGGAGCGGTGGGGGGAACGGAGGGGGAGGAAGGGGGAAGAGAAGGGATGGGGTGGAGGGTAGAGGGTGGGGGAGGGGTGGAAGGCAAGAGGAAGGGCAGGAGGGAGATGGGGTAGGGGAGAGAGAGGGAAGAGTGGGGAGAGAGGAGAAGAGGGGGAGGGAGAGGGGTGGGGGCAGTCCATCTATTCCCCACTCCCTATCATCCCCACCCCTCTCCCTCTTTTCCCACACTCTCCCTCCTCACACCTCCCCACTCCCCCCTCTCCATCCCTACTCCCTCAATCCCCCCACTCACCCTCTTCACCTCCCCAGGATCTCGCCTGTCCTCTGGATCTGCAGAACTTGCTCGTTCACAGAGCAGGGAGGGGTCAGAGAGCCAAATGCCAGCGCGCGTCGGGGGTGGGGTGTTGACATAACTCGGCCTGGCGACGCCCGCAGCCGTTGATAACTGCCAGCTGAGGGGGGGGAGGGTGGAGTGGGCGGGCGGGCATGATGCCGAGAGAGCCTGCGGGCCGGCAGGCCGTTGCCGCGCCGGCTCTGTCACGCTGGCCCAAGCCAAAGATCGGCTGTCCCGAGGATGGTGAAAAGCAGCAGAGCAACAGCCGATCTTTGGCTTCAGCCAGCGTGACAGAGCCAGGCCGAGGGGGGGGGGGGGGGGAGTGGGGGAAAGTAAAATCACCAGGGAAATGCTAAAAATTGCAGCGTTTTTGGAGGAGAGCCGGGCATAAAAATGTCTAAATGTAATGAGGAAATGTAATGAGTGGATTTGCGAATGTAAAAGTGAAATCGCTAGCGAAATGGAATCTCGGCGTTTTTGCGTGTGGTTTTGGCGGAGCAACGAATCAAAGGCCAAAAATCTAATCTGAAAATCTAATCTGACATACACCCTATTTCTATAATAAACCCCTTCATCCTTCTAAACTCCAGTGAATACAAGCCTAGTCTTTTCAATCTTTCCTCACGTGACGGTCCCGCCATCCCAGGGATCAATCTGGTGAACCTACGCTGCACTGCCTCAATCACAAGGATGTCCTTCCTCAAATTAGGAGACCAAAACTGTACACAATATTCCACCAGATCTTACCATAATATATTTTTGAATGCATTGTGTCTCTCTGTGTTGATAAGCAGTGTACGCGGTTGCTAGTTTGAGCGCGTTCTCTGCCGCCCCTACAGGTGTGTGCCATGGCGTGCGTGAAGCTGCACAGCCTGCTACAGACCATGCCCATACACAAGGAGGAGGCGTGCTACCTGCTGGGCAGGCTGGACCTGCCGCTGCGCCGCTCCATCCAGCAGAGGTCGGACATCTTCTCCTACCTCATGCCCATTGTGCGCACACTGATGGACCAGTGCTACCAGCTGCTGGAGCTCCAGTACCAGCTGCCCTCCTTGCCACCCACCAACGGCAGCCCCACCTTCTACGAGGACTTCCAGCGCTTCTGTGTCACGGCCGAATGGAGGTCCTTCATGGAGAAGCACGTGAGTGTTCCCCTCGCTCCGTCCATTACAGTCACACCAAACATAGAAACAATGACAATAGCAATGCCTCATCATTGTCAATTGCTTGTCAATTTCAATGCCTCGTTAATATCAATTCCTTATCAATTTCATTGCCACTTCAATGTCAATTTCAGTGCCTGATCAATGTCAATTCCATGTCAGTTTCATTGTCTTGTCAGTAGACAGTCGGTGCAGGAGTAGGCCATTCGGCCCTCCGAGCCAGCCGCCGCCATTCAATGTGATCTCTTCTTCTTCTTGCGTGTGTATGGCGTGCACAGCCTAATGGCCCTGTCCCACCGTACGTGTTCATTCAAGCGCCCTCCCGAATTTTAAAAAAATCAAACTCGTGGTAAGCACGTAGAATGAACGTAGCGGGTACGTCGGAGCTCGGGTACGTCTCTTAGCGGCTCGTAACGCTAACGGCAGGTACTCGGGAAACGCGGTAAGCACGGGAAGACTGGTGAAGATTTTTCAACATGTTGAAAAATGTCCACGAGAGCCCCGAGTACCCATGAGCGGCCATTACCGTAAATCTCCGAGTTCGAATCAGGGCAAACTCGGGAGAGCTCTTTGAAGGAACTCGTACAGTGGGACAGGGCTTTAAAGTTGTCGGACAACTTGTTCTATTTGATCTTATTTGATTGTGCACGCCGGGTTGATTGCGAAACAGGGCGGACCACATGAAGGTTGCAATCTCACACCCCATTCAATATGATCGTGGCTGATCATCTAAGCTCAGTACCCCATTCCTGCTTTCTCCCCATATCCCTTGATTCCCTCAGTCCTAAAAGCTAAATCTAACTCTCTCTTGAAAGCATCCTGTGAATTGGCAGAGAACTCCACCGGGTCACCAAGAGAACCTGCTGACTGTAGTTTACGGAGTCGGTACGGACTCCGGGCCGAAGGGCCTGTTTCTCTGCTGTGTCTCTCTACGGCTCCATGCGTATATTAAGCACGGTGGCGCAGCGGTAGAACTGCTTCCTCACCGCGCCGGAGACCCGGGTTCGATCCTGACTACGGGCGCTGTCTGTACGGAGTTTGTACGTTCTCCCCGTGTCCCGCGTGGGTTTTCTCCGAGATCTTCCGTTTCCTCCCACACTCCAAAGACGTGCAGGTTTATCAGCTAATTGGCCTGGTATAAGTGTAAAATTGTCCCTGGTGTTAGTGTGCGGGGATCGCTGGTCGGCGCAGTCGCGGTGGGCCGGAGGGCCTGTTTCTACACTGATCTCCAAACTAAACTAAACTAAACTCTGAGTGAAAAAGGTGCCCCTCGGGTTTGTATTAAATCTTGCCAGATTCATAGTGATACAGCATGGATTCAGGCCTATATCTCCAACGATGGATAACTTTTTAATACTCCATTCACTTCTTAATTTTCGATTTTTTATCTCTATATTATTTTTCTCTATCTTTTCTTACTTATTAAAAAAAAAGTATAGAAATATAAATAAGTCCTAAATGTTAATATTAATAATATTACGAATGTATGTAAGAAGTATTTTCTATTAATATGTATTTACAACTAATAAAAAATATTCATCAAAAAAAAGCATGGATTCAGGCCCTTCGGCCCAACTTGCCGACAGTGGCCAACCTGTCCCAGCTACACTAGTCCCACCCGCCCGCATTTGTTTCATATCCCTCCAAACCATGTACCTGTTTAACTGTTTCTTAAACTCTTGCAATAGTCCCAGCCACAACTACCTTCTCTGGCAGCTCGTTCCATACACCCACCACCCGTTGAGTGAAAAGGTTTCCCATTCAAATTCCTATTAAATCTTTTCCCCTTCACATTAAACCAATGTCCTCTGGTCTTCGATTCCCCTACTCGGGGCAAGAGACTCTGTGCGTCTACCTGATCTATTCCTCTCATGATTTTGTACACCTCTATAAGATCTCCCCTCGTCCTCCTGCGCTCCAGGGAATAGAGACCCAGCCTGCTCAACCTCTCCCTGTAGCTCACACCCTCTAGTCCTGGCAACATCCTTGTAAATCTCTGTACCCTTTCCAGCTTGACAAAATCTTTCCTATAACACGGTGCCCAAAAAGGCACAAAACATCTACCAGCTGCACCACTTTTTAGCTGAGTTTAGAGATACAGCGTGGAAACAGGCCCTTCAGCCCACCGGGTCCACACCGACCAGCGATCCCCGCACATTAACATCTTACACCCACTAGGGACATTTTTCTTTACACTTACCAAGCCAATAAACCTACAAACTTTTATGTCTTTGGAGTGTGGGAGGAAACCGAAGATCTCGGAGAATGTCTGTACAAACTCCGTACAGACAGCGCCCGTAGTCGGGATGGAACCCGGGTCTCCGGCGCTGCTTTCGCTTTCAGGCAGCAACTCTACCGCTGCGCCCCCGTGACCGCCCAGAGGTCTTGCTCGCATTCAGCGGTGAACGTGTGGTATCGGGTGTGATTTCTTGCCGCAGGTTTTAAAAGCCATGGCTCAATATGAGTCGGACACGTTTGACGCAAGCCATAAACTGATGTCCGACTTCTGGAACTCCTGCTACGACTCTCTGATGAGCAGCGCTCTACGGCGGGAGCATGAGCGGGGAGAGAGTCGCTCCAAGTTCCAGGTAACGTTACAACCGGCCAACATCGCCAACACCCATTCGCCCATTCAGCAGTAGAAACAAGCAAATGCAGATGCCGGTTCAAAACAAAAAGATGCAGAGTGCTGGAGTAACTCAGGCCGCTTCTCTGGGGAACACAGACAGGTGATGTTCAGGGTCGGGGCCATTAGCATGGAAACAGGCCCTTCAGCCCAACTTGCCCACACCGGCCAACATGTTCCAGCTACACCCGTCCCATTTGGCTGCATTTGGTCATCTATATATTACGAGAACTCTCATCTTGTTTGTTTGTATGCATGCAAGGATGTGCTATCCCAAAACCCCGCCAAAATGGCACACGATAGCGCTACCATTGTTGGCCCACCTTACTCACCATTGTCCTGGGATGTAAATGAAACAAATTTTGTTCAGAATGATATATTTCACAAGTTTCGTTCGGATTGATGTTATATTTATACCTGTCCTATCCATATAACTAACTAACTGTTTCTTAAACATTAGAATAGTACCTGCCTCAACTACCTCCTCTGGCAGGTTGTTCCATGCACCCGCCACCTTTTGTGTGAAAACGTTATCCCTCGTATTCCTATTAAATCTTTTCCCCTTCACTTTAAACCTAATTCCTCTGGTCCTCGATTCCCCTACTCTGGGCAAAAGACTGAGGGAGGTCTGGGAGAGCGTAGGAGGATGAGGGTGATCTTATAGAGGTGTATAAGATCATGACAGGAATAGATTGGGTAACGTCGTTTACCAAGGGTAAGGGAATCAGGAACCAGAGGACATCAGTTTAAGGTGAGGAGGGACAGAATTAATAGGAACCTGAGAGGCAACTTTTTTACACAAAGGGTATGGTACGTGCTGCTGGAGGAGGTAGTTGAGGCAGGTAATATCACAACATTTAAAAAACATTTGGACAGGTACGTGGATAGGACAGGTTTAGAGGGATATGGGCCAAAGGATATGAGCAAGCATGTGGGGCCAGTGTAGATGGGTAGGAAGGAACTGCAGATGCTGGTTCCTACAGAAGACAGACACAAAATGCTGGAGTAACTAATCGGGTCAGACACAAAACATCACCTACACTGTATTCCTTTTCTTCAGAGATGCTGCCTGACCCGCTGAGATACACCAGCATTTTCATAATAGGGGCAGAATTAGGCCATTCGGCCCATCAAGCCTACTCTGCCATTTAATCATGGCTGATCTATCTCTCCCTCTGACACCATTCTCCTGCCTTCTCTCCATAACCTCTGACACCCGTACTAATCAAGAATCTATCTAGCCCTGCCTTAAAAATATCCCGTGACTTGGCCTCCACAGCCTTCTGCGGCAATGAATTCCACAGATTCACCCCCCTCTAAAGAAATTCCTCCTCATCTCCTTTATAAGGTACGTCCTTTAATTCTGAGGCTGTGACCTCTAGTCCTAGACTCTCCCACCAGTGGAAACATCCTCTCCACATCCACTCTATCCAGGCCCTTCACTATTGATTGGTCAGTGTGGGCAAGGTGGGCCAGAGGGTTTGTTTGCCTCGGTGATGCTATGATTGTTTCATAGAACGTAGAACTCCGTACAAACAAGCACCGGTAGTCAGGATCGAACCTGAGTCTCTGGTGCGGTGAGGCAGAAGCTCTATCGCTACACCACCATGCCGCCCCTCATATACAAAATACAACACACAATAGACGCATTTGTGCAGGTCGGGTTCTTAAAACCTACAACTCTGCACACCTTTGGAGTGTGGCCGGAAACCGGAGCACCCGGAGAAAACCCACGCAGTCACAGGGAGAAAGTGCAGACTCTGTACATACAGGACCCACAGTCAGGATCGAACCCGGGACTTTGGCGCTCTACCGCTGCGCCACCGTGTCGGCCGTTACGTACACAATACAACGCACAACAGACGCATTTGTGCAGGTCGGGTTCTGCAGGTCCAGCGGCACGGTGGCGCAGCGGTAGAGTCGCTGCCTTACAGCGCTCGCAGCGCCAGAGACCCGGGTCCCATCCCGACTACGGGCGCTGTCTGTACGGGGTTTGTACGTTCTCCCCGTGACCTGCGTGGGTTTCCCCCTGGTGCTCCGGTTTCAATAGACAATAGACAATAGGTGTAGGAGTAGGCCATTCGGCCCTTCGAGCCAGCACCGCCATTCAATGTGATCATGGCTGATCATCCCCAATCAGTACCCCGTTCCTGCCTTCTCCCCATATCCCCTGACTCCGCTATCTTTAAGAGCCCTATCTAGCTCTCTCTTGAAAGCATCCAGAGAACCGGCCTCCACCGCCCTCTGAGGCAGAGAATTCCACAGACTCACAATTCTCTGTGAAAAAAAATGCTTCCTCATCTCCGTTCTAAGTGTTTCCTCCCACACTCCAAAGACGGGCAGGTTTGTAGGTTCATTGGCTTGATGTAAATGTAAAATTGCCCCTGTGTGTGTGTGTGTGTGTGTGTGTGTGTGTGTGTGTGTGTGTGTGTGTGTGTGTGTGTGTGTGTGTGTGTGTGTGTGTGTGTGTGTGTAGGGTGGCGTTAGTGTGCGGGGATCGCTGGTCGGCGCGGACCCGGTGGGCCGATGGGCCCTGTTTCCCCGCTGCTGTTGCTCTGAACATAAAACTGAGCTCCAAAGACGTAGAGGTTTGCTGTTGTTAAAGACAATGACTTATGGTGAACGTTGCCTCCGGCAGGAGCTGATGCTGCAGCCGTTCCTGAAGCGGGCGCGCAGCGAGAATGCGCGGTACGCCAACACGCTGAAGCAGATCAACAGCCACCACCGTGCCGTGCTCCGCCAGTGGAGCTCCCTCAGACGCCTCCTCACCTGCCCACGGGGTGCCTGGGCCCAGCGGTAAGCTCACACCGTCACAGGCTGCTGGAGGAGAATCAGGCCATTCGGCCCATCCACTCTACTCCGCCATTCAATCATGGCTGATCTATCTCTCCCTCCTAACCCCATTCTCCTGCCTTCTCCCCATAACCTCTGACACCCGTACTGGTCAAGAATCTGTCTGTCTCTGCCTTAAAAATATCCACCGACTTGTCCTCCACAGCCGTCTGTGGCAAAGAATTCCACAGATTCACCACCCTCTGGCAATAGACAATAGGTGCAGGAGTAGGCCATTCGGCCCTTCGAGCCAGCACCGCCATTCAATGTGATCATGGCTGATCATCCCCAATCAGTACCCCGTTCCTGCCTTCTCCCCATATCCCCTGACTCCGCTATCTTTAAGAGCCCTATCTAACTCTCTCTTGAAAGTATCCAGAGAACCGGCCTCCACCGCCCTCTGAGGCGGAGAATTCCACCGACTCACAACTCTCTGTGAGAAAAAGTGTTTCCTCGTCTCCGTTCTAAATGTGTATTGCCTAAGGCAGGGGAATTGGGTTAGGAGGGAGAGATAGATCAGCCATGATTGGATGGCGGAGTGAATGGGCCGAATGGCCTAATTCTACTCCTATCACATGGACGTATTCCTGTTTGTGCGTATGTGAGGTTTACCTTGCAACTAACATGAGTTACGTATTGTCATCACTCCGCAGCAATCCCTCTGAAATAAAGTGGAAACTCTCAAGTGTGGAGACTTACTCCAGAATGAGACTCAAGTTGGTTCCAAACTACAACTTCGACAAGCATTTGGATGCCAGTGCCTTGAGAGATAATCTAGGTAATCAAAACTTCCTCTCTGTTTTTTGACCAGTTCTTTTATCTCACAAGGATGTCCCACCAACTGTAATGAGGTGTATTTAGAGGATTGTGTTCAGGTCTGGCTCACAGAGCCAGAGACCCGGGTTCGATCCCAACTACGGGCGCTGTCTGTCCAGAGTTTATACGTTCTCCCCGTGACCTGCGTGGGTTTTCTCTGAGTTCTTCGCTTTCCTCCCACACTCTGAAGACCCGCAGGTTTGTAGGTTCATTGGCTTGGTATAAATGTAAATCCTCCTCTGAGGCAGAGAATTGCACTGACTCACCACTCTCTGTGTGAAAAAGTGTGGTAGACAGCCAGAACCTTTTCCTCCGGGTGGAAATGTCAATGGTCGGGAGGCATCGTTTTAAGGTGAGAGGGAGAAACTTCAATGGAAACGTGTGGGAGAACAGATAACCAGGTGGGGGCCTGCAACGCGCTGCCAGGGGTGGGGGTGGAGGCAGATCCAACAGCGGTGTTTAAGGGGCTTTTCGATAGGCACAGGGATATGCAGGGAGTGGGGGGATATGGATCGCGTGCGGGCAGAGGAGATTAGCTTAACTTGGCATCATGTTCAGCACGGACATTGTGGGCTCAAGGGCCTGTAACTAAAAACAAATTTAAAAAAAAATTAATTAAATGAAATTAAACTGAAGCAAATGGAAACTGTGGCAGAAAGACTCACATCCTTAATTAATGCACTCTTGGTGTTACATCTGAGACACATCACACAGGCAATGTTTAGTTTTAGTTCAGTTTAGTTTATTCTCACATGTCAGTGAAAGCAACAACGGGCTCGGTGCCTTACGACGCCGTGTACGACAGTGATCGCAACTTCTACTGACGTGTGGATGGCCGTTGGCTCGCGAGGAGCTCATCCGCCCTTTGACAGGTCTTGTTTTTGGTCCTGCTGGGGGTCCACAGCCCCCTCCTCACCTGGCAAACCGGGTGGGGGAGACGGCTCAGTCGCCGACTGTCTGACGGTGGAGCGGGTAGCACGGGATTACATGGTACCCGCGGGGGGGGGGGGGGGGAGGGGGGGGGGGGGGGAACTCCCCTCACCTGACCGTGTACCGAGGTACAGTGAGAAGCTTTTGTTGCGTGCTAACCAGTCAGCAGAAAGACAATACATGATTACAATCGAGCCGTTCACAGTGTACAGATACAGGATAAGGGAATAACGTTTAGTGCAAGATAAAGCCAGCAAAATCCGATCAAGGATAGTCCGAGGGTCACCAATGAGGTAGATAGTAGTTCAGGACCGCTCTCTGGTTGTGGTAGGATGGTTCAGTTGCCTGATAACAGCTGGGAAGAAACTGTCCCTGAATCTGGAGGTGTGCGTTTTCACACTTCTGTACCTCTTGCCCGATGGAGGGGAGAAGAGGGAGTGGCCGGGGTGCGACTGGTCCTTGATGATGCTGCTGGCCTTGCCGAGGCAGCGTGAGGTGTAGATGGAGTCGATGGAAGGGAGGTTGGTTCGTGAGATGGTCTGGGCTGCGGCCACAAGTCGCTGCAATTCCTTGCGGTCTTGGACGGAGCTGTTCCCGAACCGGGCCGTGATGCATCCCGATAAGATGTTTTCTACAGAACAGTGCAACTGTAGGAGTTGGTGAGAGTTTGTGCTGAATGTCCTCAGCCTTCGACGGAGGTACAAGCGTTGGTGAACTGACCGACTTGCTTTGTATTGTCCGCAGGCAGCGAGCAGAGCCGGGTCCCCGCGGACTCCCCCCTTCTGTCCGTGGCCAAGGAGGCGAGAGTGAGTGAGCAGGCGGACGACCAGCTGGGCGATGAAGACCTGATGTTCCTCGACAACCAGTGAGTGTCGTGTCGGGGTGGCACGCTGGCGCAGCGGTAGGGTCTTACAGCTCTTGCAGCGCCCGAGAGACCCGGGTTCCATCTCGACTGCGGGCGCTGTCTGTACGGAGCTTGCACGTTCTCCCCGTGACCTGCGTGGGTTTTCTTAGAGATCTTCCGTTTCCTCCCACATTCTGATGAGGTACAGGTTTGGAGGTTAATTGACTTGGTAACGGTAAAAATAGTCCCTAGTGTGTGTAGGATAGTGTTAGTATGCGGGGATCGCTGGTTGGTGTGGACCTGGAGGGCCGGCGGCCATGTTTCCACGTTGTATCTTTAAACTAAACTAATAGCTGACCACCCGTCCCCTCCCTGCCCCTGTGATCCCAGCTACACTTAGGGTTGCCAACTGTCCCGTATTAGCTGGGACATCCCGTATTTTGGGCTAAATTGGTTTGTCCCATACGGGACCGACCGCCCTTGTCCCGTATTTGACCGCTACTACTCGGGTCGAGGGGACTGTCGGGTCAGAGCGCCGCGTCCGGCCCCGCCTCACCCGTCCCGACGTAGTGCAGCCCATGGAGTGCAGCAGCAGCAGCAGCGCCTCGCCCATGGCCCCGTCGGTCGGTCGGCAGCCCGGCCAGCTGTCCGACCTTCGGACCTTCGCTGACCGCCGCCACCGCCACCCCTCCTTCTCACGGCCGATCATTGGTTCATGAGTTGGACGGGGCGCCGGACTTTGCGCGCTGCCCGGGCCAAAACTCCTCAGCTGGCCCGCCGGCTGGGCTTTGTGTGCAGTCCAGCACCCGGGCCAACTCATCATTCACCCAGACACGGCTGAGTCGGTCAACAAATCGCCGTGGGGAATTTGTCCCGTATCTCGACCTTTTGTCCCTTATTTGGGAGCGAGAACGTTGGCGACCCTAGATTGTAGAATGAGGTGCTCTATGTTGGAAACCCTCCCCAGCCTTCTCAGTCACTTCCTCAGCAAACTCAATGACATTCACGAGTCACAATCTCACACCCACTCACGGTTTATAGACAATAGACAGTAGGAGCAGGAGTAGGCCATTCAGCCCTTTGAGCCAGCACCGCCATTCAATGTGATCATGGCTGATCATCCACAATCAGTACCCCGTTCCTGCCTTCTCCCCATATCCCCTGACTCCACTATCTTTAAGAGCCCTATCTAGCTCTTTCCTGAAAGTATCCAGAGAACTGGCCTCCACCACCCTCTGAGGCAGAGAATTCCACAGACTCACAACTCTCCGTGTGAAAAAGTGTTTCCTCATCTCCGTTCTAAATGGCTTACCCATTATTCTTAAACTGTGGCCCCTGGTTCTGGACTCCCCCAACATCGGGAACATGTTTCCTGCCCCTAGTGTGTCCAAACCCTTCATAATTTTATATGTATCAATAAGGTCCCCTCTCATCCTTCTAAACTCCAGAGTGTACAAGCCCAGCCGCTCCATTCTCTCAGCATATGACAATCCCGCCATCCCGGGAATTAACCTTGTGAGCCTACGCTGCACTTCCTCAATAGCAAGAATGTCCTTCCTCAAATTAGGGGACCAAAACTGCACACAATACTCCAGGTGTGGTCTCACTAGGGTCCTGTACAACTGCAGAAGGACCTCTTTGCTCCTATACTCAACTCCTCTTGTTCTGAAGGCCAACATACCATTTGCTTTATTCACTGCCTGCTGTACCCTCATGCTTACTTTCATTGACTGATGAACAAGGACCCCCAGATCCCGTTGTACTTCTCCTTTTCCCAACTTAACACCATTTAGATAGTAATCTGCCTTCCTGTTTTTGCTAACAAAGTGGATAACCTTACATTTATCTGCATTAAACTGCATCTGCCATGCATCTGCCCACTCCCCCAACCTGCCCAAGTCACCCTGCATTGTCATAGCATCCTCCTCACAGTTCACACTGCCACCCAGCTTTGTGTCACTTTGAATCCCTTCATCTAAATCATTGATGTATATTGTAAATAGCTGCGGTTCCAGCACCGAGCCTTGCGGTACCCCACTAGTCACTGCCTGCCATTCTGAAAGGGACCCGTTAATCCCTACTCTTTGTTTCCTGTCTGCCAACCACTTCTCTATCCATGTCAGCACTCTACTCCCAATACCATGTGCCCTAACTTTGCCCACTAATCTCCTATGTAGGACCTTATCAAATGCTTTCTGAAAGTCCAGGTACACTACATCCACTGGCTCTCCCTTGTCCATTTTCCTAGTTACATCCTCAAAAATTGCCAGAAGATTAGTCAAGCATGATTTCTCCTTCGTAAATCCATGCTGACTCGGACCGATCCTGTTACTGCTGTCCAAATGTGCGGTTATTTCATCTTTTATAATTGACTCCAGCATCTTCCCCACCACCGATGTCAGGCTAACTGGTCTATAATTCCCTGTTTTCTCTCTCCCTCCTTTCCTAAAAAGTGGGAAAAACATTAGATATCCTCCAATCCACAGGAACTAATCCTGAATCTATAGAACATTGGAAAATTATCACCAATGCGTCCACGATTTCTGGAGCCACTTCCTTAAGTACCCTGGGACTCTATTCCTTGGAGTGTGGGAGGATGAGATGTGATCTTATGGAGGCGTATAAGATCAATGTTCCTAAGTGATAGGAGCAGAGTTAGACCGTTCGGCCCATCAAGTCTACTCCGCCATTCAATCATGGCTGATGTATCCTCTGCTCGCAACCCCATTCTCCAGCCTTCACCCCATGACCCCTGACACCCGTTCCAATCAAGCTTCTATCTCTGCCTTAAAAATATCCATGGCCTCCACAGCCTTCTGTGGCATTGAATCCACAGATTCACCACCCTCTGGCAAGAAATTCCTCCTCATCTCCTTCCTAAAGGAACGTCCTGTTATTCTAAGGCTGTGCCCCCTGTTCCTAGACCCTCCCTCCCACTAGAGGGGAACAGATTGGGTAAACGCACAGTCTCTTGCCCAGAGTTGGGGAATCGAGAACCATAGGTTTAAGGTGAGGGGGGGAAAGATTTAATAGGAACCCGAAGGGTCACTTTTTCACACAGAGGGTGGTGGGTGTATGGAACGAGCTGCCGGAGGAGGTACTTGCGGTAGATTGTGTCTCTTTGGTCTAAACCTATATCTGCAGTTTTGTAACCTGCAGATCCAGGAAGAAGCTGTTACAAAGATGTCTGTGTCTGGTGGTGTGTGCTTTCAAGCTTCTGTATCTTTGTGCAGCTTGTTGTCACGTGTACTGAGGTACAGTTAAAAGCTTTTGTCCCGTGCTATCCAGTCATCAGAATGACAATACACAATTACAAATCGAGCCATTTACAGTGTACAGATACATGATCAATGTTAGATATAAGAGTGTGGAGCGATTGTACTGTGTGATTGTAGATCTGCTTCTGTGACCAGCACGCATATAGTCGCCTGGACTGGGCACCAAGTGTAGGAAGAAACTGCAGATGCTGGTTTACATTGAAGATGGACACAAAATGCTGGAGTAACAATAGTCAATAGACAATAGGTGTAGGCCATTCAGCCCTTTGAGCCAGCACCACCATTTAATGTGATCATGGCTGATCATCCCCAATCAGTACCCCGTGCCTGCCTTCTCCCCATATCCCCTGACTCCGCTAGCCCCTAGAGCTCTATCTAACTCTCTCTTGAAAGCATCCAGTGAATTGGCCTCCACCGCCCTCTGAGGCAGAGAATTCCACAGACTCACAACTTTCTGGGTGAAAAAGTGTTTCCTCGTCTCCGTTCTAAATGGCTTACCCCTTATGCTTAAACTGTGGCCCCTGGTTCTGGACTCCCCCAACATCGGGAACATGTTTCCTGCCTCTAGCGTGTCCAAACCCTTAATAATCTTATATGTTTCAATAAGATCCCCTCTCATCCTTCTAAACTCCAGAGTGTACAAGCCCAGCCGCTCCATTCCTGCAACATATGACAGTCCCGCCATCCCGGGAATTAACCTTGTGAACCTACGCTGCACTCCCTCAATAGCAAGAATGTCCTTCCTCAAATTTGGAGACCAAAACTCAGCGGGACAGGCAGCATCTCTTGAGAGATGGGTGATGTTTCGGGTCGAGACCCTTCTTCAGTCTGAGAGTCAGGGGAGAGGGAGACACAGAGATATGGAAGGATAAGGTGTGAAAACAAGAGATCAAAGGAGACAAAGTTCAAGGACAATGTAGAATGGATCATTGTTCGCCCCCGTCCTCTGCCTCTGGGAGTGATTTTAATTTCCACATTTTAATTAGGAAATCTTTTTTGCCCCCACCCCGCTCTCCCACCACCGCCCCTGTTCGGTCGGAGCGCTCACCAATTCCCTGAGCACGGACGCCCATTAAATCTCCCGAGTGCCAGCCTTGTGCAGAAGCGAGCACACATGGCGAATTGTCACAGCAGGTAGCAGCAGCTCTAAGATTTTATCACCCGGCGCATCAGATCTGTTGCCGTTCGATGTCCATCTCGCCCCCTGCAAGATTCCTCACAAGCCCCTCCCTCGTCGCTTCCTCCCACGGAAAGGTGAACGCGGTTCTCTTCGTCCCGGGCGAGCACCTTAACCGCACGGCGGCGGCACGCCACCTTTTGTCCCTCATTTGGGAGTGAGAACGTTGGCAACCCTAGAAACATAGAAACATAAACAATAGGTGCAGGAGCAGGCCATTCAGCCCTTCGAGCCTGCACCGCCATTCAAAATGATCATGGCTGA
The DNA here is from genome assembly GCA_035221665.1 of Okamejei kenojei. Classification (NCBI taxonomy): domain Eukaryota; kingdom Metazoa; phylum Chordata; class Chondrichthyes; order Rajiformes; family Rajidae; genus Okamejei; species Okamejei kenojei. The sequence goes on along the minus strand of CM069134.1, from coordinate 134,284,427 downwards.
TCATCCAACTCAGTATCCCGTACCTGCCTTCTCTCCATACCCCCTGATCCCTTTAACCACAAGGGCCACATCCAACTCCCTCTTAAATATAGCCAATGAACTGGCCTCAACTACCTTCTGTGGCAGAGAATTCCACAGATTCACCACTCTCTGTGTGCAAAAAAAAGTCTCATCTCGATCCTAAAAGACTTCCCCCTTATCCTTAAACTGTGGCCCCTTGTCCTGGACTTCCCCAACATCGGGAACAATCTTCCTGCATCTAGCCTGTCCAAACCCTTAAGAATTTTGTAAGTTTCTATAAGATCCGCCCTCAATCTTCTAAATTCCAGCGAGTACAAGCCGAGTCTATCCAGTCTTTCTTCATATGAAAGTCCTGCCATCCCAGGAATCAGTCTGGTGAACCTTCTCTGTACTCCCTCTATGGCAAGAATGTCTCTCCTCAGATTAGGAGACCAGGAGATTAGGAGAGAGGCGGGAGTGACGGCCGGTGGTGTTTCCATAGGGTGGAGCCGGAGGAGCCCAGTCTGAAGGAGAAGCTGGTGATATCGGAGGAGTGCGAGCTGATCACGGTGGTGGCGGTGATCCCAGGACGCCTCGAGGTCACCACCCAGCACATCTACTTCTACGACGGCAGCTCGGAGAAAGAAGAGACAGAGGAAGGTGAGGTTCCCCCAAATCCATCCGCCCGCTTCAGCTTTCACTGTGTAGAGCTAATTACTATTAAACCGCACAATACTTGTGCTAAAGGGCCTGTCCCACTTGGGCCGTCACTTATGCTACAGGCCGGAAGTGACGGTCGCGGACGGTCCCGCCAGAGTCGCCCGCGTCAACGTGCGCCCGCACAGCCGTCTGGAGCGCGTGACGTCATTTGAAGATGGACACAAAATGCAGGAGCAACTCAGCGGGACCGGCAGCATCTCTGGAGAGAAGGAATGGATGATGTTTCGGGTTCAGACTCTTCTTCAGTCTGAAAGAAGGGACTTGACCCGAAACGTCACCCATTCCTTCTCTCCAGAGATGCTGCCGGTCCCGCTGAGTTACTCCAGCATTTTGTGTCCATCTTCAATTTTCTTGGCCCCGCTCTGGGAGTAGGAGTGGGGGCGGATCCGGATCACAACGGCCGTGAGCCCCAGGCCGAGCTCGGCGATCGTCTGCCTGCTTCTGTTGCTGTTGGAGGTGAGACGTTGCGTCGCGCCAGGGTCTTGGGCCCGTCCCACTTTGGCCGTCAGTTACGCGACAGGCCGGAGGCGCGCCAAGAGTTGGTGCACTCCTCCACACCACTCCATGCGCCCCTCCCGCACTACCCACACGCTACCCACACGCTACCCACACGCTACCCACACGCTACCCACATGCTAGCAGGTCGCGTAAATGGCGCGCGAAAGACAGACAAGTGGGACAGGCCGTTAAAACACCAGGATAGTGCTCTACCAAGAACACCAAGCACAATGCCAAAGGATGGTATAGCACTTAGTCACATGTATGAGGTACAGTGAAATACATTTGTGTATGCAGTTCAGTACATTTCAATATACATAAGCACTAAGATACATCTTAGATTAGCAATTCAGATACAGTGTCAAAACTTAGAAACACAGAAAATAGGTGCAGGAGTAGGCCATGCGAGCCAGCACCACCATTCAATATGATCATGGCCGATCATCCAGAATCAGTGCCCCGTTCCTGCCTTCTCCCCATATCCCTTCATTCCGTTAGCCCTAAGAGCTAAATCCAACTCTCTCATGAATACATCCAGCGAATCGGCCTCCACTGCCTTCTGTGGCAGAGAATTCCACAGATTCACAACTCACTGGGTGAAATAGTGTTTCCTCATCTCAGTCTGAAATGGCCGACCCCTTATTCTTAAACTGTGACCCCCCTGGTTCTGGACTCGCCCAACATTGGGAACATTTTTCCTGCATCTAGCCTGTCCCGTCCTTTTATAATGTTATACGTTTCTATAAGATTCCCCCTCATCCTTCTAAATTCCAGTGAATACAAGCCTAATCTTTCCAATCTTTCCTCACATGACAGTCCCGCATCTCAGTCCCGCATCTTTTATTATTAATGTTTAATGTTTTATGTGTCACTCCTAACTGTCACTGTATGTCATGTTGTCACTAGCGGGCGGAGCACCAAGGCAAATTCCTTGTATGTGAATAAATGGCCAATAACCGTATTAATTCATTCAGATACAGCACAAGTGTACAGTAGTCATGCACTGAGACAGTGTACAGAGTCGCCAGTTTGGGGCCATTCCCAAGCCCCAGTTGTTGTAAGTGCAGGGTCTTGACCTGACCGTGAAGGCCCGTTGTCATGGCGACGTTGCAGGGTGGGCCTGGCCAGGCCAGGCCGCGTGCGGTCCTCCGCCGCTGCAGGCCGCGTGCGGTCCACGTGCCCGGCCTCTTGGAGCGGCGCCCGGTCCAGCCCAGCCCCAGGCTGCTGCAGGGCCTCCAGTGGCCCACTCCCCCCCCCCCGTTGAGCCCGCGCGCTCCCTCCCGCAGCCGGTCTGCTCACCGGCCCTCCAGGTGGGCTCGTTTGGCCTTCGATCCGCGGCGGGCGATCCGGACCCGTCTGCAGCGGGTGGGCGTGGCCTGCAGTTTAGCATCATCTAAACAGCTTACACACACTTATGCTGAGGACAATAACTAACGCCATATTCAATAATAAGGTCATAAGGTCAAAAGTGATAGCAAAATTAGGCCATTTGGCCCATCAAGTCCACTCCGCCATTCAGTCATGGCTGATCTATCTCTCCCTCCTAACCCCATTCTCCTGCCTTCTCCCCATAACCCCTGACACCCGTACTAATCAAGAATCTATCTATCTCTGCCTTAAAAATATCCACTGACTTGGCCTCCACAGCCTTCTGTGGCAATGAGTTCCACAGGTTCACCGCCCTCTGACTAAAGGAGCTCCCCACGCTGATGGTGTAGATGCGAGTATATCATTGGGGTTATCTAGTGGACACCTCCCTTCACCGGTGTTTGGTTGAGTTAGGCCCACGACACGTCGGGAAGGCTCCACAGTTAGTTCTGGTGTCACAGAACCACCCCCTCAATACCCGCTCTCACCACCTGTGCTACCAGTCTGCACGAGTAAGCAGCCCACTACGTAGACCTCCACTCACTGCCGGGCGGCACAAACCCGGTGATTTCTTGCTGTATCTCTTACAAAAAAACACATTTTAATTTAAGGTCGTAAGGAATAGGAGTAGAATTAGGCCATTCGGCCCATCAAGTCTACCCCGCCATTCAATCATGGCTGATCTATCTCCCCATCCTAACCCCATTCTCCTGCCTTCTCCCCATTATGTCTTATGCCTGTACTAATGAAGAATCTATCTATCTCTGCCTTAAAAGTATCCATTGACTTGACCTCCACAGCACTTCTGTGGAAAATAATTCCACAGATTCACCATCCTCTCACTAAAGAAATTTATCCTAAAAGAACGTCCTTTAATTCTGAGGCTGTGACCTCTGGTCCTAGACTCTCCCACGAGTGGAAACATCCTCTCCACATCCACTCTATCCCGGCCTTTCACTATTCGGTAAGTTTCAATGAGGTCCCCCCTCATTCTTCTAAACTCCAGCGAGTACAGGCCCAGTGGCATCAAACGCTCATCATACGTTAACCCACTCATTGCTGGGATCATTCTCATAAACCTCCTCTGGACCCTCTCCAGAGCCGGCACATCCTTCCTCAGATACGGTGCCCAAAAGTCCTCACAATAGTCCAAAAGCAGCCTTAGAGCCTCAACACATTACATCCTGGTTTTTGTACACAAGCCCTCTCGAAATAAATGCTGGCATTGAGTTTGCGTGCGGTCCCATTCAGCACGTAGTCTTGGTATTATTCCTTCAGGTATTGGGTACGATTTCAAACGCCCCCTCTGTCACCTGAGAGAGGTACATCTGCGGCGATATAACCTGCGGAGATCGGCCCTGGAGTTCTTCTTCATTGATCAGTCAAACTACTTCGTCAACTTCAAGAAGAAGGTATGGTGTTCCAAAGAGTCGAGAGTGTTTTAATGAGTTTCATGTGTCCCAGCACAACAGAATATGTAAACATACTATACTGTAAACAATATAATAAATGTAAAAAAGTTCAGTGTGTGAGTGTGTGCATGTATATTTGTGTGTAGAAAAAATGTACGTATGTGTGCATATCTGTGTGTGTATATGTATATATATATTTGTGTGAGTATGTATATATATATATGTGTATATATATATATATATATATATATGTAAATATGTGCATATTTGTATATATGTGTGTGTATGTGTGTGTGTGTGTCTGTGAGAATGTGTATATATGTAAATATGTGTATATTTGCATATGTGTGTATGTATATTAGATTAGATTAGATTAGATTAGAATGCTTTATTGCCATTGCGTGTGTCACATGTAACAAGATTACTGTGTCTCTTCATTTAAAAGAACTTCAAACATTCACATACTCATACTTTTTACACTCCCTCACTCCCCAAACCCACCCATGGATTCACATTTACATAAATTAACACTGTCTCCCCCCCCCCCCTTCCCCATAACCCGCTCCCGAAACAGAGTTCAGTTGCAAGATTGCTGACGGGTAAAAGCTGTTCTTGAGTCTGGCCGTGAGTGACTTTAACCACCTGTACCTTGTTCCTGAGGGCAGCAGTGTGAAAAGGTGGTGACAAGGACGTGTAATGTCTTTCACGATATTACAGGTCCTGCTGCGGCATCTGGAGTGGTAAATGTCCTCCAGAGGGGGCAGGGGGAGTCCAATGATACCCTGGGCAGTTTTTATCACCCTCTGGAGAGCTGCTCCGTCAGCTGCTGAACAGTTCCCAAACCAGGCAGTTATGCAGTAAGTCAGTATGCTTCCAACCGAACAGCAGTAGAAAGACTCCAGCAGTTTAGCAGACGGATGGGCCTTCCTCAGTGTTCTGAGGAAGTAAAGTCTCTGTTGCGCCCTTTTTACAACTACAGCAGAGTTCACAGACCATTTAAGATCCTCACTGATTTTGATCCGCAGAAATTTAAAACTAGGCACCCTCTCCACCTCCTCGCCCCCTATCTCCAGTGGCCTGAGCTCCGCTCTGTCGCCTGAAATCAGTGATGATCTCCTTTGTCTTTTTAGTGTCCAGAGAGAGATGGTTGTGAGCACACCACAGAAAGTCTATGCACCTCCTCTCTACAGGCGACCTCGTTCCCATTTGAGATGAGCCCCAGCACAGTTGTATCGTCCGCACATTTTGTGATCCTATTTGCGGGGTGATGGGGCAAGCAGTCATGTGTGTATAGGGCGTAGAGGAGCGGACTGAGCACGCAGCCCTGCGCTGCTCCTGTGCTGAGGGTCAGGGATGTCGAGGTGTAGGGTCCAAGCCTCCCCGTCTGTGGGCGTTCACCGACACAGTTGACTGCTGAGGCCAAGGTCTAGCATTGTTGTGATCAGCTTGCTGGGTACGACTGTATTAAAAGCTGAGCTGTGATCAACAAAAAGCATCCTGACATATGAGCCCTTCTCCTCCAGGTGGTGTAGTGCAGCATGGAGGGCAGTGTTTGTGGCATCCTCTGTAGATCTATCAGCCCTAGATGCATACTGGTGTGGGTCGAGTGAGGGGGGGACAGATCATTTACGGTGACCTAGGACCAGCCTTTCAAGGCACTTGGAGACTACAGATGTAAGAGCAACGGCCTGTAGTCATTGAGGGACTTGATGCTTGTCTGCTTGGGCACCGGGATGATAGTGGTGGTTTACAGGCACGTTGGCACGTATGTGTGTGTGTGTGTGTGTGTGTGTGTGTGTGTGTGCGTGTGTGTGTGTGTGTGTGTGTGTGTGTGTGCGTGTGTGTGTGTGTGTGTAGATAGACTGGGCAGTGTTCACATTATTTCTCAGCAGTGCCCTCTCTATGATCGATAGTGACATGGGTTGGGACTGGTGCTGATTTTAGTGATGCTACTCTCCAGGATCTCTCGTTTAGAGTTTCACATATTCCGTCGTTTTAACTTTACAAATAGATTAGCTAGTTAAAAAAACCCAAATGTATTCAATAAATGAGGTTGTCAGGCCTACGCAGCTTATTGAATGAAGATTCACCATGGATACCAGACTGTGGGAGATGTGGAAGAAGGAACTGCAGATGCTGGTTTAAACCGAAGACAAACACAAAATGCTGGAGTAACTCAGCGGGACAGGCAGCATCTCTGGAGAGAGGGAATGGGTGACGTTTTAGGTCGGGACCCTTCTTCAATGGAGGGTGCCTGTCGACATCCGTGCTGAACATGATGCCAAGTTAAACTAATCCCCTCTGCCCGCACGTGGTCCATTATCCCACCATTCCCGGCATGTCGTTGTGCCGATCGAAACGCCCCTTAAACGCCGCTATCGTACCTGCCTCCGCCACCACCCCCGGCAGCGCATTCCCAGCACCCACCACCCTCTGGCTAAAAACAAAACTTGCCCTTGCCCAGTGACCCGGGTTCAACCCTGACTACGGGTGCTGTCAGTGCGGAGTTTGCACGTTCTCCGGGTGCTCTGCTTTCCTCCCACATCCCAAAGACGTGCAGGTTTTGTAGGTTAATTGGCTTCCGTAAAACTGTAAATTGTCCCCAGTGTGTGTAGGATAGTACTAGTGTGCGGGGGGATCGCTGGTCGGCACGGACTCGGTGGGCCGAAGGGCCTGTTTCCACGCTGTATTTCTAAAGTCAAAAGCCTTATAAGTCTCTCCTTATATTTAATACCCTCTCATCCAGAAAAATAGACACAAAGTGCTGGAGTAACTCAGCGGGTCAGGCAGAATCTGTGGAGAACTCGGATAGGTGACGTTTCGAGTAACGAAGGGTTCTGACCTGAAACGTCACCTATCCATGTTCTTGAGATGCTGCCTGACCCGCTGAGTTACTCCAGCACTCTGTGAAACGTCACCTATCCATATTCTCCACAGATGCTGCCTGACCCGCTGAGTTACTCCAGCACTCTGTGAAACGTCACCTATCCATATTCTCCACAGATGCTGCCTGACCCGCTGAGTTACTCCAGCACTCTGTGAAACGTCACCTATCCATATTCTCCACAGATGCTGCCTGACCCGCTGAGTTACTCCAGCACTCTGTGAAACGTCACCTATCCATATTCTCCACAGATGCTGCCTGACCCGCTGATTTTCTCTCGGATTTACGAGGATGTTGCCAAGTCAAGAGGGTGTGAGCTAAAGGGAGAGGTTGAGCAGGCCGGGTCTCTTGCCCAGAGTAGGGGAATCAAGAACCAGAGGACATGGGTTCAAGGTGAGGGGGAAATATTTGATAGGAACCTGAAGGGTAACTTTTTGGGTGTGTGGAATGAGCAAACATCCGCAGTCAAACAAAAAAAAATTCCTTGGAGCGCAGGAGGATGAGGCGTGATCTCATAGAGGTGTATAAAATCATGAATAAATCGGGTAGATGCGCAAAGTCTCTTGTCCATTGCTATGGACCAAAAGGCAGGCAGGTGGGACTAGTGTAGCTGGGACATTGTTGGCCGGTGTGGGTGAGTTGGGTTGTTTCCGCGCTGTATCGCTCTATGACTCCCTGTTTGACGTGGTTTCTCCTGTTTCCGGGTTCAGGTCCGAAACAAAGTGTACTCGCTAATCCTGGCCGCCCGGCCACCCAACCTCTTCTACTTCGACAGCCGCTCACCCCAGGAACTGCTGAAAGCATCTGGATTAACACAAGTAAGCTGTGGGCGATACGATGCCAGTGACAGTCACAGTTCGGTTTATTATTGTCACGTGTACTGAGGTACAGGGAGAAGCTTTGTTTTGCATGGTATCCAGTCAAAGCAGATAAAACTGTACAGTAAAACCTCTTACTGCAGACCTCTTTATAAAGGATTTTGGTTACAGTCAACTGCCTGTTTAACAACACAGGCTGCGATATTTACACTGAGGAGGCTGTTGACATTGACAAGGCATTGAAATTGACAAGGGATTGACATTGACGAGGCATTGAAATTGACAAGGATTTGATATTGACGAGGTATTATCAATTGACCAATCAAGGTGAGCGGGGAAGATTTGATAGGAACCTGAGGGGTAAATTTTTAGAGGTGCAGCAATGATTTGGATGAAGGGATTCAAAGTAACATTAGCAAATTTGCAGATGACACAAAGCTGGGTGGCAGTGTGAACTGTGAGGAGGATGCTATGAGAATGCAGGGTGACTTGGACAGGCTGGGGGAGTGGGCAGATGCATGGTAGATGCAGTTTAATGTGAATAAATGTGAGGTTATCCACTTTGGTGGCAAAAACAGGAAGGCAGATTATTATCTAAATGGTGTTAAGTTGGGAAAATGTGAAGTACAACGGGATCTGGGGGTCCGTGTACATCAGTCAATGAAAGTAAGCATGCAGGTGCAGCAGGCAGTGAAGAAAGTGAATGGCATGTTGGCCTTCATAACACGAGGAGTTGAGTATAGCAGCAAAGAGGTCCTCCTGCATTTGTACAGGGCCCTAGTGAGACCACACCTGGAGTATTGTGTGCAGTTTTGGTCACCAAATTTGAGGAAGGACATTCTTGCTATTGTGGGAGTGAAGCGTGGGTTCACGAGGTTAATTCCCGGGATGGCGGGACTGTCATATGTTGATAGATTGGAGCAGCTGGGCTTGTATACTTTGGAATTTAGAAGGATGAGAGGGCATCTTATTGAAACATTTAAGATTATTAAGGGTTTGGACACGCTTGAGGCAGGAAACATGTTCCCGATGTTGGGGGAGTCCAGAACCAGGCGCCATAGTTTAAGAATAAGTGGTAAGCCATTTAGAACGGAGATGAGAAAAAACTTTTTCACATAAAGAGTTGTGAGTCTGTGGAATTCTCTGCCTCAGAGGGCGGTGGAGGCCGGTTCTCTGGATACTTTCAAGCGAGAGCTAGATAGGGCTCTTAAAGATAGCGGAGTCAGGGGATATGGGGAGAAGGCAGGAACGGGGTACTGATTGGGGATGATCAGCCATGATCACATTGAATGGCGGTGCTGGCTCGAAGGGCCGAATGGCCTAATCCTGCACCTGTTGTCTATTGTCTATTGTCAAGACACTGAAATTGACATGGAATTGACATGCACCCATATAACCATATAACCATATAACCATATAACCATATAACAATTACAGCACGGAGACAGGCCCTCTCGGCCCTTCCAGTCCGTGCCGACCATTTGTTTTCCCCTAGTCCCATCTACCTGCACTCAGACCATACCCGTCCATTCCCTTCACGTCCATATACCTATCCACTTTACTTTTAAATGTTAAAATCGATCCTGCCTCCACCACCTCTGCTGGAAGCCCATTCCACACAGCCACCACCCTCTGAGTAAAGAAGTTCCCCCTCACGTTACCCCTAAACTTCTGTCCCTTAATTCTCATGTCATGCCCTCTTGTTTGAATCTTCCCTACCCTCAATGGGGAAAGCTTATCCACGTCAACTCTGTCTATCCCTTTCATCATTTTAAAGACCTCAATCAAGTCCCCTCTTAACCTTCTGCGCTCCAAAGAATAAAGACCTAACTTGTTCAACCTTTCTCTGTAACATAGTTGCTGGAACCCTGGCAACATTCTAGTCAATCTCCTCTGTACTCTCTCTATTTTGTTGACAATCCTTCCTATAACTAGGCGACCAAAATTGTACACCATACTCCAGAATTGGTCTTAACCAATGCCTTGTACAATTTTAACATTACTTCCCTACTCCTATATTCAATGCTCTGATTTATAAAGGCCAGCACCACCAAAGGCTTTCTTTACCACCCTATCTACACGCGATTCCACCTTCAGGGAACTATGCACAGTTATTCCTAGATCCCTCTGGTCCATAGCATTCCTCAATTCCCTACCATTTACCATGTACGTCCTATTTTGATTTGTCCTGCCAAGATGTAGCACTTCACACTTATCAGCATTTAAACTCCATCTGCCATCTTTCAGCCCACTTTTCCAAATGGCCCAAATCTCTCTGTAGACTTTGAGAATCTACTTCATTATCCACAATACCACCTATCTTAGTATCATCTGCATACTTACTTATCCAATTTTCCACCCCATCATCCAGATCATTGATGTACATGACAAACAACAGTGGACCCAACACAGATCCCTGAGGCACCCCACTGGTCACCGGCTTCCAACCTGACAAACAGCCATCCACCATTACTCTCTGACATCTCCCATTCAGCCACTGTGAATCCATCTTGCTACTCCGCCATTAACACCCAAAGATTGAACCTTCTGAACCAACCTTCCATGGGGAACCTTGTCAAAGGCCTTACTGAAATCCATATAGACAACATCCACTGCTTTACCCTCCTCAATTTCCCTAGTTACCGCTTCAAAAAATTCAAGAAGGTTTGTCAAACATGACCTTCCAGGCACAAATCCATGTTGACTGTTCCTGATCAGACCCTGTTTATCCAGATGCTTATATATATTATCTCTAAGTATCTTTTCCATTAGTTTTCCCACCACTGACGTCAAACTAATAGGTCTATAATTGCTAGGTTTATTCTTTAATTTTTAAACAATGGAACAACATGCACAGTACGCCAATCCTCCGGCACTATTCCCGTTTCTAATGACATTTGAAATATTTCTGTCATAGCTCCTGCTATTTCTACACTAACTTCCCTCAATGTCCTAGGGAATATCCTGTCAGGACCTGGAGACTTATCCACCTTTATATTTTTCAAAAGTGTCAGTACTTCCTCCTCTTTGAATCTCATAGTTTCCATAGCTACTCTACTTTTTTCCCTTACCTCACAGAGTTTCGATATCCTTCTCCTTGGTGAATACCGAAGAAAAGAAATTGTTCAATATCTCCCCCATCTCTTTTGGCTCTGCAGATAGCTGTCCATTCTGGTTCTCTAATGGTCCAATTTTATCCCTCGTTATCCTTTTGCTATTAATATAGCTGTAGAAACCCTTTGGATTTACTTTCACCTTTCTTGCCAAAGCAACCTCATATCTTCTTTTAGCCTTCCTAATTTCTTTCTTAAGATTCTTTTTACATTCTTTATACTCCTCTAGCACCTCATTTACTCCATGCCTCCTATAATTATTGTAGATATCTCTCTTTTTTCGAAACAAGTGTCCAATTTCCCTTGAAAACCATGGCTCTCTCCAATTTTTACTATTTCCTTTCAACCTAACAGGGACATAAAGATTCTGTACTCTTACAATTTCCCCTTTAAATGTCCTCCATTTCTCTTCTACATCCTTCCCATGAAAACAAAGTGTCCCAATTCACTCCTTTAAAATCCTCACGCATTCCCTCAAAGTTAGCCTTTCTCCAATCAAAAATTTCCACTCTAGGTCCTGTTCTGACTCGCTCCATAATTATATTGAAACTAATGGTATTGTGATCACTGGTCCCGAAGTGCTCACCAACGCATACCTCCGTCACCTGACCTGCCTCATTTCCTAACAGAGGTCCAGCACTGCCCCTTCTCTGGTCGGTACCTCTATGTACTGCTGCAAAAAACTATCCTGCACACATTTTACAAACTCCAAACCATCCAGCCCATTTACAGAATGTGTTTCCCAGTCTATTTTTGGGAAATTGAAATCTCCCACAATCACTACCTTGTGCTTACTACTAATATCTGCTATCTCCTTACATATTTGCTCTTCCAATTCACGCTCCCCCATTTGGCGGTCTATAGTACACCCCTAAAAGTGTTGCTGCACCGTTCCCACTTCTCAGTTCCACCCAAATAGCCTCCCTAGACGAGCCCTCTAATCTATCCTGCCAAAGCACTGCTGTAATATCCTCTCTGACAAGCAATGCAACACCTCCACCTCTGGTCCCTCCAATTCTATCCCCCGGAAGCAACGAAATCCTGGAATATTTAGTTTCCAATCACAGCCCTCCTGCAACCATGTTTAACATTAATAAGGCACTGAAATTGACATTGAAGTAGTAATGAAATTGATAAGGCATTGAAATTGACAAGCAATTGACAATGATGAGGCATTGCCATTGACAAGCAATCACTTGAATCGACACTAAACTTTATTGAACAATGTAACAAAAAGCCTTTAGTATTCTTAGCTTGCAGTAAACAAAAATACATTTTAGCTGTTAAAAAGAACTTGACACCAACTTGTGACTTTGCTAACTTTGCACAGCGCCTCTACTCGCTGGGGTTTAGATGGTTGAGGGGGGAACTCATTGAAAATTACCGAATAGTGAAAGGCCCGGATAGAGTGGATGTGGGGAGGATGTTTCCACTAGTGGGAGAGTCTAGGACCAGAGGGCACAGCCTCAGAATACAAGGAAGGAGATGATGAGGAATGTCTTTATTCAGAGGGTGGTGAATCTGTGGAATTCATTGCCACAGAAATCTGTGGAGGCCAATGGATCAATGGATATTTGAAGTGTGAAGATTGATAGATTCTTAATTATTACGGGTGTCAGGGGTTATGGGGCGAAGGCAGGAGAATGGGGTTAGGAGGGAGAGATAGATCAGCCATGATTGAATGGCGGAGTAAACTTGATGGGCCGAATGGCCAAATTCTGCTCCTGTCACTTATGAGTGTGTAGTAAATGCCGTGTTTTCTCTTTCAGAAATGGGTTCAGAGAAAGATATCCAACTTTGAGTACTTGATGCAACTGAACACCATTGCAGGGAGAACGTACAACGACCTGTCTCAGTACCCAGTGGTAAGTACACTCCTGAGGGATGGTGAGCTGCAGTAACCCTTCCACTCTAGCCCCCCACTAGTCACCTCAGCACCTCAGCGAGAGGGAGAGAGAGACGTACCGGCAATGGAACAACAAAACCAAGAGTTTTTATTGTCATGTGTCTCAGATAGAACAATGACATCCTTAGTTATTCTGACGGAATATGTAAACATAGTGTACTGTGAACAATATAATAAACGAGAAAAAAAGTTCAGTATGTGTATATATACATCCATCTATCTATCTACCCATCTATCTATCTACCCATCTATCTATCTATCTATCTATCTATCTATCTATCTATCTATCTATCTATCTATCTATCTATCTATCTATCTATCTATCTATCTATCTATCTATCTATCTATCTATCTATCTATCTACTATATATAGAGGTGACGTTTTGGGTCAAGACACTTCTTCAGAAGAAGGGTCTCGACCGGAAACTTCACACATTCCTTCTATCCAGAGATGCTGCATGTCCCGCTGAGTTACTCCAGCATTTTGTGTCTACAGTGTAAACCAGCATCTGCAGTTCCTTTCCTACACAACCTACAAGCCTGCAGGCCTTTGGGACGTGGGAGAAAACCAGAGTACCCGGAGGAAACCCATGTGGCCAGAAGGTCATAAAGAATAGGAGTAGTTAGGCCATTCGGCCCATCAAGTCTACTCCACTATTCAATCATGGCTGAACTATCTCTCCCTCCTAATCGCATTCTCCTGCCTTCTCCCCATTAGCAAAATCTGTGAGATCAAACCCTGAAATATATGGGTATGAAACTAAAGAAACTGAAAATAAAATCTCATTGTACGCAGATGATGTATTACTTTATATCACAAAACCAGAAATTAGTCTTCCTAACTTGTTAGATTTAATAACTCAATTTGGATCGTTTTCAGGATATAGAATTAATTGGAATAAAAGTGAACTTATGCCAATAATGGGAAATAATTTACATATATTACAACAATACCCTTTTAAGATTGCAAATGAAAAATTTAAATATCTTGGAATTTATGTAACAAAAAGATATAATTCATTATTTAAATCTAATTTTTTACCCTTATTGAATAAACTATTTAAGAATATTCAATATTGGAAAATATGACCTATTTCAATGTTAGGTAAGATTAACGCGATAAAAATGATTTTTCTTCCACAATTACTATATTTGTTTCAAATGATCCCGATATATCTTCCTAAAAAATGTCTTTAAGAAAGTGGACTCCATGGTTAGTAATTTTATTTGGGATTATAAGAATCATAGAATAATTAAAAAGCATCTATGTAAATCAAAAATAAATGGTGGCTTTGCACTGCCTAATTTTATGTTTTATTATTGGGCAGTTAATATAAAAAAAAATATGAATTTTTGGTTGGGTGAACTAGATAAAACAACCAAATTGGTTAAAGATGGAAAAAGAAGACTGTATCCCTTTTGAAATTAGTTCGATTTTATTTGCTAATACTCCAATACATAAGAACATTTATAAAGAAAACCCATTAATAGAAAGTGGAATACGTATTTGGAAACAATTAAAAAAAACATTACAATTACAGAATGTACCACTAGCTCTTCCAATAGTAAACAATATTTCTTTTAAAACTTCACTGATGGACAAAGGTTTCTTAAAATGGAAGAACTATGGAATAAATAAGATCGGTGATCTTTATAGGGAAAAGTTATTTCTCTCATTTCAGGAATTACAACAAAATTATGGATTACATTTTAAAGAATATTTTCGATATCTACAAATTAGAGATTATGTTAAATCAAATACACTGGATTTTAGGAATAGAAAGACAGAAATTTTAGATGAATGTTTAAATAAACATCTGAATACAGAGAAATTAATATCATATATTTATAATATTTTATTGGAAAATGATTTACCAAATACGGATAAATATAGACAAGCATGGGAAAATGAACTAGGTCAAGTAATCAGTAGAGAAGTATGGAATGAAAGTTTACAACATATACATCATTGTTCATTAAATGCTAGACACTCCTTGATACAATTTAAAGTTATACATAGATTACATCTCTCAAAGTCCAAATTAAATAGAATTTTCTCAAATGTGTCTGCAATATGTGATGTGTCAACAATTAGAAGCTAATTTAACGCATTCATTCACAAAATGTATAAAAATCAGTAATTTTTGGATAGAAATTTTAAGATAATCTCAATTGTAGTTAATGCAAAGTTGATTCCAGACTCAAAAACTAATTATAGAAACATAGAAACATAGAAATTAGGTGCAGGAGTAGGCCATTCAGCCCTTCGAGCCTGCACCGCCATTCAATATGATCATGGCTGATCATCCAACTCAGTATCCCGTACCTGCCTTCTCTCCATACCCTCTGATCCCCTTAGCCACAAGGGCCACATCCAACTCACTCTTAAATATAGCCAATGAACTGGCCTCAACTACCCTCTGTGGGAGAGAGTTCCAGAGACTCACCACTCTCTGTGTGAAAAAAGTCTTTCTCATCTCGGTCTTAAAGGATTTCCCCCTTATCCTTAAGCTGTGACCCCTTGTCCTGGACTTCCCCAACATCGGGAACAATCTTCCTGCATCTAGCCTGTCCAACCCCTTAAGAATTTTGTAAGTTTCTATAAGATCCCCTCTCAATCTCCTAAATTCCAGAGAGTATAAACCGAGTCTATCCAGTCTTTCTTCATAAGACAGTCCTGACATCCCAGGAATCAGTCTGGTGAACCTTCTCTGCACTCCCTCTATGGCAATAATGTCCTTCCTCAGATTTGGAGACCAAAACTGTACGCAATACTCCAGGTGTGGTCTCACCAAGACCCTGTACAACTGAAGTAGAACCTCCCTGCTCCTGTACTCAAATCCTTTTGCTATGAAAGCTAACATACCATTCGCTTTTTTCACTGCCTGCTGCACCTGCATGCCTACTTTCAATGACTGGTGTACCATGACACCCAGGTCTCACTGCATCTCCCCTTTTCCTAATCGGCCACCATTTAAATAATAGTCTGCTTTCCTGTTTTTGCCACCAAAGTGGATAACCTCACATTTATCCACATTATACTGCATCTGCCAAACATTTGCCCACTCACCCAGCCTATCCAAGTCACCTTGCAGTCTCCTAGCATCCTCCTCACAGCGAACACTGCCCCCCAGCTTAGTGTCATCCGCAAACTTGGAGATATTGCCTTCAATTCCCCTCATCCAGATCATTAATATATATTGTAAACAGCTGGGGGTCCCAGCACTGAGCCCTGCGGTACCCCACTAGTTACTGCCTGCCATTGTGAAAAGGACCCGTTTACTCCTACTCTTTGCTTCCTGTTTGCCAGCCAGTTCTCTATCCACGTCAATACTGAACCCCTAATACCGTATGCTTTAAGTTTGTATACTAATCTCTTATGTGGGACCTTGTCGAAAGCCTTCTGGAAGTCCAGATATACCACATCCACTGGTTCTCCCTTATCCACGCTACTAGTTACATCCTCGAAAAATTCCACAAGATTCATCAGACATGATTTACCTTTTGTAAATCCATGCTGACTTTGTCCAATGATTTCACCACTTTCCAAATGTGCTGCTATCCCATCTTTAATAACTGACTCTAGCAGTTTCCCCACTACCGATGTTAGACTAACTGGTCTGTAATTCCCCGTTTTCTCTCTCCCTCCCTTCTTAAAAAGAGGGGTTACATTTGCTACCCGCCAATCCTCAGGAACTACTCCAGAATCTAAAGAGTTTTGAAAGATTATCACTAATGCATCCACTATTTCCTGAGCTACTTCCTTAAGTACTCTGGGATGCAGCCTATCTGGCCCTGGGGATTTATCGGCCTTTAATCTATTCAATTTACCCAACACCACTTCCCGACTGACCTGGATTTCACTCAATTCCTCCTTTGACCCACAGTCCCCTGCTATTTCCGGCAGATTATTTATGTCTTCCTTAGTGAAGACGGAACCAAAGTAGTTATTCAATTGGTCCGCCATATCCTTGTTCCCCATGATCAACACACCTGTTTCTGACTGCAAGGGACCTACATTTGTTTTAACTAACCTCTTTCTCTTCACATATCTATAAAAACTTTTGCAGTCAGTTTTTATGTTCCCTGCCAGTTTTCTTTCATAATCTATTTTTCCTTTCCTAATTAAGCCCTTTGTCCTCCTCTGCTGGTCTCTGAATTTCTCCCAGTCCTCTGGTATGCTGCTTTTTCTGGCTACTTTGTACGCATCCTCCTTTGCTTTGATACTATCCCTGATTTCCCTTGTTATCCACGGATGCACTACCTTCCCCGATTTATTCTTTTGCCAAACTGGGATGAACAATTTTTGTAGTTCATCCATGCAGTCTTTAAATGTCTTCCATTGTATATCCACCGTCAACCCTTTTAGAATTAATTGCCAGTCAATCTTGGCCAATTCTCGTCTCATACCCTCAAAGTTACCTTTCTTTAAGTTCAGAACCATTGTTTCTGAATTAACAATGTCACTCTCCATCCTAATGAAGAACTCAACCATATTATGGTCACTCTTGCCCAAGGGGGCACGTACAACAAGACGGCTAATTACCCCTTCCTCATTACTCAAAACCCAGTCTAAAATAGCCTGCTCTCTCGTTGGTTCCTCTACATGTTGATTTAGATAACTATCCCGCATACATTCCAAAAAATCCTCTTCCTCAGCACCCCTGCCAATTTGATTAACCCAATCTATATGTAGATTGAAGTCACCCATTATAACTGTTTTGCCTTTGTCGCACGCATTTCTAATTTCCTGTTTGATACCATCCCCAACTTCTCTGCTACTGTTAGGTGGCCTGTACACAACACCCACCAGAGTTTTCTGCCCCTTAGTGTTTTGTAGCTCTACCCATACCGATTCCACATCCTCCAAGCTAATGTCCTTCCTTTCCATTGCTTTAATCTCCTCTCTAACCAGCAACGCTACCCCACCTCCTTTTCCTTTCTCTCTATCCTCCTGAATATTGAATATCCCTGGATGTTCAGCTCCCAGCCTACGTCACCCTGGAGCCATGTCTCCGTGATCCCAACTATATCATAATCATTAATATCTATCTGCACGTTCAACTCGTCCACCTTATTATATTGGGAATACTGGAAACAAATCAGATATTAACAACACAACAAATAATTTTTATCGGTTATAGTTTAATAATTGGTAAAAAATTAATACTAAGATTTTGGAAAGGTCCTACTTCCCCCACAACTAAAATGTGGATTACAGAAATGTCGGAGACGTTACACTTGGAACGATTAAGGCTTGCCCTGATGGACAGGCTGGACCAGTTCAGAGGAATATGGTCTCCATTTATTGAATATTTAAAGGGTCAAGATGGTCCAGTTCGAAGCCATGACGGAAGCCTAAATGTATGAATGGATGAAGAATTATAGACAATAGATCATAAATATATCTCCATTGAAGAATATCTTGTTTAATATTCCACTCAATCAGTTTATCTCTCTCTTTTTTTTTCATTTTCTTTTTCTCTTTTTTATTTCTACTGCTATAAAATAAAAAAGAAAATTATAGAAGAATAGGAGTAGTTAGGCCATTCGGCCCATCAAGTCTACTCCACTATTCAATCATGGCTGAACTATCTCTCCCTCCTAATCGCATTCTCCTGCCTTCTCCCCATAATCTCTGACACCCGTACTAATCACTGCATCTATCTCTGCCTTAAAACTATCCACTGACAGCCTCCACAGCGTTTTGTGGCAAAGAATTCCACAGTTTCACCACCCTCTTACTGAAGAAATTTTCTCCTCATCTCCTTTCTAAAAGAATGTCCTCTAATTCTGAGGCTGTGACCTCTAGTCCTAGACTCTCCCACTAGTGGAAACATCCTCTCCGCATCCACTCTATCCAGGCCTTTCACTATTCTGTAAGTTTCAATGAGGTCCCCCCTTATTCTTCTAAACTCCAGCGAGTGCATGCCCAGTGATGACAAACACACATCGTAGGTCAACCCACTCATTCCTGGGATCATTCTTGTAAACCTCCTCTGGACCCTCTCCAGAGCCAGTGTAGTGGCAGATTATTATATCGTTTCAAAGATTTTTTTTCCTGTAGCCACTATGATTGAAGGCAGGGGTAAGTAGATAGCTTTGTTACGCACGTGAGCTCTCCACGAGACGTTCAAAGCAGTCGAAAGATAAATCTTCCAAACACAGTCTCTGGATTAATAGTTCCTTTGTTGTCGTAAAAACAGTGAGATATTCATCCAAACCTCTTCTCGTTTAAGTACATTTTGATCTTACTTGTAGTCAAACTCATCCATGTTCAAACTCGAGCATGGTCGAACTTGGGTATGGTTGAAAGCTGTGACCTCTCCCCCATGCTTCTACGAAACTAAAACTAAAAACTGCTGGCGAGTCTGCGCAATAATTCCAGTCGCAAACACGCCTCAGACTATGTATAAATCCCATCCACATAATTACAAGTAACTGGTTATAGTTATAACATACATGCAGTTGTACAGGGCTCTGGTGAGACCACATCTGGAGTACTGTGTACAGTTTTGGTCTCCTAATTTGAGGAAGGACATCCTTGTGATTGAGGCAGTGCAGCGTAGGTTCACGAGATTGATCCCTGGGATGGCGGGACTGTCATATGAGGAAAGATTGAAAAGACTAGGCTTGTATTCACTGGAGTTTAGAAGGATGAGGGGCGATCTTATAGAAACATATAAAATTATAAAAGGACTGGACGAGCTAGATGCAGGAAAAATGTTGGGTGAGTCCAGAACCAGGGGGCCACAGTCTTAGAATAAAGGGGAGGTCATTTAAGACTGAGGTGAGAAAAAACGTTTTCACCCAGAGAGAATTGTGAATTTATGGAATTCCCTGCCACAGAGGGCAGTGGAGGCCAAGTCACTGGATGGATTTAAGAGAGAGTTGGATAGAGTTCTAGGGGCTCGTGGAGTCAAGGGATATGGGGAGAAGGCAGGCACGGGTTATTGATAGCGGCCGATCAGCCATGATCACAATGAATGGCGGTGCTGGTTCCTCCTGCACCTATGTTCTATGTTTCTATGTAACAGACTGAGTTAAACTATATGGCTACTACAGCCATCACTTCCTTCCTCGGATATGTTGCAGGGAGAACGTGCAAACTCCACACACCACCCAAGGGTGGGATTGGGCTCTGGTTCTACCCGCTGCAGCTCTGCGCCGCCCCTGTGGTCGGTGCGGATATTATGATTTCATTTTTTTGATGGGCTTCATTCTATTTCACTCAGTTTCCGTGGATCATCTGTGACTACACATCTGAGGAGTTAGACGTGAATAACCCAAGCGTCTTTCGAGATCTCTCGCGCCCCATTGGCGTGGTGAACGACAAGCATGCAAAGGACGTGAAGGAGAAGTGAGTTCCCTTTCTTCATTTGCTTGGACAGCCATCGTGGATAGGTGGAGGGGCAGGAAGTGTAGAGGAAGCAGGGACTCTGCAGAAGGTCTTGGACAGGCTGGGAGAGTGGGCAGAGAAGTGGCAGATGGAATACAGCGTAGCAAATTGTGGAGTCACGCATTGTGGTAGCAGGACTAAGGGCGTAGACTATTTTTGATTTGGGGAGAGGATCCAGAAATCGGAGGTGCAAAGAGACTTGGGAGCGCTAATGCAAGAATAAGGGGTAAGCCATTCAGAACGGAGATGAGGAAACAATTTTTCACACAGAGAGTTGTGAATGTGGACTTCTCTGCCTCAGAGGGCGGTGGAGGCCGGTTCTCTGGATACTTTCAAGCGAGAGCTGGATAGGGCTCTTAAAGATAGCGGAGTCAGGGAATATGGGGAGAAGGCAGGAACGGGGTACTGATTGTGGATGATCAGCCATGATCACATTGAATGGCGGTGCTGGCTCGAAGGGCTGAATGGCCTACTCCTGCACCTATTGTCTATTGTCTATTGCAAAAAGATTAATTTGCAAGTTAAATCAGTGGTAAGGAAGACAAAGCAATGTTGACATTTAAGGCCTGTTTCCACACCGTATGACTGTATGACCGTGGTTCACTGATTTCAGTTTTAGTTCAGTTTATTGTCACGTGTACCGAGGTACAGTGAAAAGCTTTTGTTGTGTGCTAACCAGTCAGCGGGAAGACAATAACATGATTACAATCGAGCTATTTATTTATATACGTGATTAGGAAATAATGTTCAGTGCAAGGTAAAGCCAGCAAAGCCCAGTCAAGGATAGTCCGAGGGTCACCTATGAGGTAGATAGTAGTTCAGGACCGCTCTCTGGCTGTGGTAGGATGGTTCAGTTGCCTGATAACAGCTGGGAAGAAACTGTCCCTGAATCTGGAGGTGTGCGTTTTCACACTTCTGTACCATTTGCCTGACGAGCAGCCCTGAACTACTATCTACCTCCTTAGACTATCTTTAATCAGACTTTGCTGGCGTTACCTTGCACTAAACGTTATTCCCTTTATCATGTATCTGTACGCTTGAATATCATGTATTGTCTTTCCGCTGACTGGTTCGCACGTAACAAAAGCTTTTCACTGCATCCCGGCACACGTGACAACAAACTAAACTGAAATCGGTGAGAGCGGGGAGAAGAGGGAGTGGCCGGGGTGCGACTGGTCCTTGATGATGCTGCTGGCCTTGCCGAGGCAGCGTGAGGTGTAGATGGAGTCAATGGAAGGGAGGTTGGTTCGTGTGACGGTCTGGGCTGCGTCCACAATTCGCTGCAATTTCTTGCTGGTCTTGGACGGAGCTGTTCCCAAACCAAGCCGGGATGCATCCCGATAAAATGCTTTCTGCGGAGCATCTGTAGAAGTTGGTGAGAGCTGTTGGCGACTGCGGTGTGCTCAGTAATGAGGGACATGACTCTTTCTCTCCCACCGCTCAGATTTGAAAGCTTTGAGGACCCAACAGGCAACATTGATAAGTTCCACTACGGCACGCACTATTCCAATGCGGCTGGGGTGATGCACTACATGATCCGGACCGAGCCCTTCACCACCTTACACATCCAGCTACAGAGCAGCAGGTAAGCACACTGCCAATAACAGGCCTCAACATGAGGATGGTCACGGTGGCGCAGCGGTAGAGCTGCTGCCTTAGCCCCTGTCCCACTTAGGAGACCTAAACAGCAACCTCTGGTGACCTTGCCCGCCACCCATAATAAATCAAGGTGGAGATGACCTGCAACCTCCTACCACCTCCCACGCACATGTTGAAAACCTTCCTAGACTATGAAGAAAACCGGCTTTGACTAAACCTGCGACTAAAAAATGATCGATTATTAAAACGGCAACTTATTTTTAGTCGAGGCCAGTTTTAATCATGATGAAAATATAGCAGCAACGTAGATGAAGCCTCGACCACGCGGAAACCACCTTCCACCATTAGGGAGAGTGATCAAAACCTCCGGTGACCTCATGGAAACCTTGGGTGGTGGGCAAGGTCACCAGAGGTTGCTGTTTAGGTCTCCTAAGTGGGACAGGGGCTTTACAGCGCCAGAGACCTGGGTTTGATCCTGACCACGGGTGCTGTCTGAATGGAGTTTGTACGTTCTCCCCGTGACCTGCGTGGGTTTTCTGCGGGTGCTCAGGTTTCCTCCCACACTCCAAAGACGTACAGGTTTGTTTAAGAGAAAACTGCAGATGCTGGAAAAATCGAAGGTAGACAAAAATGCTGGAGAAACTCAGCGGGTGAGGCAGCATCTACGGAGTGAAGGAATTGGCAACGTTTCAGGTTGAGACCCTCCAACAGGTTTTTTGGTTAATTAGCCTATGTAAATTGTAAAACTGTGCCTAATGCAACGGTTCCCAACCTGGGGTAAATGTACCCCACTGGGGGTAAAGTTGTTGATTCTGGATTTGTTCATATTTGTTCTCATTGACTGACTGTGTGTGGTTCTGGTACACCGGTATCTGTTCATCATTAGTTGTTCATAAATAAGTGAAGTAACATTGTTAGGTGCTATTAAAGTTGCCGGGGGTAAACGGGACCAAAAAGGTTGGGAACCCCTGGCCTAGTGGGGTAGGATAATGCTGGCGCACGGGGTGATCGCTGGTCGGCGCGGAGACGGTGGGTCGAAGGGCCTGTTTCCGCCTTGTATCTCTAAAGTCTAAAGAAGAAATTTGGACAGATACGGTAGGAAAGGTTTAGGGTGTAGAAACATAGAAAATAGGTGCAGGAGGAGGCCATTCGGCCCTTCGAGCCCTTCGAGCCCTTCATTGTGATCATGGCTGATCGTCCGCTATCAATAACCCGTGCCTGCCTTCTCCCCATATCCCTTGACTCCACTAGCCCCTAGAGCTCTATCCAACTCTCTCTTAAATCCATCCAGTGACTTGGCCTCCACTGCCCTCTGTGGCAGGGAAGGCAGTACCAAACTGTTGCTTTGTTCAGACATTACACGGTTGGTGCACATGCGAGTTTGGTCCTCTAACATATTGTCACTGCTGCTGCAGCTGCTGAGCGAGGGTGTTGACTCGAGCTCAGCTACCTGTCGACTCCTGGTCTCAAGGTAAGATCTGCTGATGCAGCAGGGCACTCCCCTTAACCCATGACATCGCGCGACAGTCCTCGCAACCACTGTCGAGGGTTCGACAGTAAGTGGTCTGACCATCAGGTTACGCCACAAGGGTGATAGAGGCGACGTACAATTGCCCCGTGGGCAAATGGGGCTAGTTTAGGATGGGCACCTTGCAGATGGGCCGAAGGGCCAGTTTCCCTGCAGCGTGAGCTCTGTGTGTTGTATCGTTCATCGTTGTACTGTACCCTCGTGTGGCGACATCCTGCATCCTTGCCCTGGAGCTCCGGGGTGCTGGGACCGCCGATTGGAACATCGTGGAGCTGCGGGTCGGTGGAGCGTCCAGCCGCGGGCGGCGCCGCTGACTTTAGCATCGGGATCTCTCGCCGGGATCGCCAGTGGGGGAGCTCCGTCCAGCACGGCCTGTCTGCTTAGGAAGCCGCGGTCTCCAGTAAGGAAGCGGCCGTTTCATGTGTCCCAAGCCGCTGACAGGATTCTCCCATCGCCGGAGCACCATCGCCCGGCGAGAACGGCCTGGAACATCGGGCCTCGTAGCGGCGACTGCGGAGGCCTCAGTAGGCCCGACTATGGGTGGACATGGGGGCGGGGACTGGACTTTGTGCCTTCCCTCATAATGGCAACCATTGTGGGGTAATGTTTTCATGTTTTATGTTAAATTTCTTTCTAATGTTATGTTGTATTCTTATTAATGAGCTGCAATGGCAACTGGACTTTCACTGCACCAATTGGTGTGTGCAACAATAAATGAATCTTTGAAACTTTGAGCGTCGGGGCTAAGCGGCGATCTTGTGTCTTGTGAGCGTGCTTTTTAAGACTCTGTTCCTCCAATTTGCGTTTGGCCGCGACGGTGTTATTGTTGAATGTTTGTGACCCTACAGGTTTGACTGTGCCGACCGCCAGTTCCACTCCATCCCCGCCGCCTGGCAGGTCCGTGTGGACAACCCTGTCGATGTGAAGGAGCTAACTCCAGAGTTCTTCTACTTCCCGGAGTTTCTGGAGAACCAGAATGGTAGGCGACACGACGGGCTCACTATCCCAGTGACCAACGCTGGGGGTTAGACAATAGACAATAGGTGCAGGAGGAGGCCATTCGGCCCTTCAAGCCAGCACCGCCATTCAATGTGATCATGGCTCTGGATACTTTCAAGGGAGAGCTAGATAGCGCTCTTAGAGATCGCGGAGTCAGGGGATATGGGGAGAAGGCAGGAACGGGGTACTGATTGGGGATGATCAGCCATGATCACATTGAATGGCGGTGCTGGCTCGAAGGGCCGAATGGCCTCCTCCTGCACCTATTGTCTATTGTCTAGCTCTTTGAACGTTCTTGCATAGAGGATCAAACCCGGGTCTCTGGCGCTGTGAGGCAGCAGTTCTATCGCTGCCCCACTGTGCAGCCCCATCACCTATTTCCAATCTGTATCCACTCTCCACCTCATCTCCCTCCCCTTCTCTCCTCTCCCCTCCTCCCTGTCATTCCATCCTTACCAACTTTACACCCTGGCCTTTCATTCAGTGGGCTGTTAACATGCTGTGGGGTCTTACCAACATTATCGCAGGTGATGCATAAGTGGGGAAACTCTGAAGCAGGAAGGAATTTTCATTTATCAATAGTGACCCAATTAACGACCCGTGGCAAGAATTGAACAGTAACAGGACAATAGGTAATGTCGGAAGGAACTGCAGATGCTGGTTTACATCGAAGGTAGACACAAAATGCTGGAGTAACTCAGCGGGACAGACAGCATCTCTGGAGAGAACAAATGGGTGACGTTTCGGGTCGAGACTCTTCTTTAGATTGAGAGTGATACAGCGTGGAACCAGGCCCTTTGGCCCAACTTGCCTGTTTCCACACTCTATCTCTAAAAGTTAAACCGGAGCACCCGGAGAACATCCACGGGATAAACTTACACACTCCACACAGACAGCATCCACAGTCAGGATCGAACCCAGGTCTCTGGCGCTGTGAGACAACAACTCTCCCGCTGCCCCGTCAAAACACCCATTCCTTCTCTCCAGAGATGCTGCCTGTCCCGCTGCTACTCCAGCGTTGTGCCTCTTCCTGTATATGTGTCTGCTTTCCCTCTCCCTGTATCCCTCACTTCCTCTGAGTCTCTCTGCCACTGAGAGCGGTCTTGTTCCTTTTCTACCACCGCCAGCCTCTTGCAAAAGGACTTGGGAATGCTGCTGCAGGATTCCCCAAAAAGTTCATCTTCAAGTTGATGTTTCCAACCGAGACTCATTCCTTCTCTCCAGAGATGCTGCCTCACCCGCTGAGTTACTCCAGCATTTTGTGTCTACCTTCGATTTCAACCAGTAGGCCCCCCTCGACCATGACTGACCATGGGTGATACATCCTGGTTGGATGCAAGCCTGGGCCATGTCACGTGGAGGACAGGCTGTTGCCCATGCAGCACGTCCCCCCTCTCCACGTCGCTGATCGATCCAAAGGAACAGCAGGGCCGTTACAGTTTGGCACCAGCGCTGTCGCAGGTGCTGCCAGAGCAGGGTTGTAGACAACGGCGAACTGCCTTAGGGGCTCCGACTCCGGATTTTCTTGAGGTTTACTCCTGGAGCCTTTTCCATGTCTGGATATGGCCACAAGGCAGTGGAGGAAATCAGAGTTTTCCCTCTCCTAGATGGACCGCCCTCCCAGGCTGACAAGCCCCATCTGCCCTAGACTGGTGGGGGCGGGAGCGTCTACCTTCCCGTGCAGGTCTATGGCACCTGCCCACTGCCCAATGATTTCAACCAGCATCTGCAGTTCTTTCTTACACAATCTGCAAGTCGAATCTGTTGTGAGGAAGGCAAACGCAGTGCTAGCAATTATATCAAGAGGGCTAGACGACACAAACAGGGAAGTGACGCCGGGGCTCTAACATGCGCTGGTTAGACTGCATTTGGTTTATTGTGAGTAATTTTGGGCCCCATATCGGTTCAGTTTAGTTTAGTGTCACATGTGCTGAGGCAGGGGCGGGAAACACGGGGGGTCCAGAGGAGACACGTCCGTCCCCCCATGTTTTGAGAGGGGGGGGGACATCCCCCTCACGTTTTTGTAATCCGGATTTTAAAATCTCCGCTTACCGCGAGACAGTGGAGGTGGGACTGCTGATCGAGGGCACCGATTGGACGAGAGAGACGTCGGTCAGCAGGCAATGGGGGCCCAGAGGGGACATGATGATGCAGCGCGGTGATTGGAGGAGGGAGGCGTGGCACATACCTGCGCCTCATCCGCAGCCAGGATCGATCCCGGCCGGGTCTCCGGCGCTGTTCCGTTCCCGTCCGCCCCCCCCCCCCCCCCCAGTCAGACGCGAGCTGTACCCCCAGGCCCACAGCCAGTGCTGAGAAGCAGCGCTAAGCCCAGCTCACTCTGTCTGGGCAACCCGCCTGGGCTTGCGGGAAATATGGCCAGCGCGGAGAGGCAGCGCTGGTGTCCCGTCAGTCCAGGCAGGGCTGTAGTTAACCCGGCGAGACAGGCAGAGTTGAGCTGCATTTAGCGCTGGATTGAGCCTCCGAAGCCTCGCGCATGTGTGTGTGTATGCGCATGCGCGCGCGGCCACCAATAAATTGTGTCCCCCCCCCCTGTCCCCCGGTCACCTCCATGTTTTGATAGCGAGTTCCGCTCTTGTGCTGAGGTACAGCAAAAAGATTCATTTAAGACCAAATCTGAGGACAGATGTGCCGGCTCTGGAGAGGGTCCAGAGGAGGTTTACGAGATGATCCCAGCAATGAGTGGGTTAACATATGTTGAGCGTTAGACGGCCCTGGGCCTGTACTCGCGGGAGTTTAGAAGGTTGAGTGGGGACCTCATTGAAACTTACCGAATAGTGAAAGGCCTGGATAGAGTGGATGTGGAGAGGATGTTTCCACTAGTGAGAGAGTCTAGGACCAGAGGTCACAGCCTCAGAATTAGAGGACGTTCCTTTAAAAATGTGTTTAGTCAGAGGGTGGTGAATCTGTGGAATTCTTTGCCACAGAAGGCTGTAGAGGCCAAGGCAGTGGATATTTTTATGGCAGAGATAGATAGATTCTTCATTAGTACGGGTGTTAGGGGTTATGGGGAGAAGGCAGGAGAATGGGGTTAGGAGGGAGAGATAGATCAGCCATGATTGAATGGCGGAGTAGACTTGATGGGCCGAATGGCCTAATTCTGCTCCTATCACATGACCACATGCCGCTTGCCTCTGTATCTCTGTTTAACCCTCTCCGTCCCTGTACCAACGCCCGCACGCTGTGTCTTCCCCATCTTCTCTCCAGGGTTCGACCTTGGCTGCCTCCAGATGACCAACGAGAACGTGGCTGACATTGTCCTTCCCAAGTGGGCAATGTCTCCTGAAGACTTCATTTACAAGCACAGGAAAGCACTGGTAACTACAGCTGTGGGGGATATGCAGGCCCTTCGGCCCATCTCGTCCGTGGGTGAACAAGGTCTCTCATACTCTTATTGGGAAAGAGCTGCAGATGCTGGTTTACATCGAAGACAGACACCAAATGCTGGAGTAACTCAGCGGGACGGGCAGCGTCTCTGGAGAGAAGGAATGGGTGACGTTTTGGGTCGAGACCTTTCTTCAGGTCTGGACCCGAAACGTCACCCATTCCTTCTCTCCAGAGATGCCTGTCCCGCTGAGTCACTCCAGCACTTTGTGTCTATCTCTCATAATCTAGGGCCATAATCCGCCAATCTAGGACCATAAATGGCCCATAATCTAGGGCCATTGATTCATTCCAAGCCTTCAATTTCCTGAGGGATCCATCATTCTACATTTAAACCCCCTGAATCCCATTCCGAGCCCAGTCCGTAGAGGGTTTCAGTTGAGTTTATTGCCACGTGTACCGAGGTACAGTGAAAAGCTGTTGTTGCGCGCTAACCAGTCAGTGGAAAGACAATACATGATTACAATCGAGCCGTTCACAGTGTACAGATACATGATAAGGGAATAACGTTTAGTGCAAGGTAAAGCCAGCAAAGTCCGATCAAGGATAGTCCGAGGGTCACCAATGAGGTAGATAGTAGTTCAGGACCGCTCTCTGGTTGTGATGGGATGGTTCAGTTGCCTGATAACAGCTGGGAAGAAACTGTCCCTGAATCTGGAGGTGTGCGTTTTCACACTTCTGTACCTCTTGCCTGATGGGAGAGGGGAGAAGAGGGAGTGGCCGGGGTAGACACAAGGGAGTGCAGATGCTGGAATTTTGTGCAGAACACAAGTGCTGGAATAACTCAGCAGGTCAGGCAGCAACTCTGGAGAACATGGATATGTAACGTTTCCAGTCACCTTTCCATGTTCCCCAGAGATGCTGCGTGATCCGCTGAATTATTCCAGCGCCTGGTATCACTTAATGTAATACGCTGAGAGAATGGAGCGGCTGGGCTTGTACACTCTGGAGTTTAGAAGGATGAGAGGGGATCTTATTGAAACATATAAGATTATTAAGGGCTTGGACACGCTAGAGGCAGGAAACATGTTCCCGATGTTGGGGGAGTCCAGAACCAGGGGCCACAGTTTAAGAATAAGGAGTAAGCCATTTAGAACGGAGACGAGGAAACACTTCTTCTCACAGAGAGTTGTGAGTCTGTGGAATTCTCTGCCTCAGAGGGCGGTGGAGGCCGGTTCTCTGGATACTTTCAAGAGAGAGCTAGATAGGGCTCTTAAAGATAGCGGAGTCAGGGAATACGGGGAGAAGGCAGGAACGGGGTACTGATTGGGGATGATCAGCCATGATCACATTGAATGGCGGTGCTGGCTCGAGGGGCTGAATGGCCTACTCCTGCACCTATTGTCTATCGTCTATTGTCCTCATCTCCTTCATAAAAGAAGTTCCTTTAAATCTGAGGCTGTGACCTCTAGTCCTAGACTCTCCCACTGGTGGAACCATCCTCTCCACACCCACTCTATCCCGGCCTTTCACTATTCTGTACGTTTCTATGAGGTCCCCCTTCATTCTTCTAAGCTCCAGCGAGTACAGGCCCAGTGCCGACAAACGGTCAACAAACAAATTTGCCTTGAGCCTCCCTCTCCTTTTGGTGATGGAGCTTCTGTCCCTAAGGAAGTGGTTGCAACGGTCAGGTATTCCCGTGGATCTGATCTGATTATTTAGTTTAGTTTAGTAATAGAGTGCGGAAACAGGCCCTTCGGCCCACCGCGCCCGCACCGACCAGTGACCCCCACGCACTAACACTATCCTACACACACTGGGAACAATTTTACATTCATACCAAGCCAATTAAACTACAAACCTGTGCGTCTTTGGAATGTGGGAGGGAACCGAAGATCCCGGAGAAAACCCACGCAGGTCACAGGGAGAACGTATAAACTCCGTACAGACAGCACCCGTAGTTGCGATCAAAGCGGGTCTCTGATTCTTTGGGTTGCCAACTGTCCTGTATTAGCCGGGACATCCCGTATATTGGGCTAAATTGGTTTTGTCCCTTATGGGACCGCCCTTGTCCCGTATTTGACCGCTACTACTTGGGTCGGGGGGATTGTCGGGTCGGAGCGCCTCATCCGTCCCGATGTAGTGCAGCCCATGGAGTGCAGCAGCAGCAGCAGCAGCAGCGCCTCGCCCGTGGCCCCGTCGGTCGGTCGGTCGGCAGCCCGGCCAGCTGTCCGACCTTCGCACATTCGCTTACCGCCACCACCACCACCACCCCTCCTTCTCACGGCCGATCATTGGTCAAAACTCCGGGCCAAAACTCCTCAGCTGGCCCGCCGGCTGGGCTTTGTGTGCAGTCCAGCACCCGGGGCCAACTCATCATTCGGTCAACGAATTGCCGCCGGGAATTTGTCCTGTGTCTCGACCTTTTGTCCCTTATGTGGGAGCGAGAACGTTGGCGTCCCTACTGACGCTGGAAGGCAGCCGCTCTGCCCGCTGCACCACCATGACCGCCCTGTAACATGGACAATGATACGCCTGTGTTTGGTTTTGTCCACAGGAGTCTGAACATGTCTCTGCAAACCTCCATGATTGGATTGACCTGATCTTTGGCTACAAGCAGAGGGGGCCAGCAGCAGTTGAAGCTCTGAATGTCTTTTATTACTGCACATATGAAGGTAGGACAAGTGTACCATCTTGAGTAAGGGGCGACCAGATGGGGGGGGGGGGGGGGGGGCGGGTCATCAGAACACCCATGTATACAATCATCAGATCAATTATTATTATTATAAGAATTGGAACTGAATTGGTGCTCACGGAAGCTTCATCCATCTATCTGCCGCTTTTCCCACTTGTCTTCCTGATCTGGCTGGCTCCCAGATTGCTGGCATCGTAGATACAGCGCGGAGATAGGCCCTTCGGCCCATCGAGTCCGTGCCGACCAGCGATCCCCCCATTGCACTAGTTCTATCCTACACACTGGGGACAATGTACAGGACTTTCACACCCGCACGTCTTTGGGATCTGGGAGGAGACCGGAGCACCCAGAGAAAACCCACGCAGGTCACGGGGAGAACGTGCAAACTCCACACAGACAGCACCCGTAGTCAGGATTGAACCTGGTTCTATGGCCCTATGAGGCAGCAACTCTCCCACTGCGCCACCGTGCTGCCCAAGCGAATGCATGAAGGAGTTTTTTTACACTGGCTAGGTTTGAAATAGATTTCTTGCTCATTGAGTTTGGAGGTAAACCCTGGAGTTATACTCCACAGGGACACTCTGGAGTTTAGAAGGGTGAGAGGGGATCTTATTGAAACATATAAGGTTGTTAAGGGTTTGGACACACTAGGAAGGAAACATGTTCCCGATGTTGGGGGAGTCCAGAACCAGGGGCCACAGTTTAAGAATAAGGAGTAAGCCATTTAGAACGGAGACGAGAAAATACTTTATTTTCACAGAGAGGTGTGAGTCTGTGGAATTCACTGCCTCAGAGGGCGGTGGAGGCCGGTTCTCTGGATACTGGATAGGGCTCTTAAAGATAGCGGAGTCAGGGGATATGGGGAGAAGGCAGGAACGGGGTACTGATTGGGGATGATCAGCCATGATCACATTGAATGGCGGTGCTGGCTCGAAGGGCTGAATGGCCTACTCATGCACCTATTGTCTATTATCTATAAAGTGTAAAGGAGGGATTTGGACGGGATCAAGGATAGGAAAGGTTCATGGTGATAAAGGCCCAACGCGGGCAAATGGGGCTAGTTCAGGAGGGGCATCTTGGATTCAAGTCGTAAGGTCATAATTGATAGGAGTAGAATTAGGCCCATCAAGTCTACTCCGCCATTCAATCACGGCTGATCTATCTCTCCCTCCTAACCCCATTCTCCTGCCTTCTCCCCATAACCCCTGACACCCGCACTAATCAAGAATCTATCTATCTCTGCCTTAAAAATATCCACTGACTTGGCCTCCACAATCTGCGGCGAAGAATTCCACAGATTCACCACCCACTGACTAAAGAAATGCCTCCTTCCTAAAAGAACGTCCTTTAATTCTGATTTGGGCCGAAGAGTCAGTTTCCGTGCTGCGTGACTCTATGACGTGCCATTCATCATTGTACTGTGTCCGCGCCTAGGAGCAAACTGGCGATCTTAGAAACATAAAATAGGTGCAGCATTAGGCCATTTGGCCCATCAAGCCAGCACCGCCATTCAATATAATCATGGCTGATCATCCAAAATCAGTTCCTGCTTTTCCCCCATATCCCTTGATTCCTTCTGCCCTAAGAGCTAAATCTAACTCTCTCTTGAATACATCCAGTGAATTGGCCTCCACTGCCTTATGTGGTAGAGAATTCCACTGATTCACAACTCCCTGGTTGAAAACGTTTTCCTCAACTCAGTCCCAAATTGCCTACCCATTATTTTTAAGCTGTGACCCCTGGTTCTGGACTCCCCCAACATCGGGAACATTTTTCCTGCATCTAGCCTGTCCAATTCCTTAAGAATTTAAAATGTTGGTATGAGATCCCCTCTCAACCTTCTAAATTCCAGCGAATACAAGCCCAGTCGATCCATTCTTTC
This sequence comes from Okamejei kenojei, assembly GCA_035221665.1. Taxonomy (NCBI): domain Eukaryota; kingdom Metazoa; phylum Chordata; class Chondrichthyes; order Rajiformes; family Rajidae; genus Okamejei; species Okamejei kenojei. Next base: position 134,252,264 of record CM069134.1, on the reverse strand, counting down.
ATCATATGTCAGTCCCGCCATCCCGGGAATTAACCTGGTGAACCTACACTGCACTCCCTCAATAGCAAGAATGTCCTTCCTCAAACTGGGAGACCAAAACTGCACACAAATCAAGAGTCAAGTCAAGTCAAGAGAGTTTTATTGTCATGTGTTAGAGAGAGTCGTCCTTGACATACCGAATCTCCGTAATCTTCTCAGGAAGTAGAGGCGCTGATGTGCCTTCTTTATAATTGCATCCGTGTTCTCGGACCAGGAGAGATCTTCAGAAATATGCACGCCCAGGAATTTAAATTTCTTGACCCTTTCCACCATCGACCCATTCCAAAGTCCACAATCAGTTCCTTGGTTTTGCTGGTGTTGAGAGCCAGGTTATTGTGCTGGCACCATTTGGTCAGTCAATCGATCTCACTTCTATACTCTGACCCGTCCCCATCAGTGATACGTCCCACAACAGTGGTGTCTTCGGTGAACTTGGTGATAGAGTTCACACTATGTTCGGCTACGCAGTCATGAGTATAGAGTGAGTACAGCAGGGGGCTGAGCACGCAGCCTTGAGGTGCTTCCGTGCTGATTGTTATCGAGGATGACACATTTCCACCAATACGGACAGACTGTGGACTGTGAATGAGGAAATCGATACTCCAGGTACGGTCTCACTAGGGCCCTGTACAACTGCAGTAGGACCTCCTTGCTCCTAAACTCAAATCCTCTCGTTATGAAGGCCAACATACTTTTAGCTTCCTTCACTGCCTCCTATACCTGCATGTTTACTTTCAGTGACTGGTGTACAAGCACACCCAGGTCTCGTTGCACCTCCCCTTCTCCTAAGGTGACACCATTCAGGTAATAATCTGCCTTCCTGTTCTTGCCCCCAAAGTGGATAACCTCACATTTATCCACATTATACTGCATCTGCCATGCATCTGCCGACTCACTCAACCTGTCCAAGTCACCCTGCAGCCTCATAGCATCCTCCTCGCAGCTCACACTGCCAGCCAGCTTTGTGTCATCTGCAAACTTAGAGATGTTACATTTAATTCCCTCATCTAAATCGTTAATATAGACGATAATAGAGATTAAACGGTTGGAGCAAACTGGCGATGTTGTGTGTGTGAGTATTGTTTTTCTAACTCGTAACCAGCATCGGCTCCAGTACTAATGCGATCCTTGCTACACAGGGGCCGTGGATCTGGACGCAATCGCCGATGAAACGGAACGGAAGGCCTTGGAAGGGATCATCAGTAACTTTGGGCAAACTCCATGCCAACTGCTGAAGGTAAACGCAAATCGTGTTGTTAACCTCGTCCCGACACATACCACGGCTTCCTAATGGCGCAGCGGTAGAGTTGCTGCCTCACAGCGCCAGAGATCCGGGTTTGATCCTGACCACGGGTGCTGTCTGTACGGAGTTTGTACGTTCTCCCCGTGACTTGCGCAGGTTTTCTTCAGGAGCTCCGGTTTCCTCCCACACTCCAAAAACGTACAGGTTTGCAGGCTAATTGGCTTGGTATAATTGTGAATTGTCCCTAGTGTGTGTAGGATAGTGTCAGTCAGTGGAGATCGCTGGTCGGCACCGACTCGATGGGCCGAATGGGCTGTTTCCGCGCTGCATATCACCTACTGCCACATGTATCATCACCACACAAATGCCAAATAAACCCTCCTATACAAGAATGATCCCAGGAATGAGTGGGTTAACCTATGATGAGCGTTTGTCAGCCCTGGGGCTGGAGTTTAGACCTCATTGAAACATACAGAATAGTGACAGGCCTGGACAGAGTGGATGTGGAGAGGATGTTTCCACTAGTGGGAGAGTCTAGGACCAGAGGTCACAGCCTCAGAATTCAAAACATAGAAAATAGGTGCAGGAGTAGGCCATTCAACCCATTGAGCCAGCACTGCCATTCAATGTGATCATGGCTGATCATCCAAAATCAGTACCCGTTCCTGCCTTCTCCCCATATCCCTTGATTCCATTAGCTGTAAGAGCTATATCTAATTCTCTCTTGAAAACATCCAGTGAATTAGCCTTCACTGCCTTCTGTGGCAGAGAATTCCACAGATTCAAAACACTCTGGGTGAAAACGTTTTTCCTCATCTCAATCCTAAATGGCCTGCCCCTTATTCTTAAACTGTGGCCCCTGGTTCTGGACTCCCCCAACATGGGGAACATTTTTCCTGCATCTAGATTGTCCAATCCCTTAAGAATTAAAGGACATTCTTTTTGGAAGGAGATGAGGAGAAATTTCTTTAGTTGGAGGGTGGTGAATCTGTGGAATTCTTTGCCACAGAAGGCTGTGGACGTCAAGTCAGTGGATATTTTTAAGGCAGACATAGACAGATTCTTGATTAGTACGTGTGTCAGAGGCAATGGGGAGAAGGCAGGAGAATGGGATTAGGAGGGAGAGATCAGCTATGATTGAATGGTGTAGTAGAATTGATGGGCTGAATGGCCTAATTCTATTCCTATCACATGAACTTATGACCGCAAATCTCAAGTTATGCCACTTTGAAGAAGTTAAGGGTCTCGACAAGAAACGTCAGCTGTTGCTTGTCTCCAGAGATGCTGTGTGACCCGTTGACTAACTTGCGTGCAATCATGCCATGACGCATTTACAATAGCTACAGCGGAACAAAAGGTGCCAGAGCGCAGAATATTGTTGCTCCAATGTAGCGCCAATTCCAGAGAACGTGTCCACATTGAGGTAGGTTGGAGGATTAGGGCTGTTTGTCTCAGAGGATTGAGAGGGGTTGTCACTTTAGGGTTGAGTTGAGGAGAAATGTATTAGGTTATAGAAGAAGTATGGGTTATGGAAGAATATGAAGTATGGAAGAAATTATGGATGGGCCAAGTATGGAGGGATATGGACCAAGTGCAGGCAGGTGGGACTAGTGGAGTTGGGACATGTTGACCGTGTTGGGCCAACGGCCTGTTTCCACACTGTATCACTGTTTGACTCTAAAGCAGGGGTGGGCAGCCTTGTTCTGCATAGGGGCCGGGACGCATGTCTGTGAGCGAATGGCGGGCTACATCTATCATGTGTACACGTGGATCCTGCCCCTTCGAGGACGCCACCCGGAGCACTGGTCCCTAGTTACGGGAGCTCACCACATGGCGCACCTAGTTACGGGCGCTCACCAACATGGCGTCCCTAGTTACGGGCGCTCACCAACATGGCGTCCCTAGTTACGGGCGCTCACCAACATGGCGTCCCTAGTTACAGGAGCTCACCAACATGGCGTCCCTAGTTACAGGAGCTCACCAACATGGCGTCCCTAGTTACAGGGGCTCACCAACATGGCGTCCCTAGTTACGGGGGCTCACCAACATGGCGTCCCTAGTTACGGGGGCTCACCAACATGGCGTCCCTAGTTACGGGGGCTCACCAACATGGCGTCCCTAGTTACAGGAGCTCACCAACATGGCGTCCCTAGTTACGGGCGCTCACCAACATGGCGTCCCTAGTTACCGGGGCTCACCAATATGGCGTCCCTAGTTACGGGGGCTCACCAACATGGCGTCCCTAGTTACGGGAGCTCACCAACATGGCGTCCCTAGTTACGGGCGCTCACCAACATGGCGTCCCTAGTTACGGGGGCTCACCAACATGGCGTCCCTAGTTACGGGGGCTCACCAACATGGCGTCCCTAGTTACGGGCACTCACCAACATGGCGTACCTACGGACCATTGCCCTGGCTCTGTCCTGAAGGCGGTGGCTCAAACACTCACACTCACTCGCCCCCGGCGTATTGACAACCCCGATCCCGAAAGTGAAGCCCAGACACAGAAGGTGCGCGGCCGTGCCGGCGGCTTTGCGCAGGATGCGGTACGGCCAGAGCTCGGCGCTCGGCCCCGCTCGGTGGCTCCTCCATTGCGGCCGCCAGCGCCGGCCTCCTTGCGGTCTTGCATCGCCGCGGCCTCAGGCCTGGGAAATACCGGAGATGACGGGAGTCTGCGGGCCGGATGATTTTGGGTCACGGGCCGCATTCGGCACGGGGGCCGTAGGTTGCCGACCGCGGCTCTAAAACATGTGACAATAAATAACGTCAACGAATCCTAGCAGGAGCGGAGTTTAGTCAATGGAAGATTATGGAAAGCAAGAGCAGTCTACATTCTCAACATCAGACGTGATCGTCCCCGTAATTATTTACCTGTTCATCTTTCTTCTTGCAGGAGCCTCACCCGCCACGTCTTACCGCTGAGAATTCTGTCAGGCGGGCGGCAAAGTTCGACAGCTACACGGTCAATGTGTTTGAGCAGCTGGGCCAACTTAAGTCATTCTTTGTTGAGGTAAATGGTTGTCTATTGCTTGGTGTTGCGTGCAGTTCTGGTCACCCCTCCAATAGACATTAGACAATAGGTGCAGGAGTAGTCCATTCGGCCCTTCGAGCCAGCACCGCCATTCAATGTGATCATGGCTGATCATCCCCAATCAGTACCCCGTTCCTGCCTTCTCCCCATATCCTCTGACTCCGCTCTTTAAGAGCCCCATCTTGCTCTCTCTTGAAGCATCCAGAGAACCTGCCTCCACCGCCCTCTGAGGCAGAGAATTCCACACACTCACAACTCACAAAGTCAGCATGGATTTACGAAAGGTAAATCATGTCTGACGAATCTTGTGGAATTTTTCGAGAACGTAACTAGTAGCGTGGATAAGGGAGAACCAGTGGATGTGGTATATCTGGACTTCCAGAAGGCTTTTGACAAGGTTCCACATAAGAGATTAGTATACAAACTTAAAGCACACGGCATTAGGGGTTCAGTATTGATGTGGATAGAGAACTGGCTGGCAAACAGGAAGCAAAGAGCAGGAGTAAAACGGGTCCTTTTCACAATGGCAGGCAGTGACTAGTGGGGTACCGCAGGGCTCAATGCTGGGACCCCAGCTATTTACAATATATATTAATGATCTGGATGAGGGAATTGAAGGCAATATCTCCAAGTTTGAGGATGACACTAAGCTGGGGGCAGTGTTAGCTGTGAGGAGGATGCTAGGAGACTGCAAGGTGACTTGGATAGGCTGGGTGAGTGGGTAAATGTTTGGCAGATGCAGTATAATGTGGATAAATGTGAGGTTATCCACTTTGGTGGGAAAAACAGGAAAGCAGACTATTATCTAAATGGTGGACGATTAGGAACAGGGGAGATGCAGCGAGACCTGAGTGTCATGGTACACCAGTCATTGAAAGTAGGCATGCAGGTGCAGCAGGCAGTGAAGAAAGCAAATGGTATGTTAGCTTTCATAGCAAAAGGATTTGAGTATAGGAGCAGGGAGGTTCTACTGCAGTTGTACAGGGTCTTGGTGAGGCCACACCTGGAGTACAGTTTTGGTCTCCAAATCTGAGGAAGGACATTACCAAATAACACCATATAACAATTACAGCACGGAAACAGGCCCTCTCGGCCCTTCCAGTCCGTGCCGACCATTTGTTTTTCCCCTAGTCCCATCTACCTGCACTCAGACCATACCCCTCCATTCCCTTCACGTCCATATACCTATCCACTTTACTCTTAAATGTTAAAATCGATCCTGCCTCCACCACTTCTGCTGGAAGCTCATTCCACACAGCCACCACCCTCTGAGTAAAGAGGTTCCCCCTCACGTTACCCCTAAACTTCTGCCCCTTAATTCTCATGTCATGCCCCCTTGTTTCAATCTTCCCTACCCTCAATGGGAAAAACGTATCCACGTCAACTCTGTCTATCCCTTTCATCATTTTAAAGACCTCACTCAAGTCCCCCTTAACCTTCTGCGCTCCAAAGAATAAAGACCTAACTTGTTCAACCTTTCTCTGTAACATAGTTGCTGGAACCCTGGCAACATTCTAGTAAATCTCCTCTGTACTCTCTCTATTTTGTTGACATCCTTCCTATAACTAGGCGACCAAAATTGTACACCATACTCCAGAATTGGTCTTACCAATGCCTTGTACAATTTTAACATTACTTCCCTACTCCTATATTCAATGCTCTGATTTATAAAGGCCAGCACACCAAAGGCTTTCTTTACCACCCTATCTACATACGATTCCACCTTCAGGAACTATGCACAGTTATTCCTAGATCCCTCTGTTCCACAGCATTCCTCAATTCCCTACCATTTACCATGTACTTCCTATTTTGATTTGTCCTGCCAAGATGTAGCACTTCACACTTAACAGCATTAAACTCCATCTGCCATCTTTCAGCCCACTTTTCCAAATAGCCCAAATCTCTCTGTAGACTTTGAAAATCTACTTCATTATCCACAACATCACCTATCTTAGTATCATCTGCATACTTACTTATTCAATTTTCCACCTCATCATCCAGATCATCCAGGCAGGTCAGGTGACGGAGGTATGCGTTGGTGAGCACTTCGGGACCAGTGATCACAATACCATTAGTTTCAATATAATTATGGAGAGAGTCAGAACTGGACCTAGGGTGGAGATTTTTGATTGGAGAAAGGCTAACTTTGAGGGAATGCGTAAGGATTTTAAAGGAGTAAATTGGGACACTTTGTTTCATGGGAAGGATGTAGAAGAGAAATGGAGGACATTTAAAGGGGAAATTGTAAGAGTACAGAATCTTTATGTCCCTGTTAGGTTGAAAGGAAATAGTAAAAATTGGAAAGAGCCATGGTTTTCAAGGGAAATTGGACACTTGTTTCGAAAAAAGAGAGATATCTACAATAATTAAAGGAGGCATGGAGTAAATGAGGTGCTAGAGGAGTATAAAGAATGTAAAAAGAATGTTAAGAAAGAAATTAGGAAGGCTAAAAGAAGATATGAGGTTGCTTTGGCAAGACAGGTGAAAGTAAACCCAAAGGGTTTCTACAGCTATATTAATAGCAAAAGGATAACGAGGGATAAAATTGGACCATTAGAGAACCAGAATGGACAGCTATCTGCAGAGCCAAAAGAGATGGGGGAGATATTGAACAATTTCTTTTCTTCGGTATTCACCAAGGAGAAGGATATTGAACTCTGTGAGTTAAGGGGAAAAAGTAGAGTAGCTATGGGAAACTATGAGATTCAAAGAGGAGGAAGTACTGACACTTTTGAAAAATATAAAAGTGGATAAGTCTCCAGGTCCTGACAGGATATTCCCTAGGACATTGAGGGAAGTTAGTGTAGAAATAGCAGGAGCTATGACAGAAATATTTCAAATGTCATTAGAAACGGGAATAGTGCCGGAGGATTGGCAGATATCTACAATAAAGTGCGGAGAAGGTTCACCAGACTGATTCCTGGGATCAGGACTGTCTTATGAAGAAAGACTGGATAGACTTGGTTTATACTCTCTAGAATTTAGGAGATTGAGAGGCGATCTTTAAGAAACGTACAAAATTCTTAAGGGGTTGGACAGGTTAGATGCAGGAAGATTGTTCCCGATGTTGTGGAAGTCCAGGACAAGGGGTCACAGCTTAAGGATAAGGGGGAAATCCTTTAAGACCGAGATGAGGAAGACTTTTTCACACAGAGAGTGGTGAGTCGCTGGAACTCTCTGCCACAGAGGGTAGTTGAGGCCAGTTCATTGGCTATATTTAAGAGGGAGTTAGATGTGGCCCTCGTGTCTAATGGGATCAGGGGTATGGGGGAGAAGGCAGGTACGGGATACTGAGTTGGATGATCAGCCATGATCAAATTGAATGGCGGTGCAGGCTCGAAGGGCCGAATGGCCTGCTCCTGCACCTAATTTCTATGTTTCTATGTTTCTAACTCTCTGTGAGAAAAAATGTTTCCACGTCTCCGTTCTAAATGACTTACCCTTTATTCTTAAACTGTGTCCCCTGGTTCTGGACTCCCCCAACATCGGGAACATGTTTCCTGCCTCCAGCGTGTCCAAACCCTTAACACTCTTATATGTTTCAATAAGATCCCCTCTCATCCTTCTAAACTCCAGAGTGTACAAGCCCAGCTGCTTCATTCTCTCAGCATTTGACAGTCCTGCCATCCCGGGAATTAACCTGGTGAACCTACGCTATCACAGGAAGGATGTGGGGGCTTTGGAGAGGGTGCAGAGGATGTTGACCAGAATGATGTCAGGATTCGAGGGTTTCACCTATAAGGGGAGATTGGACAAACTAATCTATGGAACTCCGTGGATTGTCACCTTGTCGTGGTGGAGAAGCTCGTGTGGACCTGAGATCCTGAGAGCGATGCCGTCTGGAGCTCTGCTCCTGGTAGGGCCACCCATGGCGGTAAGGTCGAGGGGGAGGTCTCTGACAAAGAGCAATCCAACCAAGACCTCAACGGTGGAACAGGCGGAGGACGATGGCTGACCTTAGTGGAGCGTCACAACGGCTGGGAAGGCGGATGAAGGATGCGGCAGAAAAGGGTCTCCGGTCGTCTTGGACTCCATGCCACTGGATCCTGACCCAGACCTGTCAAGGACCGTGGGGTGGATGTCTGTGCACCAGTCTCCCCACGTTAAACAAAGTCACGCACAGGCGTCCTCCAACCCTGGAGACACCCGTGGTCAGCCATGACTGAAGGGGGGCCTAAGATTACCACAGAGGTCTGTGGAGACCGTCAGAGGATATTTTTATGGCAGAGATAGACAAATTCTTGATTAGAACGGGTGCCAAGGGTTATGGGGAGAAGGCAGGAAAATGGGATTAGGAGGCAGAGATCAGCCATGATTAAACTGCGGAGTAGACTCGACGGGCTGAATGGCCTAATTCTACCCCCATAACTTGTGAACCTGTGAACTTGGATTGAGAGGGAAAGATAGATCAGGACTGATTGAATGCCAGAGTAGACTTAATGGACCGAATGGCCTAATTCTGCTCCTATCACATGAACTTATGATCGATTTCACTGGAATGTTGGGGGTTGATGGGCAACCTAATAGAAGTGTATAAAGGTATGAGTGACATAGATAGGGGAGATAGCCAGAACCTTTTTCTCAGGATGTGGATGTCAAGGGCTAGAGAGCATAGCTTTACTGAGACGAGGAAAATCCTTTTCAGCCAGAGTGGTGAATCTGTGGAATTCTCTGCCACAGAAGGCAGTGGAGGCCAATTCACTGTATAGTTTCAAGAGAGTTAGATTTAGCTCTTGGGGCTAACGGAATCAAGGGATATGGGGAAAAAGCAGGAACGGGGTACTGATTTTAGATGATCAGCCATGATCATATTGAATGTCGGTGCTGGCTCGAAGGGCCAAATGGCCTACTCCTGCATCTGTTGTCTATGTTTCTATGTTTAAGATTAGAGGGACCAAGTTTAAAGGAGATGTGCGGGGCACATGCTTTCTTCCCACAGAGGGCAGTGGGTGCCTGGAACATGATGCCAGGAGTGGTGGTGGAGGCAGGTGTGTTCGTGGCATCCAAGGGGCTACTGGATAGGCACATGGATACGCAGGGAATGGTGGGATATGGATCACGTGCAGGCAGCAGAGATGAGTTTCACTTGGCATCATGTTCAGCATGGACTTTGTGGGCCGAAGGGCCTGTTAGAGTTATAGAGTCATGGAGTGATACCGTGCGGAAACAGGCCCTGCGGCCCAACTTGCCCACACCGGCCAACATGTCCCATCTACACTAGTCCCACCTGCCTGTGTTTGGTCCATATCCCCCCCAAACCTGTCCTGTCCACGTACCTGTCCAACTGTTTCTTAAATATTGGGATAGTCCCAGCCTCAACTACCTCCTCTGGCAGCTGGTTCCATACACCCACCACCCTTTGTGTGAAAAAGTTACCCCTTGGATTCCAATTGAATCTTTTCCCCTTCACCTTGAACCTATGGCCTCTGGCCTGTCCCTGTGATGTACTGGTCTGTGTAATAGTAGAATGTGCATGTGCCTGAACAACACAATGTGTTTTCTGGAGAAACTCAGTGAGTGTAGCAGCATCTATGGAGCGAAGGAAATAGGCAATGTTTCGGGCCGAAAAGTTGCCCATTTCCTTCGCTCCATAGATGCTGCCGCACCCGCTGAGTTTCTCCAGCAGTTTTGTCTACCTTTGATTTTCCAGCATCTGCAGTTCCTTCTTCAACACAATGTGTTTTCTTCCAGGGCATCAGCGATGCTATCCCATTGGTACAGGCTGTGGTGCCTAAAAACCAAGCCCACACCTTCATCACACAGGGATCTCCAGATGTACTGGTGAGTAAATAGTGTTTTGGTTTTGTTTAGTTTTGAGATACAGCGTGGAAACAGGCCCTTCGGCCCACTGGGTCCGCACTGACCAGCGATCCCCGCACACTAACACTATCCTACACACACTAGGGACTATTTTTACATTTATCAAGCCAATTAACCTCCAAACCAGTACTGTACATCTTAGGAGTAACGTAGAAACATAGAAACATAGAAAATAGGTGCAGGAGGAGGCCATTCGTCCCTTCGAGCCAGCACCGCCATTCACTGTGATCATGGCTGATCATCCCCAATCAATAACCTGTGCCTGCCTTCTCCCCATATCCCTTGACTCCACTAGCCCCTAGAGCTCTATCATAACTCTCTCATAAATCCATCCAGTGATTTGGCCTCCACTGCCCTCTGTGGCAGGGAATTCCACACATTCACAACTGGGTGAAAAAGTTTTTTTTCACCTCAGTCTTAAATGGCCTCTCCTTTATTCTGTGGGAGTGTGGGAGGAAACAGAAGATCTCGGAGAAAACCCACGCAGGTCACGGGGAGAACGTACAAACTCCGTACAGACAGCGCCCGTAGTCAGGATCAAACCCGGGTCTCCGGCGCTGCATTCGCTGTAAGGCAGCAACTCTACTGCTGCATCACCTTGTTCATAAGCCATAGAAGCAGACTTAGGCCATTCGGCCCATCAAGCCTACTCTGCCATTCAATCACGTCTGATCTGTCAAAGATAGACACAAAGTGCCGGATTAACTCAGCGGGATATTTCTGGATTAAAACAATGGGTGACTCTATCCGGTTGAGATCCTTCATCAGACTGGCTGATCTATCTCTCCCTCTCAACTCTATTCTCCTGCCTTCTCCCCGTCACCCCTGACACCCATACTAATCAAGAATCTATCTATCGCTGCCTTAAAAATATCCATTGACGGCCTCCACAGCCTTCTGTGGCAAATAATTCCACAGATTCACCACCCTCTGACGAAAGAACTTCCTCCTCATCTTCCTAAAGGAGCGACTTTTAATTCTTAGGCTGTGAGCTCTGGCCCTGGACTCTCCCACTAGGGGAAACATCCTCTCCACATCCACTATCCAGGCCTTTCACTATTCGGTAAGTTTCAATGAGGTCCCCCCTCATCCTTCTAAACGCCAGCGAGTACAGGCCCGGTGCTGTCAAATGCTCTTCATATGTCTCCCACTCATTCCTGGGATCATTCTTGTGAAACTCCTCTGGCCCCTCTCCAGAGCCAGCACATCCTTCCTCAGATATGGGGCCCAAAATTGATCATAATAGTATTGAGAAAGATCAGCATCTCCAGATAGACACAATGTGCTGGAGTAACTCAGCGGGTCTGGCGGCATCCCTGGAGAAAAAGGATGGGTGACATTTCGGGTGGGGATCATTCTTCAGATTTTAAGAAGGGTCTCGACCCGAAACATCACCCATCCCTTTTCCCCCGAGACAGTGCCAGAGCCGCTGTGTTACCCCAGCACATTGTGTCCATCTTCAGTATAAACCAGCAATTGGTTCTGCAGTTCCTTCCCATACCAATATCACCAGGTTCCCTTTTCCTGAACAAAATTCTGAACTAAGTGCCCGTTAAAACATTTTCAGCATTAAAGCCGGGGTGGGCAACCTTGTTGTGCGTAGGGCCGGGAAGCATGTCTGTGAGCGGATGGCGGGCCACGTCTATCACGTGTACACACGGATCCCGCCCCGGATGGCAGGCAACAAATCACGTGTACACAGAAGATAGACAAAAATGCTGGAGAAACTCAGCGGGTGAGGCAGCCTCGTGCGATCCTTGCATGTCTCACCCGCTGAGGTTCCCCAGCATTGTTGTCTACCTTTCGATTTTTCCGGCATCTGCAGTTCTTTCTTAAACGTGTTCACAGAAGGTGCGTGGCCGTGCCAGCAGCTTTGCACAGGATGCGGTACAGACAGAGCTCGGCCACGCCCAGCGCTCGGCAGGCCGGATAATTACAGGGAAAACAATTTGCCTGCGTGCCGGATGATTTCGGGTTACGGGCCGCATTCGGCCCCGGGGGCCGTAGGTAGCCAACTCCTGGTTTAAGAGATACTTGGGCAGGTACATGGACAGGTAAGCTCGTGAGGGACGTGGGTTAAACGTGGGCAAAAGGGATTAGCTTATACGGGGGCATTTTGGTCAGCATGGACAAATGGGGCCGAAGGGCCTGTTTCCGTGATATGTGACTGATTTTGTTTTAATTTCTCTCAGGTAACAGTGAGTATGAACGGTCTGATAGGAACTCATGGCTGGCTGCCTTATGACAAAAACATTTCAAATTACTTCACCTTTACCAAGGACCCCGTCATCTCCAATGTAAAGTAAGTGATCTTCTTGTCTTCAGCTTACACAACTCCACCACAACCCATCTTGCAGCAAACCCACCCTCCCAACAACTAGAGAGCAACGTCATCAAGGACCAGTCTCACCCCGGCCACTCCCTCTTCTCCCCTCTCCCATCGGGCAAGAGGTACAGAAGTGTGAAAACAAACGCACACCTCCAGATTCAGGGACAGTTTCTTCCCAGCTGTTATCAGGCAACTGAACCATCCCACCACAACCAGAGAGCGGTCCTGAACCACTATCTACGTCATTGGTGACCCTCGGACTATCCTTGATCAGAGTTTGCCGGCTTTACCTTGCACTAAACGTAATTCCCTTATCCTGTATCTGTACACGGTGTATTGTCTTTCCGCTGACTGGTTAGCACGCAACAAAAGCTTTTCACTGTACCTCGGTACACGTGGCAATAAACTCAACTACACTGTCCTGAGCTACTGTCTACCTTATTGGAGACCCTTGGACTATCCTTAATTGGACTTTACTGGACTTTATTTTGTACTCAACGATATTTCATGATCCCAGGAATGAGTTAACCTATGATGAACGTTTGTCGGCACTGGGCCTGTACTCGCTGGCGTTTAGAAGAATGAGGGGGGACCTCATTGAAACATCCAGAATGGTGAAAGGCCTGGATAGAGTGGATGTGGAGAGGATGTTTCCACTGGTGGGAGAGTCTAGGACTAGAGGTCACAGCCTCAGAATTAAAGGACGTTCTTTTAGGAAACAGATGAGGAGGAATTCTTTCAGTCAGAGGGTGTTGAATCTGTGGAATTATTTTGTCACAGACGGCTGTGGAGGCCAAATCAGTGGATATTTTAAGGCAGAGACAGATAAATTCTGGATTAGTACGGGTGTCAGGGGTAATAGGGAGAAGGCAGGAGTATGGGGTTAGGAGGGAGAGATAGATCAGCCGTGATTGAATGGCGGAGTAGACACGATGGGCCGAATAACCTAATTCTGCTCTGATCACTAATGATAAAAGGGAATTAAGTAAGTAAGTAAATTTTATTTATATAGCACGTTTAAATCAACGCGTTGAAACCAAAGTGCTTTACATAGAAGAAATAATTACGTTTCCGTACATCGATAGAAAAATTTAAAAAATCATTTTACCTGTCACAAATGAACATGGAAATCTGTAAAGCAAACTAAACTTAACTTAGTGGTGCATTGCGGTGAGATTAGAAATGGGGGATAGACAAGCTCTCTCTGGGTTATGAGATGGATGGGGTCTGATGGGCTGAATGGCCTAATTCTACTCCTATCCCCTAAGACCTTATTACCTATGATTCACGCCATTCCTTTCATCATGTATGTACATTGTGATTGTCTTTCTGCGGACTGGATGGCACGCAACAAAGGCTTTTCACTGTACCTCGGTACACGTGACAATAAAGTAACCTTGGACGTTTGCTATCTCCTGTTGCAGGACTCAGCGATTCCTGTCGGGCCCGCTCGCTCCTGGTATTGATTTATCGCCAAAGATCCTGGCCGTTTCCCACGACGGGAAGCTGCTATTTAGCGGCGGTCACTGGGACAACAGCCTCCGGGTAACGTCCTTGAGTAAAGGCAAAGTGACGGGACACATCACCAGGCATATCGGTGAGTAATGGCCAAACACCGCGGCTCAGTGCTTCTTCATCATCTGCAGTCACGGTAGAGTTGCCACCTTACAGCGAATGCAGCGCCGGAGACACCGTTTCAATCCCGACTACGGGTGCTGTCTGTACGGAGTTTGCACGTTCTCCCCGTGACCTGCGTGGGTTTTCTCCGGGTGCTTCGATTTCCTCCCACACTCCAAAGACGTCCAGGTTTATAGGTTAAATGGCTTTGGTAGAATTGTAAAATTGTCCCTAGTGTGTGTAGGACAGTGTTAGTGTGCGGGGATCGCTGGTCGGCACGGACTCAGTGGGCCGAAGGGCCTGTTTCTGCGCTGTATCTCTAAACTAAACTTAAACTAAAAACTAGTACAAAATTTGCAGGAAAGAACTGCAGATGCTGGTTTCAACCGAAGGTAGACACAAAATGCTGGAGTAACTCAGCGGGACAGGCAGCATCTCTGGAGAGAAGGAAAGGGTGACATTTCGGGTACAAAGTGTATATAAATAGTCCACTGAGAACGCTTGCAAGAGTTGCCAGGTTTTGGCACCGTTTACATAGTCCAGTCCGGTCCACGCGCTGGCTCTCCTGGAGCGGGGCTTGATCCAGGCGAGCCCCAGGCTGCTGCGGGGCCTCCATCCATCGCACCATGTTATAAGAAAGATGTTGTCAAGCTGGAATGGGTACAGAGAGGATTTATGAGGACGTTGCCAGGACTAGAGGGTCTGAGCTATAGGGAGAGATTGAGTAGGCTGGGACTCTATTCCCTGGAGTGTAGGAGGATGAGGGGTGATCTTATAGAGGTGTACAAAATCATGAGAGGAATAGATCGGGTAGAGTCTCTTGCCCAGAGTAGGGGAATCAAGGACCGGAGGACATGGGTTTAAGTTTAAGTTGAAGTGGAAAAGATTTAATAGGAATCTGAGGTGTAGCTTTTTCACACAAAGGGTGGTGGGTGTGTGGAACAAGCTGCCAGAGGAGGTAATGGCGGCTGGGACCGGTTTGGAGGGATATGGACCAAACGCGGCCAGGTGGGACTAGTGTAGCTGGGTCATGTTGGTCGGTGTGGGCAGGTTGGGTCGAAGGGCCTGTTACCATGCAGTATCACTCTATGACACTATGATTCTATCTTTGACTTTGTCGTGTTCAAGCGGCTGATGGTCGTTGTGAGAAGCGGTTCCTGTGCGGGTAGAATCCATGGGGAATTGATACACAATAGATAATAGGTGCAGGAGTAGGCCATTCGGCCCTACGAGCCAGCACCGCCATTCAATGTGATCATGGCTGATCATCCCCAATCAGTACCCCATTCCTGCCTTCTCCCCATATCCCCTGACTCCGCTATCTTTAAGAGCCCCCCACCGTCCTCTGAGGCAGAGAATTCCACAGACTCACCACTCTCTGTGAGAAAAAGTGTTTCCTCGTCTCCGTTCTTACCCTTTATTCTTAAACTGTGGCCCCTGGTTCTGGACTCCCCCAACATCGGGAACATGTTTCCTGCCTCTAGCGTGTCCAAACCCTTAATAATTTTAAATGTTTCAATAAGATCCCCTCTCATCCTTCTGAATTCCAGGGTGTACAATCCCAGCCGCTCCATTCCTGCAACATGTGACAGTCCCGCCATCCCAGGAATTAACCTTGTAAACCTACGCTGCACTCCCTCAATAGCAAGAATGTCCTTCCTCAAATTAGGTTACCATGAGGCAGCAACTCTACTGCTGTGCCACGATGCCACCCCACTCACTCTGTGACAAACACGTTAGTTAAACGGCATCGGATGCATTGTACTGAATCACAAATTTTCTCCCTTCAGATATAGTGACTTGCCTCGCACTGGACCTGTGTGGTATTTACCTGATTTCTGGATCAAGAGACACCACCTGCATGGTGTGGCAGGTCATACAGCAGGTAAAATGCTTCCCGTCTACGCATCAGGATGAGAAATAAGGACATTTTAGGGTTGTACGTTTATTCACGTTCGTAAGTGATAGGAGTAGAATTAGGCCATTCGGCCCATCAAGTCTACTCCGCCATTCAATCATGGCTGATCTATCTCTCCCTCTCAACCTCATTCTCCTGCCTTCTCCCCATATCCTCTGCCACCCGTACTAATCAAGAATCTATCTCTGCCTTAAAAATATCCACTGACTTGGCCTCTACTGCCGTCTGTGGCAAAGAATTCCACAGATTCACCACCCTCTGACCAAAGAAATTCCTCCTCATCTCCTTCCTAAAGGAACGTCCTTTAATTGTGAGGTTGTGATCTCTAGTCCTAGACACTCCCACCATGGAAACATACACCATCCCCTCTATCCAGGCCTTTCACTATTCGGTAAAGTATTTCAATGAGGTCCGCAGTTCTGCCCCCCCCCCTCATCTTCTAAACTCCAGCGAGTACAGGCCCAGTGCCGTCAAGGCTCATGAGAAACATAGAAATTAGGTGCATGGAGTACGCCATTCAGCCCATTCGAGCCTGCACCGCCATCAATATGAATAGGCGCCTGTGATCATCCAACTCAAGTATCCCGTACCTGCCTTCTCTCCATACCCTCTGATCCCCTTAGCCACAAGGGCCACATGCCCAACTCACTCTTAAATATAGCCCAATGAACTGGCCTCAACCACCCTCTGTGGCAGAGAGTTCCAGAGACTCAACACTCTCTGTGTGTGAAAAAAGTCTTTCTCATCTCGTTTAAAGGATTTCCCCCTTAACCTTAAGCTGTGACCCCAAGTCCTGGACTTCCCAACATCGGAACAATCTTCCTGCATCTAGCCTGTCCAACCCCTTAAAGAATTTTGTAAGTTTCTATAAGATCACCCCGTCTCAATCTCCTAAATTCCAGAGAGTAAAAACCTCGTCTATCCAGTCTTTCTTCATAAGACAGTCCTGACATTGCCCAGGAATCAGTCTGGTGAACCTTCTCTGCACTCCCTCTATGGCAATATAAATGGTCCTTCCTCAGATTTGGAGACCAAACTAACTGTAGCGCCAATACTCCAGGTGTGGTCTCACCTAGACCCTGTACAACTAAGTAGAACCTCCCTGCTCCTGTACAGCAAATCCTTTTGCTATGAAAGCTAACATACCATTCGCTTTTTTCACTGCCTGCTGCACCTGCATGCCTACTTTCAATGACTGGGTGTACCATGACACCCAGGTCTCGCTGCATCTCCCCTTTTCCCAAATCGGCCACCATTTAGATAATAGTCTGCTTTCCTGTTTTTCCCACCAAAGTGGATAACCTCACATTTATCCACATTGATGACTGCACTCTGCCAAAAAGGGACTACCTTTGGCCCTCTCACCCAGCCTATCCAAGTCACCTTGCAGTCTCCTAGCATCCCTCCTCACAGCTAACACTGCCCCCAGCTTAGTGTCATCCTCAAACTTGGAGATATTGCCTTCAATTCCCTCATCCATCATATAATATATATTGTAAATAGCTGGGGTCCCAGCATTGAGCCCAGCGGTACCTCCCCCACTAAGTCACTGACTAACTGCCTGCCATTTGAAAAGGACCCGTTTACTCCTGCTCTTTGCTTCCTGTTTGCCAGCCAGTTCTCTATCCACATCAAAACTGAACCCCTAATAGTCTGCTTTCCTGTTTCAATCATATGTTAGCCCACCCATTCCTGGGATCATTCGTGTCAGATGTTTGGGTTTGAGTTTAGATTATTGTCGCGTGTATCGAGGTACAGTGAAAAGCTTTGTCTAGCGTGGTATCCAACCATTGTGGGCTCCACCCTTCCTGAGGTCATTTGTTACCAGCCCTGATTTGTTCTGGCCTTTTCCGAAACGTCACCGATTGTTCTCCAGAGCTGCTGCCTGACCCGCTGAGTTTCTCCGGCATTTTGTGTCTATTTTCAGTTTTCATACATAAACACAACCAATTCAAACTCCAGTACCATAAGTCGAGCAAAGGGGAAGATACAGAGTGCAGGATGTACTTCTCAGCATTGTAGCGCACCAGTTCCACAAAGTCCAATGTCCGCAATGGGGTAGAGGTGAATCGGACAGTACCCGAGCTTATGGAAGGGCCGTTCAGCAGCCTGATAACAGAGGGGAAGAAGCTGTTCCTGTTATGTCCTGTAATGTGTTGGGAAGGATAAATTGGCATCAGAAATATCGCAATGCAGGTTTATCAGATGTATTACATAATTTCAGCAAGAATTGTAGCCATTGGGAGAAATGATGTAACCACTTTAAATCTTATTAGGATAATTAAAAGGTTATTTGATTTGGAGGTTTTAAGGACTTTGCTGCAGGAAGGATGTGGAGGCCTTGGGGAGGATGCAGAGGAGCTTTACCAGAATGATGCCTGGATTAGGGGGTGTCAAAGCTGCCACAGCCAGACATAAAAACAGCTTTTTTTCACGAGTAGTAGCTCTAATCTATAACCAAAAATCTGTAGCCTCCTTTTGCTTTGGTATTTTATTTAATTCACATGTTTAATCAATAATGTTTTGTTGTTAATGTTTAATGTTTTATGTGCCATTCATAACTGTCACTGTATGTCATGTTGTCACTTGAGGGCGGAGCACCAAGGCAAATTCCTTGTATGTGAATATTTGGCCAATAAATGTATTCATGCATTCATTAGCTACGGGGAGAGGTTGGAGAAACTTGCATTGTTTTCTCCGGAACTCCGGAGGTTTACGGAGTAGATGAATATAAATGAATGATGGATGAATATAAAATCGTGAGAGGCATAGGGGTGAGCGGTCCGGACCTTTTGCCCAAGGGGGCGGCACGGAGGCATAGCAGGAGAGCTACTGCCTTATAGAGGCGTCCGGAGAGGACCCGGCCACATTGACGGGGGGGGGGGGTGGAACTGCTGTGAGGGAGCAGGAAGGAGAATGACAATGGGGGGGGGGGGATTTTGTAAAGTTGTAAGCGCCCTTTATGTAGCGACTATTGGCATACCTTGTGTATGCAAGCAAAGAGTTTCACTGTGACTTGTCCAATGTGACAATAAAGTATTCAATTCAATTCAATAACCCGTGCCATTTATCCCCTCTGCGTGTGTTGCCAGGGTGGCTTTGCGAGCGGCTTGGCCCAGAAGCCCGTACAAGTGCTCTACGGACATGATGATGCAGTGAACTGCGTGGCCATTAGCACGGAGCTGGACATGGCAGTATCAGGCTCCAAGGTAAGGTGTACTCAGCCTCAACACTGACGTGACCCAGGTAAGGCACGTTCCTGAAATCACTTCCATTTACTGCCTCGAAGATCAGCTTGGTGTCACATCTATACCCAGACCCCATCCATCTCACTACCCAGACAGAGCTTGGCTAGCCTCCATCTCTATCCTCACCGCAATGCACCACTAAGTTTAGTTTAGTTTGCTTTACAGATATTCATGTGACAGGTAAAATTCTCCCCTTTTATCATAAGCTAGACAAAAGTGCTGGAGAAACTCAGCGGGTGAGGCAGCATCTGTGGAGCAAAGAAATAGGTAACGTTTCTGGTGGCAACATCACCTATTCCTTTGCTTCACCCATTGAGTTTCTCCAACATTTTTGTCTACCTTCGATTTTTCCAACATCTGCAGTTCTTTCTTAAACCTTGTATCATAAGATCATTAGTGATAGGAGCAGTATTTGGCCATTTGGCCCATCGAGTCTACTCCGCCATTCAATCATGGCTGATCTATCTCTCCCTCCAAACCCCATTCTCTTGCCTTCTCCCCATAACCCCTGACGCCCGTACTAATCAAGAATCTATCTATCTCTGCCTTAAAAATAGCCATTGACTTGGCGTCCACAGCCCTCCGTGGCAAATAATTCCACAGATTCACCACCCTCTAAAGACATTCCTTAGACTTCAGAGATACAGCAGGGAAACAGGCCCTTCCGGCCTGCGGGTGTGCGCTGACCAGCGATCACTCTGGATACTAACATTATCCCAAACACACAAAGGACAACTTACACTTTTACCGAAGCCAATTAACCTACAAATCCTCACGTCTTTGGAGTGTGGGGGGAAACCGGAGCACCCGGAGAAAACCCACGCGGTCACGGTTAGAACGTGCAAACTCCATACAGACAGCACTCATAGTCAGGATCGAACCCGTGTATCTGGCGCTGTGAGGCAGCGACTCTACCGCTGCGCCACCGTGCTGTCCCGCCACCATTTCTGTCTTTTATTTGCATAATCAGGATGCATCCCAGCTCGGTTTGGGAACAGCTCCATCCAAGACCCGCAAGGAATTGCAGCGAATAGTGGACGCAGCCCAGACCATCGCACAAACCAACCTCCCTTCCATTGACTCCATCTACACCTCACGCTGCCTCGGCAAGGCCAGCAGCATCATCAAGGACCAGTCGCACCCCGGCCACTCCCTCTTCTCCCCTCTCCCATCGGGCAAGAGGTACAGAAGTGTGAAAACGAACGCACACCTCCAGATTCAGGGACAGTTTCTTCCCAGCTGTTATCAGGCAACTGAACCATCCTACCACAACCAGAGAGCGGTCCTGAATTACTACCTCATTGGTGACCCTCGGTCTATCTTTGATCGGACTTTGCTGGCTTTACCTTGCACTGAACGTTATTCCCTTATCATGTATCTGTACACTGTGAATGGCTCGATTGTGATCATGTATTGTCTTTCTGCTGACTGGATAGCACGCTACAAAAATCCTTTCACAGTACCACGGACAATAAACTACGCCAAACACTGCCCATACCCGCGTCAACCAGTGCTCATCTCCTGTACTTGTTCTATTCTGTACACGGAGCAATTTACAAAAGCCAATTAAACTACAAACCAGAACGTCCTCTAGATGTGGGAGGAACCTTGAGCACTCTGAAGACGTACAGGTTTGTAGGTTAACTGGCTTTGGTGAAGATTATACATTGTCCCTTAGAGTGTAGGATAGTGTTAGCGTGCGGGGATTGCTGGGTGGCACGGACTCGGAGGGCCGAAGGGCCTGTTTCTGCACTGCATCTCTAAACTAAACTAAACTAAACTAAACCTGGAAGAAGCCTGACAATAAACAAAACCAAACTGCCGGTAAATATTTTGTGTCTTTTCACTGAATTCGGATTTTCAGAACCAGCAACGACCAGGTTCAACTTTTGTTTTGTTCTGCAGGACGGAACGGTGAATGTGCACACCATCCGGCGTGGGCAGTTCACCCGGACCCTGAGACCCCCCTGTGAGACCACCCTCCCCGTCTCCATCAACACCCTGGTCGTTGGATGTGAAGGTCAGATTGTCATCCACAGCACCATCGAGTGCAGGCCCGCACCAAAGGTAACTCTACATCACTCAAATAGTGTCTGGGGTTGGCACGGTGGCACAGCGCACAGATGCTGCCTCACACGATGCCAGCTCTCCAGGCCCGGAGCTGTAGGGAGAGGTTGGGCAGGGCAGGACTTTATTTATAGAAACATAGAAACTCGGGTCCCCAACTTCCTCACTCCCAAATAAGGGACAAAAGGTCAAATTAAGGGACAAATTCCCGACGGCAATTCGTTGACCGACCCGGCCGTGGCTGGGTGAATGATGAGTGGGCCCGGGTGCTGGACTGCACACAAAGCCCAGCCGGCGGGCCAGCTGAGGAGTTTTGGCCCGGGCAGCGCGCAAAGTCCGGCGCCCCGTCCAACTCATGAACCGATGATCGGCCGTGAGGAGGGGCGGTGGTGGTGTCGGCGGTAAGCGAAGGTCCGAAGGTCGGACAGCTACCGACCGACCGACGGGGCCACGGGCGAGGCGCTGCTGCTGCTGCTGCTGCTGCTGCTGCACTCCATGGGCTGCACTACGTCGGGACGGGTGAGGCGGGGCCAGACGCGGCCTCCGACCCGACAGTCCCCTCGACCCGAGTAGTAGCGGTCAAATACGGGACAAGGGCGATCCCATATGGGACAAACCAATTTAGCCCAATATAAGGGATGTCGCGGCTAATACGGGACAATAGATCAATGTGATCATGGCTGATCATCCCCAATCACTACCCCGTTCCTGCCTATCTCTATCTTTAAGGAGTCCTATCCAGCTCTCTCTTGAAAGTATCCAGAGAACCTGCCTCCACTGCCCTCTGAGGCAGAGAATTCCACAGACTCACAACTCTCTGTGTGAAAAAGTGTTTCCTCGTCTCCGTTCTAAATGGCTTACCCCTTATTCTTAAACTGTGGCCCCTGGTTCTGGACTCCCCCAACATCGGGAACATGTTTGTTGCGTCTAGACCATCCAATCCCTCTCTTGAATACATCCTTGGACTCTATTCCTTGGAGCACAAGATGTTGAGAGGTGATCTGATAGAGGTGTATAAAACCATGAGGGGAATAGGAAGCCAGAGCACCAGGAGGAAACCCACGCGGTCACAGGGTGAAGGTGCAAACTCCACACACACACGCACATAGACAACACCTGAGGTCAGGATCGAACCCAGGTCTCTGCTCTGTGAGGCAGAAGGCTCTACTCACTGTGCCACCAGGCCAATATTGGGATTTGGTGTCTTTCGCCTGCTGTCTCCTTTGTTCATTGGCCCCGTGCTTCTGTTTTGTCATTGTTACTGAAGGATAAAATCTTCCTGCATCTTTATTCTGTGAACGGCAAGCACCTTGCATCCGTGACGATGGACGAGCAGGTGACCAGCATGAGTATCGTCGAGGAGTTTGTGGTTCTGGGCACCGACCAGTGCTCTCTGCACGTACGGGATCTTCGAAGGTAGTTTGGCTTATTATTAAGATAAATTATCCACCCAAACCACCCCCTCCCCGGGTACTTTCCCTTGCAACCGCAGGAAATGCTACACTTGTCACTTTACCTTCCCCCCTCGACTCCATCAAAGGACCCAAGCAGGCTTTCCAGGTGAGGCAGAGGTTCACCTGCACCTCCTCCAACCTCATCTATTGCATCCACTGCTCTAGGTGTCAGCTGCTCTACATCGGTGAGACCAAGCGTAGGCTTGGCGATCACCTCCGCTCAGTTCGCAATCTGAAACGTCACCTATTCGTCCGTAGATCCATAGATGCTGCCTCACCCGCTGAGTTTCTCCAGCATTTTTGTCTACCTTTGGTTTATTGTTTAGTTTAATTTTAGAGATAGAGAGCGGAAACAGCCCCATCAGCCCACCGCGCCCACACCAACCAGCGAACCCCGCACGCTAACACAATCCTACACACACGTATACCAAGCCAATTAACTTGCAAACCTGTACGTCTTTGGAGTGTGAGAAGAAACCGAGCACCCGGAGAAAACCCACGCAGGTCACAGGGACAATAGACAATAGGTGCAGGAGTAGGCCATTCGGCCCTTCGAGCCAGCACTGCCTTGTGATCATCCCCAATCAGTACCCCGTTCCTGCCTTCTCCCCATATCCCCTGACTCCACTATCTTTAACAGCCCTATCTAGCTCTCTCTTGAAAGTATCCAGAGAACCGACCTCCACCGCCCTCTGAGGCAGAGAATTCCACAGACTCAACTCTCTGTGTGAAAAAGCGTTTCCTCATCTCTGTTCTAAATGGCTTACCCCTTATTCTTAAACTGTGGCCCCTGGTTCTGAACTCCCCCAACATTGGGAACATGTTTCCTGCCTCTAGCGTGTCCAAACCCTTAATAGACAATAGACAATAGGTGCAGGAGTAGGCCATTCGGTCCTTCGAGCCAGCACCTCCATTCAATGTGATCATGGCTGATCATCCCCAATCAGTACCCCATTCCTGACTTCTCCCCTTATCAGCTGACTCCGCTATTTTTAAGAGCCCTAACTAGCTCTCTCTTGAAAGCATCCAGAGAACCTGCCTCCACCGCCCTCTGAGACAGGGAATTCCACAGACTCACAACTCTCTGTGAGAAAAAGTGTTTCCTCGTCTCCGTTCTAAATGGCGTCCTCCTTATTCTGAAACTGTGACCCCTGGTTCTGGACTCCCCCAACATCGGGAATATGTTTCCATCCTCTAGCGTGTCCATACCCTTAATAATCTTATATGTTTCAATGAAATCCCCTCTCATTCTTCTAAACTCCAGAGTGTACAAGCTCAGCCGCACTCAGCGTATGAAAGTTCCGCCATCCCGGAAAAACCTACGCTGCACTCCCTTAATAGTAAGAATGCCTTTCTCAAGTTAGGGGACAAAAACTGCACACTTTTCTCCAGGTGTAGTCACACTAGGGCCCTGTACAATTGCAGAAGGACCTCTTTGCTCCTATATTCGATTCCTCTTGTTATAAAGGCCAACATGCCATTTGCTTTCTTCACTGCCTGCTGTACCTGCATGCTTACGTTCATATCAGATGTACAAGGACCCCCAGATCCCGTTGTACTTCCCCTTTTCCCAACATGACGCCATTTGGATAATAATCTGCCTTCCTGTTTTTGCTACCAAAGTGGATGACCTCACATTTATCTGCATTAAACTTCATCTGCCATGCATCTGCCCACTCCCCCAAACTGTCCAAGTCACCCTGCATTCTCATAGCATCCTCCTCACAGTTCACACTGCCACCCAGCTTTGTGTCATCTGCAAATTTGCTAATGTAATTTGCTAATGTAATTGCTTAATAATCTTATGTTTCAATAAGAACGTGCAAAGTCCGTACAGACATCACCCATAGTGGGGAACCCGTGACTCTAGCGCTGTAGGTGCTGTAAAGCAGCATCTCTACCGCTGTGCCACCGTGTTGCACTTTAGTTTAGTTCAGGGACACACTTTAAGAATAAGGGCTGAACGGACTACTCCTGCACCTATTGTCTATTGTCTATCCTCTCCACATCCACTCTATCCAGGCCTAAAGGACTGTGGACCAAATATGAATGAATAGAACTGGGCTGCGAATCATTTTGAATGGTAGTACGGGGTTGAGGGAGTGACATGCCTGCCTATTCATGCTTCTAACAATGTAAACAAAAACAAGTGACCTTGGCTTTGTCCGGTGAGGTGAATTAATTCCTGTTTTGTTCTCAGTTTGAAGAGTGCAATGCAACCAATGGTCATGAAGGTGCCCATCCACTGTGTCTCTGTGACCAAAGATAACAGCCATATACTTGTTGGTTTGAGCGATGGGAAACTGATCGTGGTGGCTTCAGGAAGACCCTCTGAGGTGAGTCCAACTACAAAGCAGAAGCAGATGATGGTTTTCTCCGAGATCTTCGGTTTCCTTCCACATTCCAAAGGCGTACTGGTTTGTAGGTTAATTGACTTGGTGTACTAGTAAACTGCCCCTAGTGTGTGTAAGATGGTGTTAATGTGCAAGGATCGCTGGTCGGCGCGGACCCGGTGGGCTGAAGGCCCTGTTTCCATGCTGTATCTCAAAATTAAACTAAAATACATACTTCCAAATTCAGGTACAGTTTCTTCCAAAGATAGACACAAAGTGCTGGAGTAACTCAGCGGGTCAGGCATTATCTCTGGAGAAACATAGGTGACGTTTCAGGTTGGGGCCTCCACTCTGTAGAAAGGTCCCTTACACAAAACGTCACCCATCCTATGTCTCCAGAGATGCTGCCTGACCCGCTGAGTTACTCCAGCACTCTGTGAAACGTCACCTATCCATGTTCTCCACAGATGCTGCCTGACCCGCTGAGTTACTCCAGCACTCTGTGAAACGTCACCTATCCATGTTCTCCACAGATGCTGCCTGAGCCCGCTGAGTTACTCCAGCACTCTGTGTCTATCTGTGGTATGAACCAGCAGTTGCTGTTCTTTGTTTGCACGGTTTCTTCCCAGCTGTTATCAGGCAACGGAACCATCCTATCACCAACTAGAGAGCGGTCCTGACCTCCCATCTACCTCAGTGGAGACGCTTGGACTTTCTTTAATCAGATTTCACCTGGACTCTATCTTGCATTAGAAGTTATTCCCTTTATCCTGAATCTGTACTCGGCGGACGGCTCGATTGTAATCAGGTATAGTCTTTCCGATGATTGGTTAGCACCCAATGAAAACGTTTCACTGCACCTCAGTACACGTGACAATAAACTGAACCAAACAATTTCCTGCACCAAAGATAGGCACAAAGTACTGGAGTAGCTCGGTGGTTCAGGCAGCATCTCTGGACAAATGGATGCAGCGATGAGGACATCATACTGTTGTTAGAAGAGACGCCAATGCTCTTCCGATTCTGCTGTATTACATGAAAGGTTCCGGTTTTCGGAGAGCTTCAGCCATCTCTGAGAGTGTGAAAACGTAAAAATAGCAGCCAAAGTCGATCTGAAGTTCACCACTGACACCATGTATAAAGTACTATTGACACTGATTCAAAAAACGTCATAATAAGTACTTTAATAAGAATACATACAGGAACCATTCTGGCTGCTCGCATTCCACAAGGTGGCATAGTGGAAACACGACATGGATTACGGATCAGGTCGGCAATAACAAAACCAGACATGGATCAAATCAGCAACAGTGATTGATCTACAGGTGATGTTTCACTTAAAGCTCAGGACCTTTCTACACTGATGGTGAGGAGCGGGAACTGGAAGCAAGAAAAGGCCACACTGGCAACAGATGATTTCAGGCCTCCAGGTGGTTCCCCGTTAGGTGATTTGGATGGTGAGATTGGTGTGAACCCAATGGGCCATCTTTATTTCACAAAAGTACACTGCGCATACTCACAAATATTCACCAGATTGATAAGATAATGAATATATCCATAACATAAATCATACTGTTCTGGTACTCAGTTCTTAAAGATACAGTTATCATTATATACACTATTATATACACTACCCAGTTCTCCACTTAGAAAAGTAAATAACTTGTAAATTAGCTAAACAAGAATAATTTTATAAATTTAATCTGAAGACTGGTTTACACACTCATTCTGATCTTAGTTTTAGGTTTAGTTTTAGACATACAGCGCATAAACAGGCCCTTGGGGTCCTAGCCGACCAGTGATCCCCGCACATTAACACTATCCGGCACTAACTATGGACAATTTTTACATTTAGAACGCCAATTTACATACATACCTGTACGTTTTTTTGAGTGTGGGAGGAAACCGAAGACCACGGAGACATCCCACGCAGGTCACGGGGAGAACGTGCAAACTCTGCACAGACAGCGCCCGCAGTCGGGATCTCCTGAGTAGTTGAGGAGAGTCCAGTTCAGGATCATTTACCTGTGTCTCTACTTTCTTCTTCAATTTGGCCGCAAACTCTTTGAATCACTTCCCTTTGGAAGGCGACTCCGGACTGTCAAAGCTGCCCCCCACAGCCAGAAACAGCTTTTTTTCCACGAGTAGTAGCTCTACTCAATAACCAAAAATCTGTAGCCTCCTTTTGCTCTGGTATTTTATTTAATGCACATGTTTAATCGATTATGTTGTATTATTAATGTTTAATGTTTTATGTGTCATTTTTAACTGTCACTGTATGTCATGTTGTCACTTGCGGGCGGAGTATCAAGGCAAATTCCTTGTATGTGAATACTTGGCCAATAAACTTATTCATTCATTCACTTTCTTTGTTTCAGATGCGTTCGGGTCAGTTCACCAGGCGTCTGTGGGGCTCCACCAAGCGCATTACCCAAGTGTCATCCGGGGAAACGGAATACAACAAGACGGACCTGGGTGCGAAGTAAAACTCCACGTCAGTCGTGAGCTGAACTCCACCGCAAATCTACTTCCTGTTACATTCAGCAAAAAAAAAACCCTTTTGTCTATTTATTTAAAGAAGAAATAATTCAGCGGAGCTGGAAGGCGGGAGAAGAGGCGGGTTCTGTGCCTTGTTCATTAACATGGCGAGCTCTGTTCACCAACCAAAGCACCTGTATGAATCTGAAATATTTAAAGGGTTCTATGTTTACAAGAAAAGTGAGAAAGGATCAGATGCCTTAACGTCAAGGATTTTTAAACCTTTTTCACATGGAATTGCTCATCTTTGGCAATTTCCATCTGCACAGTGCAGCCTACTGTAATTTGTAGTATGATGTGGCAACGAGAGAATGGAGAAGTTAATAACTCCATTCTTTTTTTTGAGAGGCGGGAGATTTATTTTATAGAATTGATCTGTATCTCTGTCTATTTTTTATCACATTGGGAATGTTATAAACACAATGAGTCATATCATTTGAGTGCTGGAGATTCTGAATCCATTCTGTGACAGGATGGAGTTTGTCACACAGGGATTGTTCTTGCGTGAATCTGCCCACTGTGAATATCTCCTGTTGGGGACTGAATGGAACTCACCGTCTCTGATCTCCAGAGCTGATCTACGCTCCCTTCCTGCTTGATAGAAGTGAGTTTTGGATTGGAAAAGATATTACCAGGGAGGACATTGGTGTTGTGACAATATTGTTCTTGTGTTTGTTTGAAACCTCCCCCCTTTTTTTTACATTGCAACTTCACCAAAGAGCCAGCGTTTACCATCTGTCACTTTCTTCCCTTTTAGTTCCTTTGGAAGCTACAAGCAAGGTATTAGTATATTGACCGACTTCCATTCCTCCCTAGTGGCAAGGATGAATTGTCTGCATTATCCTCTCTAGATGAGTTTTTCACCAGTATCAAAATGCAGAGTTATCTGTAAAATGGACACAAAATGCTGGAGCAACTCAATGGGTCAGGCAGCATCACTAGAGAAAAAGAATAGGTCACCCTCCGTGGGTTTCTCTGGGTGCTCCAGGTTTCTCCCACACTCCAAAGACATACAGGTTTGTAGGGTAATTGACCAGTAAAATTGTGAATTATCCCTATTGTGTGTGTGTGTAGGATAGTACTGGTGAACGGGGGGATTCACTGGTCCATAGAAGGGCCTATTCCTGTGCTGTGATCTCCAAATAAAAATATTAAGTTGATTTTAGGAACAGAAAAAAAGGATGGAAAAATGTGAACATAGCTTCCTGACTCAGGATCCAGACTGAATGGTTACAGGGAAAAGTAATAATTTGTACAGATTAATTTGAATCAGGACTAAGTGCAATTACATTGGACATCCGCAAGTTACCCCAACTATCCTGATCAGTCAGTGAGGTGAGGGGAGATTTTGCGATATTCCACTTTCCGAATATACTTGAGGATGGGATTGGACTAATCAGGGAAGCCTTGAGCTTAAACAAAGTTCTGATGCCCACTAATGCAGCTCAGATGAAACGGATGGACATTGGGCTGAGATTAAAGTCACAAGCCACTGTATCCACATCTTCAACAGAGAAATGAAAGAGTGAAAGCTGCAAGATAATGAGTGCCTTAATGTAGAGTAAACCCTCGTTACTACAGGCCTCTTAATAACGGATTTTGGTTATAGCGGACTGCCTGTTTAAGAACACAGGCTGCTAGTTACACTGTGGAGGCTATTGACATTCACAAGGCATAGAAATTGACAAGGCATTGAAATAGCGAAGGCATTGATATTGCCAAGGCATTGAAATTGTTAAGGCATTGAAATTGCCAAGGCATTGACATTGCCAAGCAATTGCCTCGATCGGCACTTTATTAAACATGATAACTAACAGCCTTTGGTGTTTTTAGCCTGCAGTAACAAAAATACATTTTTAGCTGTTTAAAAATACCTATGTGTTTGAAAACGACTGGTAGTTTCGCGGAGAGATCGCTAGGTGGCTGGATCGAAACCCTTACTCAGTTATAGCGGACAACGGCAATAATGGACACCAATCCCTCCCCCACCCCCATGGTCTGTTATAAGAAGGGGTTACTATATTTTAGTCCTGCACTTTACATTGATTGTAAATCCTTCTGAGATGGAGCCGAGGAATTGTACATAAGCCATAAATCCAAATGAGGTCCTCTTCATTTCCCCGGGAGACTAGCTAATATTTTCATGTCTTCCCCCAGTTTGCTACCTCTCTCTGGCACACCCCCACACCAACACCTCTCTGTGCACACCATCAAATCATTTCCGTTTCTACTTTGCTGTGATAGATCTGTACGGCCTATTAACCCGTTAGTTACAAGGAGTATTTTGAGTACATTTCAACTTTTAAAGTTTGAGGGACAAGAATTTTTTTTTTTCCAATTTAGGTTGGTTGGAAATGAGGTAAGGTCCATGTACAATATTTGGTTTCATAGCTTAATGTAATAGCAATCCTTCTACCCCACTCTTCACCAATCCTCCGATCTTCCACGGGCAGATGGCTAATAGTATCATGTCTTGGGGAATATCATCACCTCTGACTTTAACTCCCAGTTCATTATCATCCTGGTTTGTACATAGACAATTGTTTCATTGAGTTTAGTTCAGTTTAGTTTAGAGATACAGCATGGCAACAGGCCCTATGGCCCACTGAGTCCACACTGACTAGCGATCGCCTGTTCACACTAGTTCTATGTTATCCCGCTTACTCATCCACTCTCTGCATACTAGGAGCAGTTTACAATTTACAGAAGCCAACTAACCTGCAAACCTGTACGTTTTTAGGATGTGGGAGGAAACTGGACCTTCCGGAGGGAAAACCCACGCGGTCACGTGCAAACTCTGTGCAGACAGCACCCGTAGTCAGGATCGAACCCGGGTTTCTGGTGCTGTAAGGCAGCAACTCTACCGTTGTGCCACTGTGGTAAAAATTCTGGACATCTCCATCTAATAGCATTCTAGTCCGTAGCTGAACCATCTGCCCCAGGAGTGTTCATGAAGGCCTGCCGCCAATATATCTTCAGCAGAACTGAAGACTAGTGGTGGGCCTCAGAACTCACCATCCTCGATCACGTACATCACTGAAGATCGGCCACGGGTTATCAATCCGCTGGTATCCAAGGGTATAGCTGACCATTGGAATCACTTCCTTGTTGATCGGAACTCCACCACCAAAAGAACTATGCAGACGTCTGAAGAAGGGTCTCGACCCGAAACGTCACCTATTCCTTTTCACCAGAGATGCTGTCTGACCCACTGAGTTACTACAGCATTCTCTGTCTATTAATGCAGAGTCTGATCTGCAATGATGTCAACCTAATTCATAGACCTCCCTTTAAGTTGCATGTAGAGTTTTAACGAAAATTACCTTGGGCTTGTGGATTTCTAAGACAAAAGTTAGGGTAAAAAAGATTCAGGATGGAAAAGGTGCTAAAGTGCTGGAGTAACTCAGCGGGTCAGGCAGCATCTGTGGAGAACATGGATAGGTGACATTTTGGTTCAAGATGCATCTTCAGTCCTATCCATGTTCACCGCAGATACTGCCTCACCCACTGAGTCCCTCCAGCACTTGTTTTTGCCCAGAGATGTTCCTTTCAGTTAAGGTTAGGAGACACTAAGATCGACCTCAGTGCTCCTGCACTGGATGTCAGGAAAGTCCACCGTGATGTCTCGTGCACAATCATACGTTCATAAGTGATAGGAGCAGAATTTGGCCATTCGGCGCATCAAGTCTACTCCACCATTCAATTATGGCTGATCTATCTCTCCCTCCTAACCCCATTCTCCTGCCTTCTCCCCATAACCTCTGACACCCATGCTCATCAAGGTTCTATCTATCTCCACCTTATAAATATCCACTTACTTGGCCTCCACAGTCTTCTGTGGCAATTAATTCCATAAATTCACCACCCTCTGAATAAAGAAATTCCTCCTCATCTCCTTCCTAAAGCCATGTCCTTTAATTCTGAGCTATGACCAATGGTCCCAGATTCTCCCACTAGTGGAAACATCCTATCCACATCCACTCTATCCAGGCCTTTCACTATTCTGTAAGTTTCAATGAGGTTCCCCCTCATCCTTCTAAACTCTAGTGAGTACAGGCCCAGTGCTGACAAACGCTCATCGCATGTTAACCCACTCATTCCTGGGATAATTCTCGTAAACCTAAACTATCATTGCCACAAAGACTCTCCCATCCAAGTGGACAATGGGATCTGCTGTCCTCAGGCATTTAGCATCCAATCTGTGACAAAGAGATGGTGGCAAGCTCGGACCGTGTGCTCAGATGGAGTAGGGATCACAGTTGGCTTAGCTGGCACGGTGGTAACCCGGGTCTCTGCCCTGACCTCGGGAGCTACCAGTGTGGAGTTTGCACGTTCTCCCCGTGTGACTGTGTGGGTTTCCTCCTGGTTCTCCCGGTTTCCTCCCACGTCCCAAAGACGTGGGAGGAAACCGAAGGTAGGTTAATTGCCCCTCAAGGTAGGTTAATTGTCCCTCAAGTGTGCGGGGAGAAGAGAAAGTGGGACAACATAGAACTAGTGTGAACGGGTGATCGATGGTTGCCGCGGACCCGGAGGGCTGAAGGCTCAGTTTCCAGGCTGCGTTGTTCATTCAATTCAATAATTGATACAGGCATGAAATTACACCTCAACAAAGTAGAACAGCTTGGGAGGGGACTGGGGGAGTAACATTTGGTTTGAAAGTTGTCACTTTATGTGAGGGGGAGGTATTGGACTGCATTGAACATCAGACATGAAGCAGTAGGGCACATTTCACTCTGAATTATGTTTGAAACAGGGTGAGTTAAAACAGCAATTTGGACTAAGTTTTTTTTTTAATGCATCTATTTGTCTTTATGCCACTGCCTGACTGCAAAGAAGCCTTTTACTGAATACATTCCAAAGAGATCAAGTTTTTTTGAATCTCAGTGAATCTGTGTAGGGGTGAGATAATTTCCTTACTTTATATTTGTGTGTGTGTGTGTGTGTGGTGTTTGTGCGTATGTGAGCGAGAGAGAGAGAGAGAGAGAGAAAGAGAGAGTGAGAGATATTGTTTAAAAAGGGAGAACATGCCTTAAATATATAAATCAATGGCCTTTTATTGACTTGCATTTGTTCTCTTACTGCTTGTGACTTGAACTTTTGTTTTGGAAAAAAACACTGAAAATAAACGTGAAAATAATGTATTTTAAAATGCCAGTGTTTGATCGTCTTTTTATTCCTTGGTAATGGTTTAGTATTGAGATACAGTGAAAATCTTCTGTTTGCTTGGCATCGAAATATATCAGATAACGCTGTCCATGAGTGTGGAATTCTCTGCCTCAGAGGGCGGTGGAGGCCGGTTCTCTGGATACTTTCAAGAGAGAGCTGGATAGGGCTCTTAAAGATAGCGGAGTCTGGGAATACGGGGAGAAGGCAGGAACGGGGTACTGATTGGGGAAGATCAGCCATGCTCACATTGAATGGTGGTGCTGGCTCGAAGGGCCGAATGGCCTACTCCTGCACCTATTGTCTATTGTCTATTGTCTACAATCCAGCCATTCACAAGTACAACAGATAGATAGAAAAATAAAGAGAAAAAATACCAGGGTGCAGAATATAGTTCTCAGCATTTTAGCGCACCAGTTCCAGAGACAAAGCCCAATGTCCACAATGGCGTAGAGGTGAATCGGGCAGTGCCCTGGCTCATGGAAGAACCGTTCAGAAGCCTGATAGGGGTCAACAGTGTTTGTTGTCAATTACATTTTTACTTGCAGCAGCACAGTAGGTTTGTAAACACAGTTCTATAAGTTTGTAAGTTCTAGGAGCAGAATTAGGCCATTCAGCCCATCATCTATTCAATCATGGCTGATCTATCTTTCCCTCTCAACCCCATTTTTCTGCCTTTGGCCCGTAACTTCTGACACCCTTAACATTGCATGACATAACATAAAATGAGGGCGGCACAGAGCCTCAGCAGTAGAGTTGCTGCTTTGCAGCGCCAGAAACCCGGGTTCGATCCCGACTACGGGCGCTGTCTGTACAAAATTTGTACGTTCTCCCCGTGACCTGCGTGGGTTTTCTCCGAGATCTTCGGTTTCCTCCCACACTCCAAAGACGTGCAGGTTTGCAGGTTAATTGGCTTGGTATAAATGTAAATTGTCCCTAGTGTGTGTGGGATAGTGTTAGTGTGCAGGGATCGCTGGTCGGCACGGACTCGGTGGGCCGAAGGGCCTGTTTCCGCATTGTATCTCTAAACTAAACTATAACATAACGGAGATGAGGGTTGTGAATCTGTGGAATTCTCTGCCACAGAAGGCAGTGGAGATCAATTATCTGTATGCATTCATGAGAGAGTTGGATAGAGCTCTTAAAGATAGCGGAGTCAAGGGATAAAGCAGGAACGGGCTACTGAGTGTGGATGATCAGCCATGATCACTGTGAATGGCGGTGCTGGCTCGAAGGGCCGAATGGCCTACTCCTGCACCTATTGTCTATTGTCTATAACATACAAAGCATTTTAAAAGTTCAATAAAATGATTGTGCCGGGATGGCGGGACTGACATATGATGAAAGAAAAACAAAGCAAAGCCCAAAGTTCCGAGTGCAATCAAAGCAGTTTTTTCATAGTTCCGTGGAGTTCATATTGCTTAATAGCTTGGGTAGACACAAAATGTTGGAGAAACTCAGTGGGTGAGGCAACATCTCTGGAGATAAGGAATTGGAGACGTTTCGGGTCGAGACCCTTCTTCAGACTGATGTCAAAGGGGAGTTGGGGGGCGGGACAGAAATAGAATGTAGTCGGAGACAGTCAGACTGGTGGGAGAACTGGGAAGGGGGAGGGGATGGAGAGAGAGAGCAAGGACTACCTGAAGTTGGAGAAGTCAATGTTCATACCGCTGGGGTGTAAACTACCCAAGCAAAATATGAGGTGATGTTCCTCCAATTTGCGCTGGGCCTCACTCTGACAATGGCGAAGGCCCAGGACAGAAAGGTCAGATTGGGAATGGGAGGGGGAGTTGAAGTGCTGAGACCGTCGGAGCGGAAGTGTTCAGCGAAATGATCTCCGAGCCTGCACTTGGTCTCGCCGATGTAGAGAAGTTGACACCTGGAACAGCGGATGCAGTAGATGAGGTTGGAGGAGGTGCAAGTGAACCTCTGCCTCACCTGGAAACACTGTCTTGGTCTCCTAATTTGAGGAAGGACATTCTTGCTATTGAGGGAGTGCAACTTAGGTTCACCAGGTTAATTCCCGGAATGGCGGGACTGACATATGATGAAAGAATGGGTCGACTGGGCTTGTATTCACTAGAATTTAGAAAGATGAGAGGAGATCTTATAGAAACATATAAAATTCATAAAGGATTGGACAGGCTAAATGCAGGAAAAATGTTCCTGATGTTGGGGAAGTCCAGATCTAGGAGTCATAGTTTAAGAATAAGGGGTAGGCTATTTAGGACTAAGATGAGGAAAAACTTTTTCACCCAGAGAGTTGTAAATCTGTGGAATTCTCTGCCACAGAAGGCAGTGGAGGCCAATTCACTGGAAGTTTACAAGAGAGAGTTATGGGCCTGTCCCACTTAGGCAATATTTTTGGCGACTGCCAGCGACTGTCATAGTCGTAGCAGGTCACTGAAAAACCGGCGACTGGACCCCCCGACGACAATGTTTACGACACTGTCCATGACAACCTACCACCAAGTCGACATCAAGCTACGGCAAGCTACCGACAACCGACGAACCATTAAGACGTTTACCTACGACTACATCTACGATAACCTACGTCCTCCAATGAAAAGCTACGACAAGGTATGACCCTGTCGGCGACAACGGAAGGCAATTCAGTCGCCGGTACCTGTTGCCGGTTGACGTAGGTTGACGTAGGTAGTCGCCAATGGAATTCACTGAAGTCAGCACCGGCGACAACCTACGTCATCCTGGCGACAACCTACGACAAGCCGACTGTCGCCGAAAAGTTTTGAACATTTCAAAATCCAGCAGCGACCAGAAAAACGCTACGATTCTTTGGGCAACTGAGGAGACGACTCACGACCATACATGCGACACCCTGGTGATCATGTGGCAACAGCCTAGGTGCCCTAACAAATCGCGTAAGTGGGCATTAGATTGAGCTCTTAGGGCTAAGGGAATCAAAGGATATGGGGGAAAAGCAGGAACGGGGGGTACTGATTTTGGATGATGAGCCTTGATCATATTGAATGGCGGTGCTGGCTCGTAGGGCTGAATGGCCTACTCCTGCACCAATTGCTGAATGGCCTACTCCTGCACCAATTTTGCTATGTTTCTGTGTTTCAAACCTGCACGTCTTTGGAGTGTGCGAGGAAACCAGAGGAAACCCACGCGGTCACAGGGAGAATGTGCAAACTCTGTACAGACAGCACTCGTAGTCAGGATCGATCCCGAGTCTCTGGCGCTGTGAGGTAGCAACTCTACCGCTGCGCCACTGTGTCCACTGCTTTTTGTACGAACAGAGGGGAAGAAATTGCTCCTGAATTTGGTGGTGCGCACTTTCAGGCTTCTGCGTCTCCTGCCCAACGGGAGCAGGGAGAAGAGGGAATGAACG
Organism: Okamejei kenojei; assembly: GCA_035221665.1. Taxonomy (NCBI): domain Eukaryota; kingdom Metazoa; phylum Chordata; class Chondrichthyes; order Rajiformes; family Rajidae; genus Okamejei; species Okamejei kenojei. The sequence continues at coordinate 134,216,109 of CM069134.1, read as the reverse complement.
ATTAAACAAGTATTTCATTATGGGTTACACAAAAAGCTGGAGAAACTCAGCGGGTGCAGCAGCATCTAAGGAGCGAAGGAGATAGGCGACGTTTCGGGTCGAGACCCTTCTTCAGACTGGTCAGGGATCAGGGAAACGAGAGATATAGACGGTGATGTGGAGAGATAAGGAACAATGAGTGAAAGATATGCAAAAAAGTATCGGTGATAAAGGGAACAAGCCATTGTAAGCTGTTTGTGGTGTGAAAATGAGAAGCTGGTGCGACTGGGGTGGGGGAGGGAGAGAGAGATAGAGGGAATGTCAGGGCCCGAGGGCTGAGGGAGAGGTGGGAAGGGGGAGGAGACAGCAAGGGTTAACAGAATTGAGAAAATTCAATATTCAAGCCCAAAGGATGCAGACTCCCCAAGCGGAATATGAGGTGCTGTTCCTCCAGCTTGCGGTGTTTGCTCACTCTGGCCGTGGAGGAGGCCCAGGACCGAGAGGTCGGATGTGGAATGGGAGGGGAGTTGAAGTGCTGAGCCACCGGAGGTCGGGTTGGTTATTGCGGACCGAGCGGAGGTGTTCGCGAAGCGATCGCCAAGCCTCCGCTTGGTCTCACCGATATAGATCATCTGGCATCTGGAGCAGCGGATGCAGTAGATGAGGTTGGAGGAGGTGCAGGTGAACCTCTGTCGGACCTGGAAGGACTGCTTGGGTCCCTGAAAGGAGTGGAGGGGGGAGGTGAAGGGACAAGTGTTGCATTTCTTGCGGTTGCAAGGGAAAGTGCCCGGGGAAGGGGTAGAGTGGGAGGGGAGGGAAGAATGGACAAGGGAGTTGCGGAGGGAGCGGTCTTTGCGGAAGGCAGACAGGGGGGAGATGGGAAGATGTGGCGGGTGGAGGGGTCACGTTGGAGGTGGCGAAACTGGCGGAGGACTATATGTTGTATTTGCCGGCTGGTGGGGTGAAAGGTGAGGACCAGGGGGACTCTGCCCTGTTTGCGAGTGGGGGAATGGGGAGCGAGGGCAGTGTTGCGGGGTATGGAGAGACCCTGGTGCGAGCCTCATCAATAGTGGGGGAGGGGAATCCCCGTTCTCTGAAGAATGAGGCCATTTGTGATGACCTGGTGTGGAACACCTCATCCTGGGAGCAGATGCGGCGTAGTCGGAGGAATTGGGAATAGGGGATGGATTCCTTACAGGAAGCAGGGTGGGAGGAAGAGTAGTCCAGGTAGCTGTGGGAGTCAGTAGGTTTGTAGTGGATGTCGGTCAGGAGCGTATCACCTGCAATAGGGATGGTGAGGTCAAGGAATGGTAGGGAAGTGTCGGAAATGGTCCAAGTGTATTTGAGTGCCGGATGGAAGTTGGTGGTGAAATGAATGAAGTCAGTGAATGAAGTATTTCATTATGTTGGCTGCTTTCCTAAGGCAATGTGAAGAGCGGGTGTCAAGGGTTACGGGGGGATGCCAGGAGGGAGAGATGGATCAGCCATGATCGAATGGCAGCATAGACTTGATGGGCCGAAGGGCCTAATTCTGCTCCTATCACTTATGCACTTATAAAGTGTAGATGGAGTCGATGGTGGGGAGACTGGTCTGTGTGATGGACCGGACTACATCCACAGCTCTCTACAATTCCTTGCGGTCTTGGGCAGAACTGACCAAACTGTGACTCAACCTAACAGTATGCTTTCTGTGGGTGTTTGTAAGAGTCACTGGAGACATGCCGAATTCCGTTAGTCTCATGAGGAAGTAGAGGCATTGGTGTGTTTCAATGAGAAGCTATAATGTTGAATTTAAAGTTTGCACACAGACTGGGCAGATTTCTAAAGCTGGTGAAATTCATTTCCATTTGCTCCTCCCAATTCCTCATTTTCGGCGTTTCTTTTCCTCTTTTAGTGTAATTTATGATTCCATCTCCAGTGCCCCCTCTCTCATTTCCTTCTTTTCTTTAAAAAATACATGAAAAATGTACAGAGAAACATCTGTGCAGCTTTGTTCAGTGCTACGAAGCCAAAGACAAATTTCCTCCCCTTCGATAAGATTAGCTTTTCAACTAATTAACTAATGAGTAGGGTAATCAAGAGCCACATTATTCCTTTATCATGTATCTGTACACTGAAAATCAGGAGTCGGCAACCTTGTATATGGGCCAGGACCCATGTCTGTGAGCGGATGGCGGGCCACATCTATCGCCATAGTGTGACACTTGGTGTTGTCTTTCAATTAGTTTTCTGCAGTTCCCAGGTCCCTCGCGACCTGGGACTGGCTGCAGTTCCCAGGTCCCTCACCTGCCCTGGGTCTGACTGTAGTGCCCAGGTGGCCTGCGTGCCCTGGGACTGGCTGCAGTTCCCAGATCAGCTCGCGTGCCCTGGGATTAGCTGCAGTTCCCAGATCAGCTCGCGTCCCCAGGACTGGCTACAGTTCCCAGGTCGCAAAAACAAACTGAAAAATAATACGCCTGCGGGCCGGATGATTTCAGGTTATGGGTCGGATCCGGCCTGTGGGCCATAGGTTGCCCACCTCTGCTGTAAATGGATTGATTGTAATCATGTATTGTCTTTCTGCTGACTGGTTAGCGCGCAACAAAAAGCTTTTCACTGTAACTCGGTACACGTGACAATAAACTAAACTGAACAGATTAGATAAAGGTGAGAAGGTGGTAAAATTTAATCAATTACATTTTCTCACTTTTAAGTTTTAATGAACCTGAGGGGTAACTTTTTCACGCAGAGGGTGGTAGAATATGGAACGGACTTAGCTTAGTTTAGTTTATTGTCATGTGTACTGAGGTACAGTGAAATGCTTTTGTAGTGTGCTAACCAAGCAGTGGAAAGACAATACATGATTACAATTCAGACATTTACAGTGTACAGATACATGATAAAGGGAATAACGTGATTCACATTCAGTGCAAGATAAAGGCCAATCAAAGATTGTCTGAGGGTCTCCAATGTGGTAGATAGCAGTGCAGGACAACAATTGAGCCATCCACAGTGTACAGATACATGGTGAAAGGAATAACATTTCAATGACATTCGGACAGGAGGATGAATAAAAAAGATTTAGAGGGATATGGGCCAAATGCTGGCAGGTGGGACATGTGTGGATGGGTCGTCCTGGTCAGCTTGAGCAAATTGGGCCAAAAGGCCTGTTTCCACGCTGATACATTCTGCTGTGATGTACGCAGACACTTAAGAATGAGGGGTTGGCCATTTAGAAAGGAGATGAGGAAAAACTTTTTCACACAGAGAGTTGTGAGTCTGTGGAATTCTCCGCCTCAGAGGGCGGTGGAGGCCGGTTCTCTGGATACTTTCAAGAGAGAGCTAGATAGGGCTGTTAAAGATAGCGGAGTCAGGGGATGTGGGGAGAAGGCAGGAACGGGGTACTGATTGTGGGTACACAAAATGCTGGAGAAACTCAGCGGGTGCAGCAGCATCTATGGAGCGTAGGAGATAGGCGACGTTTCGGGCCGAAACCCTTCTCCAGACTGGTGATGGGGGACGATCAGCCATCAGCCGATCAGCCACAGAAGGTAGTTGAGGCTAGTTCATTGGCCATATTTAAGAGGGAGTTAGATGTGGCCCTTGTGGCTAAAGGGATCAGGGGGTATGTAGAGAAGGCAGGTACAGGATACTGAGTTGGATGATCAGCCATGATCATATTGAATGGTGGTGCAGGCTCGTAGGGCCGAATGGCCTCCTCCTGCACCTATTGTCTATGTTTCTATGTTTCTATGATCACATTGAATGGCGGTGCTGGCTCGAAGGGCCGAGTGGCCTCCTCCTGCACCTATTGTCTGTGACTCTGTAACTGTAGCAGATATAACAGTAATAAATGGGTTATAATTCCCCGACTGAAACATCCAGGGGCGCGGGTGTCACTGACAGTGCGAGGCCCCCCCAGCAGCCCGAGGCCTAGCGCCCGTCGCCATGGCAACGCGAGGCCTAGCGCCCGTCTCCGCGGCGTGGCGCCTCGCCGACGGCTCTCCCCGCGCCCCTCCCGCCTCTCACCGTGCGAGCGGGAGGGAGCGGGTCCTCGAGGGAAACGGAACAGCCACGGGGAGTGGGCGGGGGGCGGGCGGGGGCTCCCGCCGGCGGCGCGGCCTAGTGGGCGCTGAGAAGCCTGGCGCGGTTGCCATGGCGACGGGGAGCCGGGGAGACTGATGCGGCAGAGCAGAGCAGGGAGGACAGGGAGGACGCGGTCCCAGGACAGTAAGTCTACAACCCTCCCCACAAGCTGCAATCTCTTCGGGCTGACAGAATCAAGGGATATGGGGAGAAGGCAGGAACGGGGCACTGACTGGGGGTGATCTAGCAATGTTACAAAACTTTGAGATTTTAAAAATCATGTCTGCAATTTCCCCCATCAGATAAAGCATAAAAGGAAGTTTAATTTGACACCTAATTCACTTCCATATCTTCAGTATTAAAAAACTTATGGCCATTTTCATACTCGGTAATTAGCATCTTGTTCCCTAATGCTTTTCCATTGACTTAACACAAAAGCTGTGAACGAGGACAGTCAACATTTTTGCCCATAACTTTCCTAAAAATTAAGAGAACTGAATGAAATAAAGGGAATAACGTTTAGTGCCAGTAAAACAGATCGGATACCCAATTAGATTAGACTCAATGGAACGAATGCTCTGAGTTGCAGTTTCAGTTTATTGTCAGAAACAGTGAAAAGCTTTTGTGGCCTGCTAACCAGTCAGTGGAAACACAATGCTTGATTACAATTGATGCATTCACAGTATACAGATACATGATGAGGGAATAACGTTTAGTGCTAGGCAAAGATAGTCCGAGGGTATCCAATGAGGTAGATAGTAGTTCAGGACCGCACTCTGGTTGCGGAAGGATAATTCAGTTGCCTGATAACAGTTGGAAAGAAACTGTCCCTGAATCTGGAGGTGTGCGTTTGTTTTCACACTTCTGTATTACTTGCCCAGATGGGAGAGGGGAGAAGAGGGAGTGGCCGGGGTGCGACTGGTCCTTGATGATGCTGCTGGCCTTGCCGAGGCAGCGTGAGGTGTAAGTGGAGTCAATGGAAGGGAGGTTGGTTTGTGTGATGGTCTGGGCTGTGTCCACAATTCCTTGCAATTTCTTGTGGACTTGGATGGAGCTGTTCCCAAACCAAGCTGCGATGCAACCTGATAAAATGCTTTTTACGTTTTATGATTTAATTATATACCGCACATAGATGCAATCAAGTCAAGTACAATAGATGGAGGAAGAGGAAGGTGCAGAGTTCAGCCTGGCTGCGATACTTCCCCAATCTAACGCTGAGGTTGGGCACAATCGTAATATGAGCACATAGGGCTATGCAGATTCGGCAGGCACAGAATGTGAATGTGGAACATCTGTACAATCCATTCCACACCTACTAAGATGCCAAATTCTTAGTGAACAATGCTGCCTGGATCTAGCGATGGCAAAACAGAAGGTTGTCCTCTGTGCAAGTGCCTGGCCGAACATTTGAAACATAGATGATTGACATGAAAGAAGAAGGCCCAATAGTCCACAGTTCAGAGGGCAGACCATGTCGACCATGACGCCCCATCTATACTACTGTTGCACCTATACCCCTTTAGCTCTTTCATGTCCAGGTAAGGTGAGCAGCACAGTGGCACAGCTGGAAGAGCCGCTGCCTCCCAGCCCGGGAGACACTCACCTCAGCTGTGTGAAGTTTGTACGTTCTTCCTGTAACCGCGTGGGTGCTCTGGTTAACTCCCACATCCCAAAGTACGAGTGGGTTTGTAAGTTAATTGGGCCCTGTAAATTGCCCCCAATTGTGTTGAATTGCCCCAAGAATGGATGACAAAGTGGGAGCCAATAGTGTTTTACTGCCATGTGTCCCTGACAGAACAATGACATTCTTACTTGCAGCAGCACAACAGACCATGTAAACATAGTACACTAAACAGTACGAGAAAAAAAAGTTAAATGTATGTGTATATATACATATACTCACAAATATACATACATATATAAATATATATATATATATATACACTCGCACAGGTACACATAAAAAGCAAACAAACAATGATAATGCAATAATAGGCAATAGACAATATACAATAGGTGCAGAAGCAGGCCCTCGACCAGCACCGCCATTCAATGTGATCATGGCTGATCATCCACAATCAGTACCCCGTTCCTGCCTTCTCCCCATATCCCTTGACTCCGCTATCATTAAGAGCTCCATCTAGCTCTCTCTTGAAAGTATCCAGAGAACCGGCCTTCACCGCCCCCTGAGGCAGAAAATTCCACAGACTCACAACTCTCTGTGTGAAAAAGTTTCTCCTCATCTCCATTCTAAATGGCTTACCTCTTATTCTAAAACTGTGACCCCTGGTTCTGGACTACTCCAACATGGGGAACATGTTTCCTGCCTCTAGCGCGTCTAAACCCTTAATAATCTTATATGTTTCAATAAGATCCCCTCTCATCCTTCTAAATTCCGCAGTATTCAAGCCCAGCCGCTCCATTCTATCAACGTATGACAGTCCCGCGGGTAATTAACCTGGTGAACTTACGCTGCACTCCCTCAATAGCAAGAATGTCAACAGCTTATTGGATGTTGTAGTGTTTAATAGTAAGATTAAACGAGAACTTACCAGTTCGAAGTTTGATCGTTATTTTATGAGGAGTTACGATGAGGGATTACGTGAAGAGCCCGCCTCACGCTGGCAAACGGCATACTTCAAAGCAGCGGTATGAAAAACACAGAACACCAAATAGCCGAAGTAACATAGTAAGGCTCATAATAGACTTAGAACTACCAGATGATCATTTATTTTATGAGGGTGGAGTGGAGGCACGTAATCCCTCATCGTAACTCCTCATAAAAATAACGATCAAAACTTCGAACTGGTAAGTTTCTCGTTTAATCTTACTATTTTACTTCGGAGTCACGCTGAGTGACTACGTGAAGATTTTAAAGCTTTCTGTGTTTTTTTAATGTTCGTAGAAGTAATCAGTACGACATTCCGGCTAAGTAAATACATACATGAGAAACCAGACTAATATTAGTTCTTTACCATAATTAACTTTTTTAACGTTTAAAGAACATATAATAACCCTCCTTATATCCGAGGGAATAATTACAAGTGATAAAAGATATAAGTGACTACAGAACTGGTTATAGTAATCAATAGTCATACAAAGCAGGTGATTATATTGATCCCAACACCGCGTGGCCAAAGCTTGTCATAGTGTGAACAGGTTTATTGTAGAACTTGAAAAAGTTTCTTCTTTACTCCACCCTGCGATTTTTAAAATATGCTCGAGTGGTACGTCCCCGCACCTTCGCCGCGGACGTAGCTGCAGCCGCTGGTGAGTGAGATTTGAATACATCAGTGTCTACTCCTGCTAACAGTAACACCTGTTTCAACCACTTTGAGATAGTTTGAACTGAAGCATTAGTGTGTGGTTTTTTATGCGTAATCATTAACGTTATTTCATTTCCTCGAAGAGTTTTGGTAACTTTTATATATTGGTTCAAATGTCTAACCACACCATAAAGTAGGATCAATAGGAAAAGCTTGAAAGATTACCTTTGCTCCAATTCTTCCTGGTCTGCTTTGTTTGATCAGATCGAAAACATAGAACACAATGTTATCTGTAGTCACATGCATACAGTTTTAAACGCAACATTTGTTAAAGTTTGCACTCTTTGAGCTGAACCAATGAATTATTACATTATTAATTTGAATGATTAATCTTTCCAATGACAATCCTTCAATGGAGTCCACTGTCTAAGTAAGGTAAGTTTACAATGCTCACATCCCAATCTATCTCTGTGTATCTAGGTTTGGTGGATTAATGTTAAAGATTCCTTTCATGAATCTAGAATATAGTGATGTGATCCAATTGAATTCGGTCAGACATAAGTCCTAAAATAAGATGATAAGCACTGCGTGCAGTGTTAGTGGCACTGAACAACTTAAATGTTTGCCTCAAAATGCAATTTAGCAAGGAGGTCCAATACATTTTTCATGCAATATCACAGTATCACAATATCAAACATGCAATATTCACAGTATCATAAGAAATATTTGACTGTGTGCAAAATTCTTCCCATTTCTTATATTGTCATAAATTGTTTTTGTGTGTTTCTCTCGCCATGATGCGAAATATAACTTCCATAGTATTTTGTCCGACAATCCCAGCTCCTGTAGTGGTCTGGTCAAAACCTGCAGAATAATAAATTCATATATGCATATAATGGATAAATTTCTTTGTTACTGGATTAACCAAAATATCACTACAGTTTAGGAAATTGACATAAATATGGTTCTTTTAATCATATTCAGCATTAATGGGAACCAAGGTGTGTTGGCCAATTTGGAACTACAACAATCCTGTGGCAGAATCTGTTCTATTTCCTTCAGACATTGCTGAACCAAAGCAAAAGGTGGAAAAGCATAAAAGAACATGTTTCACCCAGTTCAATGAAAAAGCATCTACTGCTACTGCATCTGGATCGTGTTCCCAAGACACATATTTAGGAAATTGATGATTAAGCCTTGATGCAAACAAATCAATTTCGTGGTAAACCAAATTGAGTTACAATATCTTAAATATTGCTGGATTAAGCATCCATTCTGTGTTTATCTTTAAATATCCTGTGATCTTTTATCTGCCACCACATTGTCTTTACCTGGAATGTAGTTTGCTGAAATCCAAATTTGGCGATCAATACAACATTTGCCATATTTCATTGACCAGACAATCACATGATACTGATCTGACTCCCCCCATGTGATTAATATATGCAACAGCCGTTTTTATTGTCTAACTGTATTAATACATGTAGACCCCTTTTTTGAACAGCAATATGCTTTTAGACCATAGAAAGCACCCAATAACTCTAAATAGTTAATACCATAAGTTTTAAGAAACGTTTCTTCTTGGACTTTTCCATCTACCTCCACAACTGGAGGATGAATCTGTTACCCCCCCCCCCCCCCCCCATCCGAGAACATTAGCATCTATTTATAAACAATTTCAGCTGTTTAAATCAGAATGTTTTTAGCAGCTTGTGGGACATTTTTAACCCACCATGCTAATTCCAACAAAGCTTTCTTTTGTTAATTGCATAGGCCTTTCAAAGTGGCCTGCCCTCGACTTTGAGAGCTCTTATTTTGTCCTTTGAAGATTTTTTGATAATGTAATGGACCAAATTCTACTGCAGGAAATGCTGCTACTAGTTTACCAATATTTTTTTCGCTACTTCTCGGATGGAAGGATAAGTTTTGTGAATGAGATTATTACAAGTCACCAAAAATTATCAACTTTATCTTTGTTGGTAAAGTATTAACATAGTCTCTGAGTTAATTACAAACCCCAAATAGTTAATTGATTGTTGCTGGCTGCAGCTGGGATTTAATTGGATGAACAAGAACCCTAGCTTTAACAAAGCTTTTGTACTGCAACTAATTCTCAGCTGACTCTTGATTGCCATAAATGATTAGAATGTCATCGAGATAAGCCATAACGATGTGTTTTTGTACTTAATTGGGCTAAACTGGTTTCAACAGTTTAGTAAAGAGCCTGGGAGCTGAACTCAATCATTTGGCAAAGCTTTAAACTGCCATAATTGTCCCGCCAGCCCATTACAAATTTAAAGTACCTCCAGAAACTGATGTATTGGTACAGAATAATAGGCGTTGTTTCAAATCAATCGTAGCCATATAACAACCTTGCTGATATTAAACATCTGCAGTATTAAATGTTTTCCATTTAAAAGTTTATATTCTACCACTTATTTAGATCTGTAAGGTCCAGATTAATTCCTGCAATCACATCATTTATGTCATTTGAAATATCTTAGACACAATTGATGCTCGTGTTCATAAGTTTTTTTTCAATAACCCCCTTTTTCCAGATAATTTGACAATTTACCACATTTAATCTCTGTTTTCCAATTGCAGTAAACACGAAAGCATAGGCAGGTTTATCTGTACTGGAGGATTAACCCCTTCTTTAAATGTAATAGTGGCTCCTGAAACTGCTTGTAAAAATCAAACCGATCAAAAGTAATAGTAGCCAGTCTTTATAAAACTTTTGTAATCTCCTCCAACTTGAGAATAATCCGCAGTTTTTCTTTCTAAGTGATAGAACAAGTCTTTACTACCTCACCAAATGAGCGTATGGGTCTCCTTTTCTTCTCCTCGAATATTGGAAAGTATTGGGCTGTGCAGTACAATAATATTTCCTTTGACATATTCGCCTATCTATTCCCATCAAAACCCCTTTCTGGCGAAAAAATAGCCTTTTTGTCCTAAAGAAATACGAAGGTTTCATGCCGCTACAAATTTTAGCATCTTTCATCCAAATTTTTTAATAATTTAGGCAGATTTACTCCAAACAGATAACCAAGGAGCTTGAAACACCACTTGCTCGACACAGGCTTGCCAACTTGGGTGAAAATATGGGCCGAATAAGAGCCATTTTCTCATACAATTTCCAAAGGAAGGAATTTGCACAATATGCCCTCTTCTTCCTAACCATATCCATCTCCCCCAAAAGCCATAATGGCAGCAGAATAATTGTGAGGAATTTGAACCTCCACTTCTTGAGCTCTCATATTTGGGGTCATGGATGCCCATCATCAACGGGATAAACCGTAGGCACTTCCTATGAGGCGCACAATTTCCTGGTGCTTTATAATTCTGAATGGTTTCAATCATCACAAGAATCATGGAGGTTTTGGTGAGATACCATATATTAATGTTGGCAGCTAGTTTTCTTCATAGGCCTCTACCACTTCCTACATATAAAGCCAATCTTTTGCTATCCCAAGAGCACATTTGGCCTTTCTTTATTTTGTGGTGTGTTTTTAAATGCACAATCACCAACAGCAGGGTCTGCCTTCTGCAGCCCTAAATCAATTGGGATATTCATCCCATCTGAGGACTATCCTTCGGCCCAAATCCTGGGTCCCGGAGTTTCCAACTCCAATTTAGGCACACAGCCATATTTAGAATAATTAAACCCCTCAGGGGCGTTTTTGGAACCTCTGGTAACCATGTGAACCCTAAGCTCATAATTTTTTGAGACCTTTCTCCATATTCTCCCATTATTAGTTCCACATAGTTTTAATTATCTGGAGACTTCACGTATCTGATGTCATCAGAACCACGGGCCTCTCAGATATTCTTTATATTTTTTAGGAGCATTTCTCTCCGTGGTTATAACTACTGAGAATCTAAAGAACTCTCTAATGGATATATCAGCGGCCACCGGTATCGGAACCGGCATCCGCACACTTATTTTTCCCGTATTTTTATTTTCACCCCGGGAAGCGCTTTTTACCCGCGAATTTTCTTTGCCGATATTCTCATATCTTTCATTACTCTGTGACTAAACAGCACTTTAACGTGAACTCTGACTTTTATATTTACTTATTTTACTGCTGGACCCACCCAGCGTACGCTAAAAAACATCCGACTTTGCTGCACTACCTGGCGGAGGGGCCGTCCGACTGTCTGCGAGGAAGCTTGCTCCTTACTGCAGCTCCTCCTATCCGCCGTCAGCGTCGACGTAATGCCGTTTGCCCAGCGTGAGGCGGGCTCTTTAACGTAGTCACTCACGGATCCGAAGTAAAATAGCCTGTTTGCTAAGAAGCTGTTCCTGAACCGAAAGTTACAGTTTTCCAGGCATCTGTTTCCTGTTCTACCCCGATGGCAGTGAGTGAAATGAGAGTGTGGCCAGGGTGGTGTGGGAGTCTCTGATGATGCTGGCTGCCTTTTGAGGCAGCATTCTTGTAGATCCCTTCGATGGTGGGAGGTCAGAGCCTGTGGATTGACAGGTTTTATTGGAACCAGTCCTTGGAAGATTGAAAATCGGTGTGAACGGGTGATCAATGGTGCCGAAGGAGTCCCGTGTATTCCCATGCTGAAGCATTCAATCAATCAATCCAATTAATCAAGTTCAGGTGGAATATTGATCAACATCCGGTTCGGGGAGAGTGCAGACTTTATTCACAACCAACGGCGCCAGACTGCACATCAACAAGGCAACTCTGAGATTCTGCCAGAAGTGAACGCACAGTAACTTGTGCCTTATAATGTAATATACTCAACACAATGTCTGCCTGTGCTCAAAGTACACACTTCGCTCCATATTTTATGTAGACTGACTCCCCCCCCCCCCCCACCCCCCCCCCCCCCCTCTGTGTACACTCCCCTCATCCTGGACATTTCCATTCGATAATCTATTATTATACTTATAAACACTCTCATCATGTCCTCTTCCGGTTTGGCGTTGTTTTTAATATTTTCGCATAAACGATCCCATATAACGCTACGATTTTTCCGCTGCCTTACTCCGCCATTCTCCTGAGCTGCAATATTGCATCAACTTTAATTCCCATCAGTGAAATATTAACAAATGTTTATTGTAGCGTTGTTACAAACCCTACCATCAGTGGCGCCAGTAATCTACACTGCCTGTTCGTGCTGATTCCAGAGGCATCGGCGTGGGGTGGGCGGGCTAAATGGGCTGCTAGCTGATGAAGAACAACTCTGTTCGCGCTTCCGTTCCCTGTGTTTTTTTTTTAATATTGACTTAGACTTGCAATCGCTGGAATGAAGTGAAAAGCGACTTCATAACTCCTTCAACGCTTCAACATTACGGTTCGCGCAATATAAGGATAAAAAAAAAGGTATGTTGTTTATTTAACAATTACTTTGCTTTTTGGTGTTATTCATTTTAATCTTATGATGCAAAAAATGTTAATTATGCATTCTTTTACAAATCAGCCATGTCTTCCTGCCAATTAGAGCTTAACATTTATGAGGCAACGGCAACATTCAATCGATTGCATCCAAACAACCACTCTCAGATTAATCAAAATTTCATTATTTTTTTTGCACAATCATGTCCATAAGAAACATCTAAATCATCTATTTCATTTTATGTATTGTCTATCATGTTCAATATTTTCATTACTAAAATCCACATACACGCTTTACAGTCAGATGTATTGTGCAAAAAAATAATGATTTTGATTATCTTGAGAGTGGATGTTTCTGGATTAATTTATGGGAATTAAACATTAAATTCCTCTCCTTTGGCATATAAATACATGGCAAAGTGAATTTTTCAAAAATCTTGTTATTTTGTGAATTCTTGAGGGGGGTTGGGATGGGATCAGTTTGTTATGTGTTATTTGGATACTTAGATAAACATTTTAGCCTTTTCTTAAGAAATGGATAGATGTTTACATCTAGTAATTGAATTTAGATAAATTGATTGATTAGATGAAACTGATGAAGATGAATTTTTTGTTGGTAATTTACTATTTAGTATTTTTATTAGCGCGTTTACTTTATAATTTCTACTTTTTTTCTAAAACTGCAAATAATAAGTGTTAATTCTGTTAATGCTGTTCAGTGTTTTTTTTTCTTTTCATTTTAAACAGATGTCTCCGAAGAATAAACGCTAAATTGTCAATCCAAATGCCCAGCAAAAGAGACTGATTTAGACACATTCGCAGAAGATGAATCCAAATTTGGACTACTCCAAATGCAATGATCTACAGGATATTCTTAATGGGAAAGTAGTGGGCAGAAAGGCATGTCATGCATGGTTTGAAGAGTAAAAGCCTGGAGTTTACAATGCCAAAATTGAAAAGTTGAGGAAAAACAAGGTGTACAGGGTTGCTTTTTGGTTACAATCTGAGGAGTATGATGATGCTACAGATTATGAAATGCCAATGTACTGGGGGCGGGGGCCCAGCTAGCAACTGATCTTCTCCATAAAGACTTGGTCTTTTGATAGATATTGTAATTTATTTACCTGTCTGTTACGGGCTCACAGCATATAATACAATAATATTAAATTTCTGATCTTGAGAATATCACATTTTTGAATTTTCAAAATTTGGTACTCTTTGGTATGTTGGACGAAACTGAAGCACCCGGAGGAAACCCACGCGACCACGGGGAAAACATACAAACTCCACAGATGCAGCTGGCGAGATCAGGATCGATTCCGGGCCTCTGGCACTGTGAGGCAGCAGCTCCAGCAGCTGCACCACTGTGCTGGCCTACAACAGAACCTTAGTCTGGGAGCATCACAAAGGAATGGGTAATGATGACAAATGCATCCCAATAAAGCGATGAGACATTGCCCAGAATCATCAAGGTTTCAGGCTAGAGAATAATCTGATACCAAAGAACAAAATGGAACCTTCCAAGCCTTTAGGATATGGGAAGGAAATCGAAGCTTTCGTTGATAACCCATACCATCAAAGGAAGAATATGAAGAAACAACAGAGGTCCAGGAATGCACCCAGAACTTTTTAGGGGGAGCCCGCAAGGGGGAGGCCGTGGCGGAGAGGGAATGAGAAATACTTTTTGTAACATTGAGGCGACTCTCGTGTATTTGTATCTGAAATTATTGTTTTACTGTACTAACACGTTGTCTTTGCACTTTCATTTGAACAAAGGCAGTGCAAAAGATGGGTGTGAAAGTGCTCGTAAGACTCGAGGACTACATACAAACTTTGCACACAGATATGATCGAGTGTTCCCTTGACGATAACGTAAGTAAGATTTCTGGGGAAGACTACGGTGACTTTAATTTCAATGGAGAGAAAAAATGGTGAAGAAATCCAATTAACAATGCGGAGAATATATCAATTATTAGTACAAAATATCTCTCAGCCCATCACATGTCAAATCAGCGTTTGACGGCATTGGGCCTCTACTCGCTGGAATTTAGAAGAATGAGGGGGCACCTCATTGAAACTTACCGAATAGTGAAAGGCCTGGCTAGATTGGATGTGAAGAGAAATGATTCCACTAGTGGGAGAGCCTAGGACCAGCAGGTACAGCCTCAGAATAAAGGGACGTAGCTTTAGAAGGATGAGCAATTTCTTTAGTCAGGATGGTGAACCTGTGGAATTTCTTGCCACAGAGGCTGTGGAGGCCAAGTCAGTGGATATTTTTAAGGTAGAGATAGATAGATTCTTGATTAGTACGGGTGTCAGGGTTATGGGGAGAAGGCAGGAGAGGGAAGGATAGATCAGCCATGATTGAATGGCGGAGTAGACTTGATGGGCCTAATGGTTTAATTCTACTATGGAGCGGCTGGGCTTGTATACTCTGGAGTTTAGAAGGATGAGAGGGGTTCTTATTGAAACATATACGATTATTAAGTGGTTGTACAGCTAGAGCAGGAATACTACTCCTCTATG